>CAKJVC010000030.1:1200000-1540237 GCA_918026815.1 Chalara sp. BL73 | reverse complement strand
GGTGCGCTTATATGGTGTTTCATCAATGTCAACGGATTCAATTTTGCAAACTCCACGCAGCAGCGCATACGATATCTCGCAGTTCCTTGCGGACCCCTTTCCCTATGGCTACACAGCCGGCTACTTCAACCAGCAGAACGTCCAGAAAGATCTTGGCGTTTCTGTAAATTTCACCGCATATTCGAATCTGGTGGAGGCCGCTTTCTTCCGTACAGGTGATGCCATCAGAGGGAATATGTCGAATCTGAATTATGTACTTGAGAGAGGATTGAAGGTCGCGATGGTGTATGGGGATAGAGATTATCGCTGCAATTGTGGGTCTCTCTGTACTCCTTTCCTCGCTCTTCGATCGCCGGGCTGACACTATCAGGGCTCGGCGGCGAGGAAACAAGCCTGCAAGCAGAATATCCCGGCGCACAACGGTTCCGCGATAGTGGCTATGAGCGGATCGTTACGAATAGTTCGTATGTCGGCGGTTTGGTCCGGCAAGAAGGTCGTTTCTCATTCTCCCGTGTTTTTAAAGCTGGGCATTACGGTATTACCTCTTTCCTTCCTCTTCCACAGTCAAGCTAACACCTTCCCAGTCCACGCTCAACAGTCAGAAACAGTCTACCGCATCTTCAACCGCGCCATCTTCAATGCCGATATAGCAACTGGTACCGTTTCAACCTCTAGAAACCCCGAATATAGGACTAGAGGGCCCAAGTCGAGTTTCGGGATCAAGAACGTGTTGCTCTCGAGCGAGAAGCAGGAGTGTTCGACATGGCAGGTTGGTATGAGTTGTTCTCAAGGGCAGATTGCGGCACTGAAGGATGGGACGGGAATGGTGAGTGATTATTTAGCTGTGCAACCGGCATCTTGAGGAAATAGCGGCAGGAGCTGTTGAAGTAGGTGGAGAGGCTTAGGGAATCCAGGTATCTGATGCATATACCGGCCAGCGTGCTATTTCTACGTGGTTGTTAAACCTCCTTCTCAGACTGTCGTCCTATAATTCGTTCATTGGAAACTTAATGACCAGAAGGAATCGACGTCCCTCACCACAACTCAGTACTTCCCTAGTTATTGCACCACTTCCACTTCGTTGTACCTGGACCTAAGCCGGACTCTGTAATCAGGTGATATGCTAGCATTGGATTTCCCTGCTGAATCAAACATCCATGTTTTGTGCCAGTATCGGTTGGTCACCGATCTGTGGTTCGTCGCAAGAATTTTTCGATCAAGAGCAGAAAGATGTATAAATATGTAGTAAACAATAATTTTAGGACACAACAATCTTTTAGCAAAGCAAAATTCCCAAATATTATTCAGCCGTTGTGAACGAATTGCCAACCCAAATTGGTTCGCTGCTGCATTATAAATGTGGCTCACTGCATGGTCTTGGTGCGTGGTAATTGAATGTTTCAGGCTACGCTTGAAAACGACTGTGGAAGAGCTGGAATAGTCGACCGGCGCTGCAGATTGACAACAAGGTTTAAATAGAGTTCGAATTGCGAATATTCGGTCTCTTGAATCTTCGCATTGCGAGTTGAGATACCAACACATGAGATGGAACATATCAACCCATGGAACAGTAGAAACAGAGGTGTTTGCGACGAAGATCCATCCACTGTCTACCAACCAAAGCGGAGCCAAAGCAGTTCCATCCAGTCTCATATAAAGCTTTGATAGATTTAAAATCTTGTCCCATGGTATAAAACCAAGGAGTCCGCATTGAATATACCTGCTTTTAGCCATACAGAACTCCTGTATAATCCAATATCTACGCCAGTACGACCTATCGCATAATGCATTTACTCCATTCCAGGAACGTTTCGCGAGTAGCCAATCAGGAAAAGGCCTAGTGGCGTTCCCATGGGGATAGTAATCATAGACTCTCTGAATGAACTCACATGTCTCGGCTTCTGAGGCGTAATCATCTCCAACATCCTCGTGTTCCTTCCCGAGCCAAATGATAGTATTCCAGGCATGGCTGAAAAGGTCACCCATGTTCTGAACTTGGTTGCTTTTCTCGATCAGATCTTCTTGGTTGATACACACAGCATCAGCCCAAAGTGGTCTTGGCTCATTTCCCCTCAAGTAGAAAAGAGCCCACCAAAGGTTTTCGCGAACATTCAGGAGCTGTCCATTAACGCGCACAGGAAACACCGCACCATCCTGATTCTTGGGACCCCATTCGTATGACAGCGCTTCATACATAGGATTATCCGCCCTATTGACTGCGACGAGGTCACATTCAATGACTTCTTCGGAAGGTAATGGGAGCTCTTGTGACGGTAAAGAGACGCGAGGATGAAGATGAAGGAGCCGGATCTGGCCCGCATCGATCCTTTCGTAGAGCGGAGCTGTTTCCATAGTAACCATACTTGTGCTGTAAGAAGTACTCGAATGCGCCACTATCTGTGCGTATCGCTCCTGGTGCAGAGGAGATGGCAAGGCTGCTCAAGGCTAGAAAACCGGGCTTGTCAACAAGCCAGACAAATGATGTTCATATGGTGGACTGAATACCAGCACCGGGAGACTGGTTGGCGCTGGTGCCTCTTGTCCAGGACAGGCTCAGCCGTATAAAAAGCAAAGGCTACGTAACCTGCCATGTTTGCCAAGTTCTGCCTATTTCAAGTGAGGAAGCAAGTAGCATCTGCAAAATAGCTTTCCCGCCGTCCGACTTGGAGTAAAGCAATAAACTATGGCTCCGTACGTCTATTTGTAGAAGGATACGGCTTATAATGAAGCCATGGAAGCCCAAATTTGAAGAAGACTTTTGTGATCATGTGACTCGGCGGTGGAAGACGCAAGCTTTGAGTTTCGTCCGTATTTTTACTCGAGATCGGTAATGTCGAGTCTCATACTGATTCAAAGATTGGTGGCATCATCATTGATAGGTTCAGCACTTCCTTTTTCCATCTCCTGTCCCAATCCGCCAAGTAATTGATCATCACGGCTTTCCTGTGTGGCATAGGCTGCCCGATGACCAATTTCTCGATGGGTTCATCTCTCTCTAAATATATAGATAGCTTCGAAATCTCATGCATGCCGTGCTGTGCTGTGGGCATGGAGTATGCCTTTGGGTCATGTGATTCATCGCTCTTGCAGCTGCATGTGCTTGCAATTGAGCTTCACTTATGTTAGAAATGAGCAATCCTGCAGGAACAGATGACTTACTTGTCGAGGCTTATTGTGTCACTAGACATTTCTCACTATGAGATGTTTGAGTTAGGTATGTGACTTAAGCTTGAAGTTCTTGAATGGAATCTGTTTATCAGAAGGCAACAATAGATGCTCGAAGATAGAAATTCTCGGGATCTAAAATTCTCTACAATTTCGAGTTCAAAACATCGATACTTATATTTCAACCTGTTCAGTGGCAGTCGAGACAATATGACTTTTTACACTTTTGGAAACAGATCCAATAATGCCCAAAGTCAATAAGATAGACGTTCCTATGAAATTTCCCGCCTCATTTGTAACTAAAAAGAGAATGAAGCCACATGTTCACACCTTAAGAACCTCTTGGCCTCTTCTCCACCTCTATCTGGAACACCAGCACAGGACATGTTCATTAGAAGTACTTGCTCTGATTTATCTATGCATATCATAAAAACTCAAATGTAGAAAGTCAAAACGGCAAACATATTTAGGAGATAAGACGACACCTTTTTAGGATGGATGCAACCCTGAGAATTTGCCCTGGTAAATAGTTCTTCGCCTACTGCGATGTTTTTCAGGGGCCATACACTTAGCGAGTCCAGTGGTTTTCTGGCGTCGACAAGGCCAAGCTTCCCACTATGCAATGGCCGGGGTTTTTACATTTCGTTGATGACCCCTCTTTCGATTCCGTGGGATTCATGCACCTCACACCGAACAGCATGATTTAGTGACGAATCAGGAGCTAGAATCTCCGTACCTCTTTTCCTGAAATATATGCGGACTGCGGCTCATGGGAAAGTAAGCTTGTAGCCGGCTGAGGTGTTCTCCAAAGATTGCCTCGCGCAATGACTTGGGAGGCAACATAACTCTACTCGTTGAGTACCCACGAGATGTAGAGCTTCAGAGCTCAATCACAGAAATCATAGACACCATGTATCCACCACCAGTACTTGCAGCCTCGTGCGACAATCAAGAGACCAAGATTGGGCGACCAAAGCAATGGACACCATCGCGGCTGCGAAAGCTAGCCAGGCTTTACCTCTTCAGTAAATTACCACCCAAGTACATTCCGGATGCCTTGAGAGATGGTGACTGGATCCCTGGGTAGGTTAGCTGGAGTGTATTCTTACACTTCTTGTTCCACATCTGACTGACGACCACATAGCAAAGAGTCTGTCTCCAAGGAGCTTTCTACACTTTTGGACAAACAGCCAAGGTGGCTCCGCGCACAAACTACAGATGACCTGGAACGAAGGATTGTGGGCCTGTCAGAGTGCAAAATTGCTCGCCAGTCTAGAAGAAAACTTTCGACTTCAGGAGTTGTGTATGACCAGGAGCTCAGCCCCTCCAACGTATTCACTTCTAATCATACTGAACCTGTGGGACCAATTGAGGCAAAGCCGCCAAATATCTCCCCGTGGGCTTCTCCGGCTGTCGGCGACTCCAGCTCCTCATTCAATAGTTCCCAAGCATACTCTTTTAGCCCTAATAATCGTGCCGGCTTTTATCGCTGGGAGCAGAGTTTGTTCACAGATGACCACCTGTTTCCAGATGATGTTAATTTCAATACACGCCCTCTCCCTGACCTGCCTTCGCTTCCGCTTGAATCAATACAAGGGTTCGATCCAAAATCTCAGCGCCTTGAAGCAGATCTCTCTTCATATTTAATGGGTGTTGATGTTCGCTCCTTTCATCATGACCATCCGAGTAAATACATGAGCGAACTGGTGCGTCTTATAGAGGCTCATTCCATATCTGATTCGTCAGCCGGTAGAACTCACAGCGCTTCTTCCACTGTCCTATCATTTGCAAGAGGGGACTGTGATTCCGCCAGTGACATAGTTTCCCTTAGTAAGAGTGTTGTTAGCCTACCAAACGTCTTTCTGCTGCTTGATTATTACCTCTCCAGACAAGGATTGTGTATTCCAGGGCTCAAGGCTCATGATTCGAAATCCTGTTGGTGCGCTGTGGTGGTTGAGCTGTCAAATCCAGCAGTCTCCCAGCGTGTTTGGAACACCGGACAAGGACCACCCGAAGATATTTGGAAATTATGGACTACGGCTAAATTCTTCCAAGTCGATGATTTTGGAAATACAATCCTTCATCTGCTTGCTGCACGAGGCTCCAGAATGTCGGTGATTGTCGACGTGATCCAGCTTGGGATCGATATCAATGCGACGAACATGGGAGGTCAGACCTTTCTCCATATGTTGAGCCAAAATTTCTTTGTCAAAGAAGCGGAGGACAACAATGATATGCTCCGTATCTTGCGTAAGCTCCATGACCTTGGGGCAAACTTCAATAGCATGGATCATCTTGGGCGTACCTTTTACACATTCTGACATATCGGGCGAGAAGCCTCGACCTCGCACTCGTGCCTCAGCTTCTGCAAGACCTCGGGCTGGAGATTTCATCGTCGAGAGATGCATTCGGCTGGGTCCCAACCTTCGATGCAATTGCAACAACCACACAAACACGATCTGCTACAACGGCTGCCACAACACCGCCCAGCTCTGGTGGAGTGCTCATGTCAGTCCACGCTCGGCTGCTAGAACTAGTCCGCTTATCCATGACCAATTCAAGACTTGAAGATGCAGATGGTCGTAATGGCCTTCAATGCCTTGCAGAAGTCTCTCTTTCATTGGACGCTGATGCAAACGGAATATCTACGGGAGGATCCAAAAAGCGCAAGCATGAACAATTAGCAGCAGACACTTCAAGCTCCCGCTTCAGACTTCGTAAGGACCTTGCTCAACGGTTACTCGACGCAGGTGTAGATGTGAATCACTATAATACACAAGGCAACAGCGTCCTGATCCAATTCATAACTCATCTAGCAGACGGAGAAGATGACAGACTTGTCAAAGTCCTTCTCAATCAGCTTATCATGAACGGAGCAAATATTCACGCTCGCAATCGGCTAGGAGAAACAGCGCTTCATATCGCAATAAGACTGGGCCGCAAAGTAGCCACGGAAACACTGCTGGAGAATGGAGCGAATGTTCACACAAGGACAGCAGATGGCAAAGGCATATTGGTTACGGGCGAGGCTGCGTATTTTGCAGCAAGGGATGATATAAAATTGTATGCATCGATCATGGCATGCATGGCACTTGCCTATCAATATGGAGCCGTGTATTCGCCATCGTTGGTGCAAGAGTGGTCGAAGAATGAGGGTTTCGCTACTTGGCTGAAGCTAAAGAGCAGCATGCCGCTGCGTATAAGAAAAAGTGAAGGACGGCGTCGCCGACCGTGAAAATGAGAGGGGAAAGCTGCTGAAGCAACGCTATTGTCTGAGCATGAATAACTGAATAGCTTTAGGGGCCAACGCCAGTCTACTTTGCAAAAACTTGCGAACGAGCTAAAGCTGGTTGTAAATATTAGTCCAACCGAGTATATGCATTGCCTTAAGTTATATTCAAACGCTATAGTGCCTGGTTATCAATATGAGCATTTCAATGTCGACGGTCAATTTGAAAGTTCTTAGACATAATTTAGCCATTTGAAATCGTAACCAGGTGTAAGCGGTCAAGCAGTTTGTCATCTTAGACTTAGCATTTTCTATATTTAGAATGAATACACCAGATAAACACTAGGCAAGGTGCTGCAAAGACCGCCACACTCACACCAACTTTCGTGGATACCTGAATTGACGTATTTAGGGTGATAACTACAGTTGCTGCAACAGCAAATAATGTCAGGAAAGTTGTAACCAGCCACACCGCGATCCTGTAGTGACGCATTTTTCTCTCAAAATTCGGTACGTTATTTAGGGGTGGCGGCAGATTTTCTAGATCAGGTATCGGTGCGGGTGGCTCCTGATTTGATGGAGGCAACACAATATGATGCCTTTTGTCGCTTGCACCGAATGTCCCAGTATCGGAATAAGTGGTCAGTGGTCTGATTTGCATATCTTTTGGAGGAAGAGATTTTGCTGGCATATTTCCCTTATTGATTAGCTTAATTTTGTTTATTTCGGCCTCACCAGGAATACTGATCTTAACATTTTTGCCCTGATTATATGCTGTCCTGATATCTTCGAGGATCGGCTCTATCGGCAACATATATGCCCACGGACGTCCAGCAACTCTTGCAAATATGATGCCACACACTTTGTTGTTCTGTATGACCCAAGATCCAGAATCGCCAGCAACTGAAAATTGATTAGTAAGAAGTAGAGCATCAATCATTTTTGGGAACATGTACGTAGGGGATGTTCAAGCGCAATGATACGAACATCGTACGCAACTTGACTGTACATCAATAATGCCGAATCACTGTTCAAGTATCCGATTCGAGTGCCAGAAACACCACAGATTAACCAAACATCGCCATCCGCCAAGTCATGGTCTCTAATGAAATCCGTGATAACCCCACAGGGTGACGTGGGGTCTTCAATATTAGGTTGATCAATATTTGTGGCCATATATGTGTCTGTGGACTGGTGGAAGGGCTGTATCTCATCGTTGTCATAACTATGCTCCACATCATGTTGACTTGGGACGTGTGGACTATTGGTTGATCCATATCTGGCTTGAGGCTTTCCAATCTTGTTGGGTAGCCAGAATAGCTCAGAGAGTCGTACAAGCGCCCAGTCTGTCGCAAGGCTGGGATTCGCATTATTCGGATGGCCATTACCTGACCAACTGTACGACTCAATGGTCCCACACGGTATGAAGCTACGGTTCGGCACCGCTAGAGAATCATCTTGCCGGAACATGGAATGAGCCACGGTGAGGCCATACAGAGAATTATCAATGGAGATGATACCTCCAATAGTAACAATGTTGTACCAGGTACCAGATCTAGCTTCATCTCGTGAGTAGAGATATACCCTCGCAAGTCGTCCAAGCATAGAGTCAATATCCCAATCACTTATGTCGGCCCTTGAGCCAGTTCCTGGCCCAGGCCGTACAGGCGTACCACAACCCTGCGACGAGAAGCGAATTCTCCATTTCGGTATCTTGTTCTGGTTTGCACTTATTTTATGGCTACTATCATCATCCGAGAAGACCATGAGGTTGACCTTGAAATTGGTAGCTTTGAGATATCTTGAGAGATCAGATTCTATCTCACTCCGGCGTGTATCAGCACAATATATCAAAATCGTTGGCTTAAAGTCGTCAGGGGGCTGTCCGACCATACAGAACTTGAATACTGATATGTCATTCTGTCCTAAGTGTAGGTCCTTTAGCCTTTCTTTGAGACTCGTGATAATGACAGTATTCCATTTTCTTCTCAGAGCCTCGTCGGGTTGTATTTTCGTTGCGTGATACATTTTTCTTCCACAGGGGACAAATTCAACAGCTGTTCCTGCTCTACTTTGCGGTGGAGATGTTGGACATTGCTGGCTCTGTGCTTCAAATTCGGCAGGACTGGCCAATGATTGCTCTGATTCAACAGTCACTGTTTTCGATGTCATCGGTAAAAACTCCACGCCTTGTTGTGTGCTCTCTACAGCCTCAACCTGAGCCAGGATATTGTTTGTAAAGTCGGTTGAGACTTGTGCTACAGGAGCTCGAGTTTGCTGTGTGTCAAAGCTTGGAGGCTCAGAGCCATGTCTTGTCTGAGGATTTTCGTGAGCTACAGGTGTTGCGGCAATTACTCCAGCTGCATTTGTTGGCTGCCGTGGAAGAGGTTGACCTAAATCTGTAGGTAGTGTGTCGGACACTAAAGGAGTCTCCTGGACATATGTTTGCGAGAGTTTCCGATCATGGCGACCATGCCGTACTCTTCTTTTCCATAATTCATAAAGTGGATGAACAGATGACCGAGAAGGGATGTCTATCGAAATATCTAATTTAGAGATACTCGTAGGTTCGCTATTGGCGCTATTGACTTGACCAACGACTGGTAATTCATACGTTGTGTACGTCGCCATGTCTGAGGTAAAATTGATGTGCAGAAGGCGGGGCAGACAACCAGACTTCAAAATTCGTGAAAATTTATTCAAACCCAGCCCATGGTGACACAACATGCTGTGCATAAAAGCCTATGGAAAGCCCTGTCACGGGCTTAGCCTATCATACAACATGGTGTATAACAGCCTCGTTATTTGACAAGCATGCCCAACTGCGACGCCTGTCCAAAAGAATGGCGATGGCTTCTTAGAATATCTGCCACATTTTCAGAACGGGCAAGACCATTCGTTTACTTACACTTCTACAATGATCACCAGAACACTCAACACGTTTCTCCAATACCGACTAGAAGGGATTCAAACGGGCGACTTCCAAGCATACATCAATTACTTTGAGGAGACATGGGACGCAGCAAAAAGAGGAGACGAAGGAGAGACGCTACAGCCTGTCAGCCACAAGGATATACAAACGATAACCCAAATTATCGCAGATCAGTTCTTCAATGGCAGACCATGTCAAAGAGCTCTTTTGCGCGAAGAATTACACAAGCTTATGCAATTTCAGGATCGCTCAGAGGAAAATTTGAATGGAATCATAAGCTTGACTTTGCGACTATGGCTAGCTATGAACTTTCGCGATGAGGGCATAACAAGTGCAACACAATCAATTCACTGGGGTGATACTTCCCCACTTGATGCATTTGTGGCCCAACAATTCCCTGCGCCGCGATTGCACATAGAAGCCGGCGAACGGATGTTTGATTTCGTTCTTCCAGATAACTTCACAGTCGTCAAGCTTCGACACTATGCGGGGATTGACATCGATTGGACGACTAGCCTGAACGAGCATCTGGACTGGGACCATAAAAACAGAGTTTTGAAAATATTCCCTTTGAAGTCATACATGCACGGGTTAAGAGAGAGGTCAAATAGACTCCAATCCTAAGACCAAAAGTAAAGCTTATTCCTAACATTTTAAACAGCAAACTTGCAATTATTCCGAACGATGTTATCGATGAATACATTAAAACAATGAATTTCCTGTTCCCCACTTGGGATGAGAAAACGCAGAAGTATTTGAAAAGAAAGAGACAAGCCTTCCGGTTAGAAGGGCCGGTTGAGTATCCGGGAGCACTGTATCTTTCCGACTTCAAGTTTTGGAGGGATCGCCTCTCGACTTTATACGCAGAATTCTGTTCTCCACCACCTTCATTAACCCAGCTGTTCAATGACCGTCGAAATGTGTTGCAATGGTACACATTCTGGTTCGCAGTGCTAATCGTGGCACTCACGGTCATTTTTGGGCTGATATCATCCATTACGGCTTTTCTGCAGACTAGATATACGTACCGAGCTTTGCTTCTTGCCATTGAGGCTGCTGAGTCTGCACGAGCATGTCCCAACACTTGCAGAGTACCATAAGCCGGATGGCACAGTTTAAGCTTATGAATGTTAGTCGTATACATCATTACCTCTCACAGCATCCAAACATATATCTATAGGTATCATATCCCACTCTCTTGAGTCTCATCAAATGAATATCGATCTTCTCTCACATGACAACACAACATCCTTCAAGTTTCTTGATAATCTTTGGCAGAAATTTCTTCGCCAGCTTCTCCAGCTCCTCGTTATCATTGTTCTGCTGTTGGCTACCCTGTTGATGTTGTGGCTGGCCAGGAGATCCACCATGATGTTGCTGCTGACCTCCTTGGTAGCCACCATGTTGTTGCTGACCACCATGCTGTTGGTTTCCTCCTTGGTAATTGCCATGTTGTGGGCGGCCATGGTTATCTAAAGGAGGTATCACCGCAGGCCCGCCTTGTAGATTAACAAATATAACACCAGCATTCGCTTCCGTAGCATATTGTAGTCCCAGCTCCTGGCACACTTGCTCGACTCGCGGTTTGATTTTCTGGACGTGATTCACTGAGTGGATGCCCTTTCCAACAATACTATTCCCCGTTAGCACTTCACTCTCTGAGAACATGGCATTGGGTAATGCATACACGTGAAGATGCGACTGTCCAGTTTGCTGGGCATATTTTATCCGTTGCTCCACAATATCCTCCGCCTCTTCTGCAAACTGACCGTGCAAATCAATCGTATCTTCCGGGACCCGTCCGTTCGCATTATTCTCCCTGAAGATGAAATCCGACGCCTGCTTATTATACTCGTCCATCTTCGCGCCGTGCTTTTTCGCCTCCACGGAAAGATCATGGGCGGCCGCACCATCACCACGCTCGTAGGCTTGACGCGACTATCCTCTTTGTCAAAAACCATCGCTCATAATGAAAGGGGGGCGTTTACTTGATCCGAGAGAGCTTTCCGTTTAGAGCCTTCCGCGCGCGCAAGGTCGCGGAGGCGATCGTACTCTACCTCTGCATCGTTATTTGCGGAGTGATTGAAAGCTATTGGGTTGTCGTTAGTACAAAAATGGTCTTGGGGAAGATGGAATTAAACTCGTACCCTTTCCCCCAATTGGGCCCATCTTGTATGAAGCCATCTTGAGATGTAAATACACAACAATGATATACTAGACAAATACAATTGAGATGCAAGACAGCTCTTCTCCCGAGGCGGCGGAAGGCCTCTTCAATGGGGGGAGGTCATTGCTCTTAATAACTTTAAATCAAGGTTGCTAGCGCGATCGATCCAGGTCGAGATCCTAGAAGCTTGAGCTGCACAGGGGCCTTTTCAAGCCACATTTCTCCACAATTGCAGCTTTAGTTACACAGCCGCTTCAAACAACCTGGTACACTCCAGCTCAATGGATTGAGAACACTTTATCTGTATTATATTGTATTTTACTGTCATTTGTCATAATAAGCTAATGCAACAAGTCCAAGCTAAGGTCAATATCCGGGATTTCAATCTACGAATGCCGTCCACGAAACTTGTAAGGTTGGAGACACTAGCCCGTCTAGATAGCTGTATCTCATCGCTCCAGAAGCATTACCTGACTATCAAAGCCGGGGCATCCAGCCATGTTGGCACCCCATCCTTAGCAATGGCAACCGGCAACTAGGTAAATGTGTTGCTAATGCACCATTCAGCACCTGGCATCTGGCCCGTCAACTTTCTTCAAGAAACACCAATACACATAAAAGTCTGCCAACCCTTGCTTTGGGATGATGCCAAATCTCATCAGTATCTCCATATATCCGAGTATTATAATACCTAATAATAAGCGAAAACTATCATTACAAGTCAGTCGCAGTTTTGGTCCAATGTCCAAGCTCCCTATGCGCCTGTCCGCTAGCCATGGCCAGATCGTCGTATCGCCTACCCATCTCAAGCTGCCAGCCAGATGACCACTTCATGCCGCATCGGCCAGCCTTGTTGTATCCGAGGACCTTAGTAGTTTATCTTACAAATTGGTAACCAGTCTTTGCGTCTGAGAGATCTTCCTTTTTACAGCAAGTTTGTTTCTCCTGATTTGCTTGAGGCAGATTTCATTCACAAACTGTCTTGATTTGGCATCTACCTGAAAAGAGCAACACTGCATATAGAAACGAGAGCTGATGGCTCCGGACGACTGAAAGAGGGCTTTGGCGGCATATTGAATGTATATAGAACCTGAAAGATAAATAATAAAGCGTTGTGCAAGACGATCTGTTTTGGCGGTAAGCATGGTTGCAAGACATGATACTCGAGCTCTAAGGATACGCAGCCCACTTAGTATGCCCCTCGTTGAAGAAATTGAAATCCCAAGTCTTCGAAATTAGCCCTACGGTGGTATGGCGCTGAGCTGAAAGGATCAGACTACAAGACCAAAGAAGCGGTCTTGTTTTGAGGTAAACGCTTGCTTTGAACATGTTCAATAAGCCATAAAGAGAACGATTCGCAATCGCTTTAGATTCATGTCAATGACTAGAGCATTTTTACGAAGCACCTAATGCAGCCTTCAGCTACAACATCTCAGAAAAAAAGGAAGAATGGGGAAATCGTTGGTATGCCGAAAGGTCCATGCTTTTCCCTTTTATTATTACAATGTGCACTCCTAAACTTAGAGTGTCCGAATGCCGCTAGATACCCATTCCTGTCATGACCAACTATGGTTGATTATGCACCGCGCCGAGAAACCTATTACACGTAGAAAATCGCAACTAGAATTGAAGAAGTCAGGTATTGAGCCCTCACTTCTTCTGCTTCTTGGCGGCGGGCTTCTTCTTTGGCTTCTCTTCCTCTTCCTCTTCGTCCTCGTCATCATCATCAGCAGCTGCACGCTTGGATCCACTTCCGCCTAGAAGCATATGAAGTCAGTGTCCAGTTAGGGCAGGGAAGGGGATTATGAGGCGAAGCAGGACTTACCAGCCTTGATGAGGTCGATGAACTCTTGGTCAGTATAGGTCTTGAGTCCAAATTCTGCAATTTGATCTAGCTTCTTAGGTCCAGCGTCATTTCCGAGAACGACAAAAGAGGTCTTCTTAGCGATAGCCTTGACGAGCTTGCCTCCATAAGCTTCTACCAGCTTGTCGGCATTCTTGCGACCAAGGACTGGAGGAGTACCGGTGACGACAATCGATTGACCTATTAGAGAGATAAGTTAGTTTGGACTGAGATTCCATACCCCATATTTGATTACATGGCGCGTTTTAGTATCTGGGTCTTGCTTCTCCAGAATATAGCCCATCGGCAAGATATTCTCCTATAGTAGGGTATTAAAAAGTGTATAGACTCACCATCAAAAATAGAACCAGAACCGCTTAGCAGGGCCTTGACATCATCTATAATATGTTAATCAAAAAAAGTTGAAGGAAGAAAGTTGTGAGCATACCAGGAAGGTCTGAATCATCCGCCTTTGGGGGCTTTTTCGCATTGGCAGCACGCTGTTCTTCTGCGGGCTTGGTCTTCTTTGCAGCAGTATTTGCCTTTGGGGCATCCGCTTTCTCCTCATCCTTTTTAGCTGCCTTAGCTTTAGGTTCAGCTTTAGCGGGCTTCTCCTCGACCTCCTTCTTTGCTGCTTTGGGCTTAGGCGCGGCCTTAGTCTTCTCCTCAACAACAGTAATGGATCCTCCAATCAGCTCTTGTTTCTCGATCTTTCCATCGTCAACCTCAGATGCGCGCTCTTCTGCTGCCGACTCGGTCGCGTAGACGGAATCAACACCTTCCCCGGAAGTGACGATGTAGACCGTTGCAGTGGAAGCCTTCTTTGGCGGCATATCTGCGGGTGTATGTAGATCGGTGGAGCGTTGAACAGACTAGTATTGACGTTAGCGTGTCGGCTTCCTACCAGGGGGTTTTCATAGAAAGGTTAAATGTAAACACTCACAAGACCAAAAGGCAAACAATTCGCGTTTTGAAGTACGTGATGGGAAGTTTGTTATGTTTCAACAGAGGAAGCAACTCGTATTTGGGGTAAATTCACAGCCTTGCGGCGTAAACAACGTCAGACGCGGTCCAGTCGCCAGATCGACAGGGTATCACTACCCGTAGGCTCGCCTAAATGTTAGCGCCAAGCCCCTGAAGAAAAAAACACTCAAAACATTTGTCTATACCTCACTTGCCAACTAAGTTTTGTAGCATTTCCATGGCACGAAGTCTCCTGTCTTGATATTTACAAATTACAGATGGCATTCTGGATGATTTTATACCGTTTGCTTATTCTATCTCGAGCTGGCTTGCTCTGAGCAGTGTTATTTGGTAGGACAAGATGAGGAAGCAGAGGAAGCAGTAACTAATATTGGAAGTAAAGCATGGCAGAAATTCTTGTTCCTTGCACTACTACTGGGTACTGGAAGCATCATTCATATGATTGTTGTTGAATTCTCTTGATGGCACAAATTGGCAGTTAACTAACTATCCTCCAAGCCAAGCGCCTCTCTTCTCGTCGGTGCATCGGCCTTGAAGAAAGGCTTCTCAGCCAATGTGGCAACTCTGGTACCATGTCTAGGCTGTCCTCCTTCATAGTCCCAGGAGGCATTGTGGATGGTGATGCGATTATCCCAAAGAGCACTGGTCCGTGGTGTCCATTTGAAGCGGACCTGAATATCTACATTTGACTCGTACACATGAAAAAGATAGTTCAAGATTACGTCGCTCTCGGCCCTGTGGTCGCAATATCATTAGTTTCCTTCATGGGGTAGTTTCAAACAAGGGTCCAGCCATGAAGCTCCGTTCCTCCTATAAATCAAAAGCGCTAATTTATTGTGTGCAGAAACATAGAAAAAGCCTACTTACTTATCTAGTCCCACAATAGACTTGGTCATACCTCTATTAACCCAGAGGGATTTCCAACCTGTAGCAGGATGCACCCGAACCAGGGGATGGATACGTTCAATGTGCTTAGGCCCAGCATTCGGATTCTCACGGTCCAGATACGTGTGCGCGCTGAAATAGACCGCCTCTCGGCCATCGATGATCTTGCGGAACTCTGGGCTCAGCTTGGAGTATGCGGCATATCCACTAGCCCAGAGCGTGTCTCCACCAATAGATGGCACGGTATCGTTGTGCAAGTGCGTGATACCAGCTGGATGTTTTTCATGCACAAGATCAGTATGCCACCTAGCCGCACCACCGGGTGATCTAAATGATGCTGGTCTCTCGGTTGCCAGGAGAGCTGGCCACAGGACAGTTACTCCGGGGACGCCAGGAACATGAGGCACTTGTGGCTATAATCACATGAGCATATATACATTGATAACCCGGTATGAACTCACGTGGATCTCAATCTCTCCAAAATGCTCGCCTAAAGCTTTCTGCTGTTGAGGGCTTAGGTCCTGGTCCCTGAAGAATACGACTGATCTTTCAGCGATCAAAAGTGCAAGCTCATCTTTTTGTTGATCCGTGAGATCCTTCAACTGGAGTCCAACAATTTCTGTTCCAATGTGGTTGGTTAAATTGATGACTTCCTTGGCTGCTGAAAATAAAGCACTCTTGGACTTGTCAGCTCTCGCACCAGGCTCAACATGTTCGCGCTCGATGTTCCTAATGGAATAAGCGTCATCAAGATACAAAGGCTTGGCTGGACGCTCAGGATAGCCATTGCTTAGATCAATGCCAGCTTTCTCCAGGCGGGCTCGGGCAGACTCAGGGAGTGCCAAGGTGTCTTTCTTTTGAACTACATAATCCTTAATAGTTGGGAGAATAGGAAGTGCAGTCTCGGTTGCCGAAGGAGCCATTTTGATATACTTAAGGCGATGTTTGTGTTCTCTTGGAGAAGTTATATGTACTCGTTTATTAGATTTATGCTTTCTTGGTTGGGATTTTGGAACCTTTTCTACATTCTTTGTCCACTTTCACCAGCAACGCTCATAACACCACTTTCTTAAAATGCCCGTTTTTCAATGTTTGATTTCTAATGTATTGCGTGGTGATGATTTGATCATGACCATTACATGGGTAGTGGTTCGCCCATTTGGGGAATGCGTGCGAATTTAGCAAGACGCGGGGTTTATTGCGTGCTTGTCAGCACCTGTACTACGCTTCAGCATCATCGCCAACCATCAACTTAGTCACTTTCACACATATCAGGGGATCTCTTATGTGCTTGAACAGTACCATTGCCACAATAACCATCCCACTTTCTGTACAACTTGAACCCCTTATCTTTTCCATTGCAAAATAGCCATTTCTGATTCGGCGTAACAGTCCCCAATAGGATGGCATCATGAAGCACCAAAGCACGCGAAGATCATTGTTTCATAGCCTCAGGGTCTGAATACGGGTCTGAGATCACGCGGAACTTCCATTGCGGTCAATTATTGCTGGGTTAGTCTTGCCTGACGCGAAAATACTTTGACAGTTGATATGCACTCACGGTAGCACGCGATTAGCACCCGGAGCAGCTCATCGCCTCTAGGCCACAAAATGCTTATACTGCCATGAGCCCCTTTGCCCAACTGTTTGGAAATTTGTCCAAGTATGCGTCCAGCCGCTGGAGCGCCCAACCATTTAAGTCCGGCGAAGGCGCCGAGAATTCGTTTGATATAGACGAAACGTTCGTCCCATTACTACCCACCACCATGGCAGATACTAAAAGTATAACGGAAGCTCATAGAGTTTCCGCTGTGGGGTCGGATTCAGGGCTCAGTGGCAACGATAGTAATGACAGCAATGACGGAGAGGAGCGTAAGAAAGCTCCATGGTGGTCATATTTTTGTATGCTCTCTAGTACTTTGTCCCGAGAGTGTCGTTAACATAGGCCAAGGGGATTATGAGCCCACGAGAACTCAAAGAGAGCGGAAGTTTCTTCAAAAACTCGACTTCTCGTTGCTCACAATCCTGTCATTGGGGTATTTCATCAAAAATCTTGATTCAAACAATATTGGAGCTGCCTATGTTTCAGGCATGAAAGAAGATCTCAGGATGAACAAGAACGAGATAAATATGATCGATGTCGCCTGGACGTCAGGCTACGTTATAGGACAGCTCCCTTCGCAACTTATACTGTATGTCATTCAAAAGCTTTTTTTTAAGTGAAGTTATTAGCTAATTGCTAGAAAGCACCAAAATAAGACCATCAATCTGGATCCCATCATGTGAGATCGTATGGACGGTTCTCACATTCTGTCTCGCCGCAGCCACCACATCCAATCAGGTCATCGCTATCCGATTCTTCGTTGGGCTCGTAGAATCAATCTTCTATCCGGCGGCCCATTTTATCATCGGATCATGGTACAAGCCCTCCGAGCTAGGCAAGCGGGCCTGTATCTTTCACGCCTCATCCGCTGCCGCAGGGTTCTTCACCGGATATCTCCAAGCTGCAGTATATAAGGGCCTGAACGGCACCTTAGGAAAAGCAGGCTGGCAATGGATTTTCATCATGGATGGCGTGATCAGCTTACCTATTGCTTGCATGGGATATTTTGCCATTCCTGACCTGCCTGAGAATACGAGGGCGTTCTACCTTAATGCTGATGACAGGGAGCTGGCTATTCAGAGAATGAATGAGATAGGCAGAGCGCCGAGAACTAAGCTAGGCTTGAGTATTATCCGAAGAGTATTTACGCGATGGCATGTGTATGGGTTGACGCTGCTTTATATCATCTTCATCAATACAGGCTCCAGTGGAAGTGTCGCGCCATTCCAGTTATGGCTGAAGGATAAGGGATACCCCGTCAGCCTGATTGTGAGTTCAACTTCGCACTAAGTTCGTGAATTCGCCGGCTGATTAACGCAGAACATTATTCCAACGGGACAAAGTGTGGTACAACTTGTTACTACCGTCGGATTTGCTATTCTGAGTGATTATCTCAGAAGAAGAGCGTCCGTTATGTCAATCTCAACAGTGCGTCCCCCCGCCGCTTTCAATTTTACCTCTTCGATCTAAAACTAGAGAGCTAACTCGCAAATAGACTTTCGGACTCTTCAGTGCTATCGTGCTCGCCATCTGGAATGTTCCAAACGGTCTACATTGGGCTGCTTACTTCATTAGTCGTGGTGCCGTGGCATATGGGCCACTTTCCATGAGCTGGGCGAACGAAATCTGCGGCAGAGATGCAGAAGAACGAGCTTTAGTGCTCGGAATCATGAATGCCAGTGGATACGCGTAAGTCTATTTCTTCCGGCCAAGAATAACTATACTGATCCACGTGATTAATAGCATCCACGCCTGGTTGCCGCTTCTCACCTACCCTGCAACAGATGCGCCAAGATTCAAGAAAGGGTTCATTTATTCTAGCTTTGCGTTCTTAGCGCAGTTCGCGATTACAGCGATTGTCTGGCTCCTGCAGAGGAGGGAGAACCGAAGCATAGAAAAGGAGGTGGCGGTGGCGTCGGACTCGGAAAGCCAGCAGCGTATGATTATCTGAGAGGTCGAGATATACTCGGAACAAAGAAATCGTGCTTTGACGTCGCGCGTTCAAGCACACCTTCGGAGTACCTCTGTGAAGGAATCTTAAAGTAGATGAGCTTATTCCGAAGCGTACACGAAGATGTCAAATGATATCATACCCCCGGCCCTAATTACGAAAGAGTTAGAGCTAAGTGAGGTTATCTTGAATATAATAGAGTAAATCTCTCAATATAATTATGTGTGGTTTAGCCTTGTTATTATTCTAACCCATCACTCAAAACCTTGATATGCATGACGCCCAGAACGCCACGCTTGCGTCTATATGTTGCCAGTTTCCAAGTCTACCCCCTTCTAGTCTCTCTCATCCGGTCTCGCATTATAAGCTTGAAGTGAAACAAATATACCCAAAATCAAAAATCAACCATGTACATCTATATCCCTCGTTGGTTTCCTCACAAACCAAACCGGGAATCCAGCCACAGCAAACAGTATGGCACAGAAAATGAACGCCATGCCCGTCCATTGATCTCCCAGATGCGCGCCCCATCCAAAGCCTTTCGACAGAATAGGACTGTACACCATCTGCCCCAGCACATCGATAATGGCCATCACAGCATATAACCTGCTCACCTGATGCGGATGCACCAGACTCGTAACCAGACTCCTGAGCGCCGGCGGAAATCCCGCCCCACAAGAGAAAATGATGGTGCCTAGGATATAGAATCCAGGCAGCGGCGCCCATGCAATGGCTAGCGACCCAACAATAAGGACAACGAGGGAGCCGCGCGAGATTATGAGGTCGCAGATCACGGAGCTAAGCTTAAGGTTCTTAGTTAGATGTCGGGAGATCAAAGGAAGGACCACGATGAGTACGATGAAGTTGGTGATGGCGCCGATGGGGATGAGGAAGGATGCGTCGGCGAGCTTCCAGTGGAAACGCTCGGAGGCCAGCTGGTAGAGAAATTCGGTGGAGCGCGCACTGAGGGATTGGATTATGAACGTGAGAGAGAGCACCATGAGCATGGGAGATTGTAGCATGAAGTGTTCTTCTTTGGTTTTGGCAAGGAAGGTGAAGACTTGGTGCCTAAGGGATGTGTTGCGTGTCTCCGGGAAAGATTCCTGGTCCTCCCCATATTCTGTATCAGAATCCGAATCCGGATATGGTGTCACACTTTTTTCTATTTTGTAATGTTAGTTTATCTTCTTTGATGGACTCGGAGGTAAAGGTAAAAAGGGAGATATAACCCACCCAGCGTTTCTGGGAGCCAGAATGTGCATGGTATTCCCAGAGCGATAAACCCTATCCCGAGCCACATTGGGACGATGTAGCTCTTTTTCATCATGTAGCTGGCGAGAGGTACACCAATAACCGTTGAGGTCAAAGCCAGCGCGTTGACTCGGAAGAAGACGGCGGCTCTAAGAGTACAATCAGTATGACCCCCAGGAAAGCGAAGAACAGGAGTAGATTTACCTTTGCTTCTCTGTAACCACATCGGCGACCATTGCATACCACATCGACCTGAGCACAGCTGTGCCTCCACCAATTAAAAAGAAAGCGTCTCCAAGCCAAATCCATCGTAAGCTGATGACCTCGCTGAGCGAGACTTTGACGATTAGCATACGCACCAATGCTGTCATAGGTCATCGATACTTACAAGTAAACATTGCCCAGATCAGGTTCAGCATGACTCCAGTCAACGACAGTATTGCGACTACTTTTCTCCCATATTTATCGGCCAAAGTGCCATCTTTTGTTCGATTAGTGATTTATATTCGAAGCAGGACATTTGTAAAACTACGACATACAAGGAACAGCCAGCAAGATAGACGGCAAACTTGATAACGTTACATCCCAGCCTCTCAAAAAAGCCACTTCTGCTTGAACGGGCGGGATCTTGCAATCGGCTTCCGGAATGGGAATGCTAAGCGAATATCGTGTTGGGTCATGTGACCGATAGTAGTGGCTGCAGATTATATCCTCCATGATGCGCATCGACGGAGCGCGCATCAGATAATCGCCGATCTCGATCAAGAAGATACTGATGCAAATGATTGTGGTGACGCGGATGTAAAGAGGATGCGGCGCATGGCGGACAGGAGAAGCTTCACGTGAGCTTGTTGGGAGGAGCGGGCTGGACTCTTGAGGTTCCTCGTGGACCTCTATTGGGGTTGATGATACTGCCATTGTAGTCGCGGAGGAAAGTACGGTCTCGATTCTATGGGAGGGAAAGAGGGAGAAGGGGGCGTAGGTACAATTGATAAGATACAAGGTAAACCACCATGAAACTCAAAAAGAATGAGAGTGGCTGTGGTCAGCTCTTTAATGGATAATCGTTACGAACAACACCCGACATTAGACTAACGCTGGACGCGAATAACGATGTTATCTCCTTCCATTTTGAGACAGTGATCAATTCAGCGCCATCTTTGAGAAGTAGAAATAATATCCAAGATGGACGAGTGACCATGTACGTTGATGAGACGTGTTTGCCAAGTCGGGTTCGGGTATGTTGATTTAGGCCCGAATAGCCATCTATTTTGGCCCTTTTCTCAACAAAGCAACGGCATCTATGCAGAGTGAACAAGCGCTTATTGAAATTGATGATGAGGATTTCAGGCTGCCAATTTATTCTTTGATGATATTAACACTTAATGCTGCTGTAAGTGATTTGGATGGCTCAAAATGTTGCTGCCTAATGCTGCTCTGTCGGCTCCACACGTGGCCCTTGCGGTGTAAATATCCGTTACGGAGTTCGGATGCCCAGACCGTGGAACGTCATCTCTTAGACGTAGATTACTGCTTTGTAGCATACTTTCAAGTCTCATTACCCTTAGGTGAATGGTCAGTCGAAATTATCTAGCTGTCCCTGAGGTGCTTGCTGGCATCTATCATCATGTGATGACGTTCCACTGCTACGACGTGGCATCCAAGAGGTACATCAAGGATACTGGATAATTTATGGTAGCTGACGGTAGGTATATAGACGTAAAACATTTGCGAGGCGATCAAAGAAAATGCGGAGCAGTCTGCTGAATCCAGTAGGGTAGAAAGGATAAAGATTAGGGCTCGGACTCTTCTGATATTTTGAATCCCTCATTGAAAGGTTTCATTTGATGTAACACGGCCTGTCCTCTTTAATGCATGGACCGTTTTGGTGCGTTGAATCTAAGTCTCTAGACTTGATCCAAGATTGGTCACATTGAATTAGTGCTGCTTGTCTTGAGGGCGGCCTATCTCCCACCGGAGAAGGTATTTGATTTATAATCACACACTAGGACAAATACAACTACCTGCACAACCCAACCTGCTGCCAACTGCAAATATCGAGCGTTTCACACTTTGACTAACATGTCAAGCCTTCTTATCATTAGTGCCATCATCCTCAGATTCCTCGCTCTGTTGACCATCGTCTGTAGTCTCGTCGTCGTCCCCATCATTGGTCCATGCAGCAATATCGAGAAGCTGAGCCGCGGGGAACCAGGCTTGATCAGTGCGGTACTCTGGGTCATTATAATAGTTCATTGCCGTGAACATCACTCCTACAGTAGGTATTGTCCAGGTGTCATTACCTATATGAGTCTCGAGGTCAGCAGGATCTCCAACACGAGAGAGTACTTAATATGTACACGTTCGAGAGGTTATCGTACCTTCGCTCAAATTCAAGTCTCCGAGCATATTAATGACATGTAAAAGGACCAGTAACACCCAAAAACTTCTGTCCTTCTTACTGGAACTCCCAACATAGGCTCCATTGGTGATTAAACCTATGCTTTCATCGGCAACCCGGAATAAATGGCGTGGGAGCTCCGTCGCGCTTGACATGGCTATTGACTAATTTCTTATTCAGCACTGATAATCAAGATGATCAGGAAGGTCAAAGAAAGGCGAGAACTTAGTTCAATCATTGAACATACCCCTTTGGAAGGAATATGCTTGTGCACTCTGAACAACTCACCTCATGTGGTAGGCCAATAAGAACAGTGATCTTCTCCAAATTTGTGAATTTCAAAAGGTGAGGAGTTCCCAGATAATTATGCGCCTGCCAGTTCCACTCACAATTCAGAAAATCAAAACTGAACGCCAGATGCTTCAAATTCTGGAACGCATGAGGTGTCAGGCATCTCAAAATCATGGCCGAAAGGTCGTCATGATTGATTAGTAGGACATCGATCTCAGCATTAAACAACCACACGGCACGACTGGGAGAAAATAGGGGCTGGTAGACCTTCGCGGCGACTTTCCGAGATTCGCAGCATACCTGCAATAGAGATGTGACTGATTGTGGGGTTTGAGCGAATGCATCGAAGGGCAGGTTGGGGTAGTTCATTGATGGGACTAGAACTCGTGGGCTGGGGAGCGCGTACCTCCATATTTTCAGCCGTAGCTCTGTGGGCAAACAACTAAACTTGGAGAAGCAGCGGGGAGGGGTCGATAGATTTGTCTTCATATTTAGAGAGAGCGTCTACCGCTCCTTTTGAGCCTTTGGAAGGTTGAAGTCATTAACAGAACTGCGTTGATGCACAACTTAGCAGAAAAGCAGATAATCACAAATTTACCCACTCACCAAGTAGTTTGTTATTGATTTGTTTAATTCTCCCTTTGGCATTACTGACGGAAACGAGGTGACTAAACCCTGGGGCGCCGTTGGAAATATAAGGACGATGCCTCGAAGAATTTGGAGTGAGATCCTGATGTTTTGGGTGTTGTTTGTGCACAGGACAAGGCTGACCCCCTAGATCGCGTATTCTCTTAAAGCTTAGCAAGCAGGCGGTGAGTCGCAGGCCATAATCAGAGCATAACATTGAAATGAAAATTTCTTTTTTTTTTGACTTTTTTTTGGATATGATCGTTCACACACAGTGTGACATGCTGGCTACTAGCCAAGATTTCGTCTCAGATATCGAAATGAGACTACTTGCCCTATTTTACCTATAAGCAGTCAATCGGCTGATATTCTTGGCCGAAAGGGAAGATTGGACTGACCAGCTAGCTCCTGATCATGTGATATGCCAGTAGAACAATGAAACTAACAACTGCAGTTGTATATCTTTAGCTATGTTTGAAGGCAATGATATCCGAAATGACGGCCATCTTTAGTACGGAGATATTTCCGGGGCTGCAATTCCATTCCGGTCGAGGTCTTACATAACGAAAGCACCCTCCTTTATATCTGCCTATCAGCCTTACTAAATGTTCGTTGTTCATTGGACTTATACCGCGAGTCTAACACCGTACAGGGGCAGCAAATTTTGGACCACTATTAGGTTAACTGAACTCAGCGGAGCGGTGGTTCAGACACCAGTAAATTGCTACTCTACGTTTGGAAACGGGACTGCTAGTCGAATTTCCACTTGGAACCACCTGGACTGCCGCCGGTTTGCAAAACTGTGGGCCGACTACTGGAAGTCTTTCCTTGCTTATGCGGATGGAAGATCAGTGGGACTATCAATAGTTGAATCATCACGGGATTAATTTTTGTTAGAATTGACAACATGTTTCGGGAGTCAATTGTCCTTGACAATAACATTAATCTAACTACCGTCTACCCCGAACACATGGCACAACAGCCAGTATTTCGGGCCACATTAGGCTTGTATATTCCAAGCCTGATACTTTGTACTCGACTACTATTATATATTATGGTATGTACCGGCATCTCCCTGCACTACTGCTCACCTTGCACGGTCCCATAGCAAATTTGATCTCTTTAGACTCGCTCGACTGGTGCAACAACACTTGCCAAGATAGCCTTGATATCAGCGACAGTTGCTGCAAGTAATGCAGCAACGCTATCTGTGGACTCAGCTTGGGAGACAACATCGTCAACAAGTGTTAGGATTGGGCTGACAAGAGGATCCAAAAGTTGAAGGACATTAGTGATTTCGGTAGTGAGGAGCGCAACAATTTCTGTGATGGTTAGTAGGTGCTCATAATAAGGATGGAGGTCGATGTACCTTGAGGAAGCCCACCAACAACGTCATCAACTACATCGACGATACGGGAAACAACATCCTTGAGGGTTTCCACTGTCTGGAGCAAAGAACCGACTTCTCCGAGTACGAGACCAATGACCGAAGTCGCGACGGTAGGGACGAGAGTTCCTAAAGCTGTCTCGATTGATTTGGCAATATCCTCGAGATCCGTGGCCAAGTCAGGCACAATCACATCTGTAACTTCTCCGGCGACAAGGTCGGCTTAATGCATGTTAGCCAGCCATAATATCTGTTATTGGATCATTGTACCTACCAATAGAGTCCACGTCGGCAATGACGCTGGATTGGAGGTCTGACACAACAGTGTGTGTGGTGGCGAGAAGGCTGCCCTTCCGCCCCAGGGAGCTTGTTTGAGGAGCCCCGAACGATGGAGCAACAAAGCTGAGGGCCGCAAGAACGGAAACTGTGGAGAAACGCATCTTGAAGATAAAAGAATGTATGAAGATGTCTAAAGTGTGGAATCGAAGTGCTATGGACGAATGAATGAGTGAGTGAGTGTTGCCGGATGAGGACACCGGATGGGACAGAGGAGCTTCAGATATAACTTCACCTGGAAAGTAGGGGCCTTGAAGCTCATCTTTTTTCAATATTCCTAACTCCACCGATCTTCCCTCCGCTGCCGTTCTGAGGTTTGGATGTTAGAGTTGATTTTCCAAGGGGGAGGTCATAATGTGACGATCATAATTAAAGGATACTGCACGGCTGATGGTCTCGGGGGTCCGAGCTAATTAGTGATGGCAGTCTCATCCTTACTTTAGATCCTCAAATACACGTGCTCTAACTGAAAAGGCACCAAGGAGTTCTCTGTTGTTCACCGAGAGCAGTCCTTCATACCGAAGCTATGTCGTGTAAATCACCAAGTATCGGACTGATCCTCGTAGAACAAGACTGGTTTTCTTAACCTCCTTCTAACAAATGATCAACTTCCACATCCACTGGGATGATGAACTTGAGAAACGCTCATTTCACGAGCTAAGGAAGATCAACGAAACGGAGTCTCAAAGGGGCCGTTCAGAATCCGTAGATCACAACGTCGGCGTAATGCTTAACTACCGGTCATGTCGTCGCCATCGATAGGGGAATTAAAGTTGTCGATCATCGTTGTGGGAGGCATAAGTGGGGGCGCCATGCAAGGGGTGAAGGAATAGCACAGTTCACTGTCTGGCCTGAACCTTATGAGTAAGGAACTTTCCGAACTAGAAAAACGTGGTATTCAATATGCCCTTCAGGAGCATTTGGTGGCGGCCGCAAAAGTCGTTCTTGGCTTGAAATCCGAGAGTAAGCTGCGGATCTTTGTGTCGAACAAACTCTTTTGAAGCAATCCAGGGTCAAGCAAAAGGGAAATCGTACAAATATATTTTTAAGTTTGAGGGTAATTTCTGTACTAATGCTATTGTCCCGTGCGTCTTTTCGGGGCCACCTGGAACTTTGGCTGAATCGATGGATTTTTACTGTTACCTAGAGAGTTTAATCCGATACAATCCCATAGCCTCTAGATGCATCTTCGCTCATCATGCTTTAGGAATGGCGCTCAAGGCAGATTTTGCAGTAAGGTTAGTCAAGTTTCCGCCTAAAGGCGGCATGTGGGGCTTGTAGGGTGACTGACAAAGAGCAGTAGTTCTTCATTGCGTCCTTGCCAAACCCCCCCCCCCCCCCCCCCAAAAAAAATCTCCTAGCCATTTCCGGGCGGTAGAATTGGGTCTTGCAAACACCCACAGTCATTTAGCAATTCAAACTCTTTGAATCGCAAATTCTTCAGTCAGAACTACATAAGTGATCTGGACTTTCACTTACGTACGATCATCGATTCTTGTCCACAACTCGTACCAGTTTTAAACTCTATTATCGTGGCGTTTTTCGTCTGTGATCAATCATAGCACGTTTATGTGGTATATCCGCCTTTTTCATAATTACATTTTCTCTAAGCTATTGAAAATGGTCTTGTACAGTACAAAAAATTATTGCATTTTGCATCTATTCGGCAGTGAACAATGCTAGGATAGCATAAATCTATCTCGGTCAACTGCGACCGCACCTCTTCTAGTGGGAGAAATCTCATGTCTTTAATGTTCTTTCTAACTCTTTGTCCTTGCATTAGCAATAGGTCGTTCAGATTATGGGAGTAATTTATACCTTCAACCAGGCGTTGCGTGCTGCGTTGAAGTTTCCAACTTCTTTCTACTCTTGCAAGGATACGGAACACTAGGATTTGATCATTTTCGAGTCTTTAGAGCCCAGAATTTAAACGATCTAGGGGCATAATTTGATACTTGTTTTCCGCGTGGATTTCACTGGCTATCTATGTCTCGCTTAGCGTCAGGGGCAAGCTGGTGTCCGTCACTAGCTGCTCCTGCCAAGATGAGCCTCCGGCAGGACTTGCCCTATTCGGCTTTATGCCTGTGAAGCTTATCGGGACTCCTCATTCCTTATCGTTTAATACAGGCAATAACCACCCACCCTTCCACTGCTGGAACGCCTTTACAACTTCCTCCTCAGACACCCATCTGCTATGTACATAGGAAAAGCCATTAAATATTAGCTCTGATTCCTTCTTCTACCTTGTTTTCGAACAACTACAATACGACGCTCCTCATGCCTGCCGCAACAGTGACCATAGCAAATGGTGCGACATGGCAGGAAGTTGCTGCAGACAGACAAGCATATCGTGATTTGACCGTCGCTGCCGTTGACCCTCCTCTTCCGTATCTCACTGATCTACCATTGAACACCATTTCACTTGCGAAAGAAATACTGACACCAGATGAGCTCGAAATCACGGAAAGCACTGTGGAAGAATTGGCGCCGAAGCTTGCAGATGGAACTTTGAGTGCTGTCACCGTGGCGAAAGCGTTCTTGAGAAGAGCTGGATTGGCACAGAAGGCAGTAAGCTCTCCCGTGATTTCAACCCTTGAAAGTGACTGACCACAGACAACGGACGAATTGTATCACTGAACTACTTCCTGAGAGAGCCCTCGAACGCGCCTCGTACCTCGACGAATACCTGAACACGCACGGGAAACCACTTGGACCTCTTCATGGTATACCAATCAGCGTCAAAGAACATGTGGGCATGGCGGATAGTGATCACAACGCCGGATTTGTCGGATGGGTAGGTAGATTGTGTAAGGAGGATCCTCATATCTGCCAGATCTTATGGTCGGCAGGAGCAGTTTTCTATGCCAGAACCACTCAACCACAGTCTTTGATGCATATAGAAACAAGTAGCAATATATATGGGTAGGCTAAAAGGTAGCACTGAGCAGCAATGAGATATGCTGATTACCCTCAAGAGTCACGACAAATCCCTTCAACACGACATTGACAAGTGGCGGTAGTTCTGGTGGAGAAGGTGCCTTAGTTGGTTTTCGTGGTTCAGTTCTTGGAATTGCAACAGATAGTAAGTCTCTTGAAGTGCGTGAAACACTTTTTCTTGGAGATATTTCCTGTTTAGTGCAATTAGCTAGAGCAGGTGACGTGCTCACACACTTGAACGAGTGTCGTTCACGTGACCCTTGAAGGGGTCATATATACTCTTAGTTTCACCATAGTCAGAACTTAACTCTCAAGAAATCAATTACTCAGAAATACAGTAGGCACTTGCGTCAGGACGCGGTGGTGCCCCGTATTAGAGTGATCCCATGTTTCCCTTACGCTGTAACACAAAAATAACTTGCACTTTCACTGTGTCTATATGAGTGCTGACTCTATATTCAATGAAGTCGGCGGCTCTATACGCTCACCTGCTGCAAACAACGGTACGCTTGCTCCATCTGCTTGAAGAAGGGCCCTGATCCTTAGGCTAGGCGTGTACGGATTCAAACCAACAACAGGTCGTCTACCTATGAGTGGATTGATCGCGACTATGGGTGGCGCAGAGCAAATTGTCCCGACCATTGGACCCATATCCACAAGTTTAGAGGGTTGCAAACTTTTTACTAAAACGCTTGTGGATGCTAAACCCTGGTACAAAGAACCATCTCTACTTCCATTTCCCTGGAAGGAGGAAAACTTCTTCTACAATAAGAATCTGAAAATTGCCGTTCTTTGGAACGATGGAGTTGTCAAGCCTCACCCTCCTGTTACGCGAGCACTTCAACAAATTGTCCAAAAGCTCAAGACTAACGGAAAAGTCGATATTGTTGAGTGGAAACCATATAAACATGACCTTGCCTGGGAAATCATTGCAAGTTACTAAATCTATTTGACTAACGATGAACTAATGATCGAAAGGCAAATTTGTATTTCTCTGATGGTGGCGCTGAGGAGCTAGCAGCGATCAATGAATCTGGAGAGCCTATTTTACCGCTCACTAAACATATTTTGGCAGAGAATCCTTATGTTCAAGCACATTCAATAAACAGCATGTGGCGGTCTATCGAGAAACGCGATGCGTATCGAGTTGACTATGCCCATCTTTGGAATTCGACTGCTGTAAGCGAAACAGGAGAATCAACTACCATGGTTGATGTAATTCTATGTCCTGTTGGTCCTGGAGCTGCTCCTAAAATCAATACATCGAAATGGTGGGGCTATACATCACAGTGGAATTTACTTGATTATCCCGCACTGGTGTTTCCCGTGGATCAGGTCGACATTGAGAAAGATTCTGGAAAGCAGCAGTATCATCCAATAAACGAGAAGGATAAATTCAACTGGGAACTATGGGAGGAATATGGTGCTGAAGGATACAAGGATGCGCCAATCAGTCTGCAGCTCGTTGGCAGAAGGTGATATCCATAAGTTCAAGTAATGGCTGATGCTAATTAGCTGCATAGATACGAAGATGAAAAGCTTTTTCAAGCATTAGAGATTATCAAGGCCGAGACCAGCTTGCCATTCGTCAACTATCTTTGAATGATCTCCTCTACACAGACGACGCACAGAACAGAGCAACGACTGCCGGACCTCTGCAAGGCTGTTTTGCCACGACGTTGGTGGAACGATGGTTTCATTTGTATGCTGCTGCCACACAAAAAGCGATTGCCCCCCACTCGCTTTGCGAGTTTTCTGCACCAGTACCAATATTGTAACCTCTCCAATTTCTACGCCTTGCGAATATCTTTTCTGATCACGACCGCATAATATTGAGCCCCCAGCCTCTCGAATTATCAGTACAAGGTTACCCCGCGTTCTCCCAAACCGCATTGGCAGCTAACATACCCCACGCCTGCCACGTTACCCATCCAGATTCAGACCTGCGTATCTGCCTACTATACGCGTGCGTCCTGTCCTAAAAATCTTTCGAAATCTTCTAATTGGGAATAAATTAAAGGTTTTAATTACGTGACAATAGTCCTTTTTGAGCGTCTTCGATTTTGATTCCCCCCCTTTGTTTGTCAGCCCGCTGCCAGACTCCAATTATATTGGCTTTTTGATGACTCTGAATCTAGTCAGTTGTGATTCTCCAAGCATTTAGTATGATGTACCAACAAGCTCACGAGGTGGTCAAAACGCGTCGCGGTGAGCAGATCCCAAGGAGATGCTGCATGGAAATAGTGCTTCCTGCATGCCAATCTTCTCCCACCAATATTCCGTGTCTCATTCATGCCTCGATCATGAATGCAACCTATTATTGCAACCACTACTTCCTATTCGCTCTTAGCACGAACCACTAAGAAGGTACCGAAGCAAATTTTTTTTAGCAGGACTGATCCATCACCAGTCCTCTTAATGAGGCGTTCCAAACTCCTCAAACTAGGTATACCAATGCCGGAATCTTGCCCGCACGAGAGCAAACCCTAGCATTGCACAATAAAAAGAAGCGTGGATTGGATCTGGGAAGATGGGGGAATGTATGCAAAGGTACCCAATCGTGGAGGAACGATTCTGAGTGTAACCCCGTGCCAATTTGGCCATGGAAAATTATTTAAGTTCACGAGACATGAGCTATTCCTCATCCTCTACTATGGATATATATTCAAAGCTCCTCCGTATCCTTTGTGAAGACCAAGCCTCGTGCTTTTCTGATATCCTTATACATCTTCTCGCAAAGTTGGCCCTTGTCTTTATTTTTCTCTTAGGATTATCATTGTATATTACAAGTAACTTGCACACCATGTCCGACGATACCCCCTTGACTCTTGAGGCACGGGAGGCTGCTCTGCTGAGGCGGGAGGCTGAGCTTGATGCTCGTGAAGCAGCTCTTGTAGAGCGAGAGGCCGCCCTTAATCATTCCTCGTCTACTATCACTATAGACGAAGAACCTCCTAATGTTAAAGATCAGGGTCTACAGGCGGGTGAGTTTATTTCAATCCTTAAAATTGTTATTGTGAATGTCCTATACATGATGGAAACCCCCGATCTACATATGATCGTTTCTAAACTGAGATTTCATGTAGTGCCTGATCCATCCGCCATCGAAGAACCGGAACTCGAAGAAGAGGAGGATATTACTCCTGCTGAGGATGTGAAGGCAACTGAGCCAGATATACACACTGAAAGTCCGACAGAAGGAACAAACCAGACACCGGATGGGGGGGTTCTAGCTCAGGATACCCTGACAGAAGACACTCCACTTGAGGCTACCCTAGCTGAGAGTACTCCGGCAGAAAATGCTCTAACAGAGGGTGCTGCAGCTGAAGGACCTCGTTCTGAAGACAATGGGCCCATAAAAAGCGATGCTCCTATTGAGGGAGATGGTCCGAGCGAGCCTACTACAGCTCCAGTTGAAGGGATTTTGGTCAATGTACCAACTGGGTCCGCTGGTGCTCCAAAGGAAGAAAAATTAGAGCAGGACTTGCCATCTGAAACGAATGCACCAACCCAAGATGGTACTCCTGTTAAAGAAAGTGTTGCAGATGAGAGAGCTCCGCATGTGGAGTCCAAGACAGAAGAAGAATCAACAGATGATATTGTGCAGCCTGAAGAGGAGGCAACCATTGCTAGCGAGGAGACTAAGCCTCAGATTACTGATGAGTCCGTGAAAGAAGACCTCCAAGCTTTCGTCGAAGAGGGTGAGCCTATTTCTGAGAGCAAGCCTGTGGACGCAGATAAAGTGATTGGAGAGGAACAAAAGAGTGATGAAGCGCCTATTGATGGCACGAAACCTATCGACGTCACACTGGAACTGATAGAAGAGAAGAGAACTGATGATACACCAGCCAATAGTGAACCTGCTGAGGTGGGGGAGGAGGGTAGCAAGAACGATGATCTCGGAGCTGCGAAGATTGAGCCTCTTGTGGCAAAAGAGGAAGAAAAGAAGGGCGATGATGTTCCGGTTAGTGAGAGCAAAGCTACTGAGGCTGAAGAAGGCGTCGAGAAGGTCGATGTACCAGCCTTAGGGCGCAAGCCTATTGAAAAGGAGGAGGTTCCCCTTCCAGAAATTGAAAATTTGAATCTTGGCGAAGCAGAGCCCAAGATAGCAGAGAAGCAAAAGGAGGAAGTAGCGCCTCTCACAATAGCAGAGAAGCAAGAGGAGGAAGCGCCTATCACTTCAACTGAACAAGGCCCAATTCTCAAGGATACCAACCCCGGTGGGGAGGATATCACTAAGGCGCAGGTAACGCCTGAAGGGATTGCGGTTTGACGACCATGGTGGATGTGGTTTGAGTGATTCGATATGATTACCGGCAAAATCGACATTTGGAGAGCCGATATACATGTCGTAACCCAACGATACTGTATTTTTCTTCTTAGCGAGAGCGTTGTCTGGGTGTGGGCAATGCTCACAATGTAAATTGACTATTAATTGTTAGGTGGTACAGTTTGTATTTAGTTGATATAATCACGGCTCATGAGACCGGAAATTAATCTTTGTTTTCATTGTTTACAATATATTATTACTCTGCCTCAGCCGCAACCTCATTAATGGCTTCTGTGATAATACGGCAACCTTCCGCCATATCTTCCTTTGTAATATTTAATGGGGGAATAAATCGTATCGTGTCGTAAATAGAAGTCGTCAACACCAGCATATCTCGCTCCAGGCACTTCGTCTGAATCTTGGCAGCATATCCTTTCCCAGGGGTGCCTTCCAATGCTAACATTAAGCCTAACCCTCGCACATCATGGATCAACTTTGCAGTCTTAGGATTCTCGCGAGCTGCGTTGAGTGCCGCTCGTAACTCAGCCCCCCTAGCATTCACATTCTCTAAAATCTTCTCCTCGCGGAACGCCTTAGCCACAGCAATTCCAGCTGCGCACGCCACGGCGTTTCCAGCGTATGTTCCGCCCATCGATCCTGGCTTCTGCGTGTCCATCAACTCTTTCCTTGACACGATGCCAGAAAGTGGGAATCCGTTCGCGATTCCCTTGGCCATGATCAGGATATCAGGTCGCACGTTCCAGTGCTCGATGGCGAACATTTTGCCTGTTCTGCCGTAGCCGCATTGTACTTCGTCTGCTACGAGAAGGATGTTATTCTTGTCGCATATTTCGCGCACTTTGGCGAGATATCCAACTGGTGGTGGCACATAACCTCCCTCACCTAGAACAGGCTCGATGAAAATAGCAGCGGTATCTGAAGGCGCAGTCTCCCTTTTCAACAAGAGCTCGAGCTGGAGTATCGGGTCATTGCAGCAATTCTCGAATCCGAACTTGCCATCGCTATGGGTCGCTACTGAACACTGCTTACAATACGGGAACGGCACCGAAAAAACCCCCGGCATCAGCGGGCCATAGTTCTCGCCGTACACGGTTTTAGAGCGCGTCATAGCCATGGTGCCAAACGTGCGGCCGTGGTATGAGCCTTGCATGACAATGATGTTTTGTTTCTTGGTCGCATGCCGCGCGAGCTTGACCGCTGCCTCGACGGCTTCAGCTCCGGAGTTCCAGAAGAAAAATGAGTCGAGTGAGGGGTGTGGCATGAGGGGGATGAGGGACTCGACCAGTTCGAGGTATGGACGCTGAAATGCAATGTTGACTTGTCCATGAACGAGCTTGCCAGCTTGTGCTTGCGCGGCTTTTGTTACTGCTGGATGGCAATGGCCTAGATTGGTGACTGAAGCTCTATGTTAGCGTTTGGTCCGTAGATAAGGAGAAATTGGAGTGTAGCTCTGCGGAAACGAAATATAAATTTCCAATTGACCAGAACACATATCTAATGAGCTCAAGTATCACTAACCTCCAATCCCAGACGTAAAATCCAGCAGTTTTCGTCCCTCTACTGTAGTGACATAGCTCCCCGCACCACTCTCAAGCACCTCTGTGGTGAGTCTTCCAATTCCTCTGGCAACATGCTTGGCACCAAATTGAGCAAGCTTAGAGACGCTCATGTTGGAGCTTGGCCTAGGAGAGCAGGATCCTTGAGGAGGAAAAGAGTTAGAAATCTTCGATAGGTAAAAAGGTAAATGACCAACATTTTTGAGACATTACATCCGACGACAATAAATGATATACGAGTCGTGCAATCTATCCTTGGCATCGTGTAGACTTTCCTGATCGAGCGCGGGGTACCTTGTTCGCTTACTCACAAAAATATCTATCACTTGATTGGTCTGTAGATACTGGATGGTGGCGCACGGACATGACAGGTGAGAGAAAGTTGATAGAAAAGTTGGGAGAAAAAAAAGCAAAAGTGGCTCTGTATCAGAAAAATAAATATAAGAATAGTGCCAGGGTGAAATATCTGGATTGACAACAGCCACCAGAAAGACTATGACCTTAGATCTTGGCTTCCTCGAAAGGGGCTTAAGCGAGCTTAATGCGACAAGTTGACTATATTGATAGCTTCGAGCACCTATTGCTTGTTCATTCTACTCATTAATAGGCTTCGACGGATATGAAAACATTGTTGCGGACTGGGTCGATCTGTGGCGCGCAGATAAGATAGGCTTTTTTCATCTTGAGCTTTGGAATTGCACGTATCAAGTCTCCAAGCTGTCGTTGTTCTTGAGCCTATTCTTCTTCTATAGACTGCGAAATCACCAAGCCATATCCCCGAGGACATAACAGGTACAACAGGTAAACATATCCAGTCGCGCCTTCTTTAGCTGTCTCAGAGTCTTCGCCCAGCTTAATAAAGTGTATTTGGTTTGGCCATTCTTCGGAGGAAGACTTCCTGAGCCCACAGTCTAGGAAACATCTTCAGACGGTAGCTACCGAATCATATCAGCCAGATGTCCCTGCCCAAAAACTCCACGAAAAGGGAAGCACAATGCTGCCACTACATATGAGGCTTGAACGGTCAGAGTCCCAGAATTCGAGACACCTAAATCATTCACCCCGGTATTCTTGTCGCCATCTCCGTGAAGATAGAGTAGGCCTAATGTTCAAGCTAGGTAAGATAAAGCATGTTCCGAGGCATTTCACGACATCTCAATCTATTTCCGCACTACGAGATGTCCATGACGACGGTGGCTGCCACGAGAGTCTGGTAGGTTCGAATTGGCATCGAGCGACTTCAGAGCAGTAATACGCCAGCATAAGTTCTAACCGAGATGGCTGCTCCATAGTCCGGCAATACTCCTGATCGGTCTGCATAATTGTAGTTTTGGCAATGCAAGCTATCGCAATAAGCGGATTTTCATGACTGTTGAATATCCACTTACTATACCTTGATTTAGTCACGCAGTGATGCCAGGGTTTGGCCAATTCTAAGTTGGAAATTTATAGGAGTTGTTCAACATCCGAACATGCTCACGGGAATCGTACTCCCTTAGAAGTAGGAGATGATCCCAATGTTTGAGTTAATATAATTTCGTGTTGAAACGTCAAGGACAAATTGTAGCTAGCAGTGGATACTAGTCTTTCCGGAAGATTATCTTTAATCTTGATCAGGGAGCTGGCAATTGTTCCACCTCAACACGGTTTAATATGATATACGATGATAGTGGCTTCTCCACCGGGCCAAGCACAAACTATTCTATACCAACAAAACTCTATTCTCGTTCTCTCTACCTTATCAGTTAATCGTGAAGGTGAGACATTAATCAATCCAGCAGGCATGGTCGCTTTCCTTTTCTCTTCAAGTTCTTTAGTCAACAGGTTTTCATCCCTCATTTCCTGGTGACTCGTACCTGGCGATGCTTTGAAGTACAATGGCAATTACGGTTTCAAGCATGGATGCGTTCGCTGATGCTGAAGTCACCCCGTGCGCTTTGTAGACCGCCTCATGTGCTTCATGGTCTTGGCATAGAGAGAAGGCAATGTTTTTGAAATACAAACATTTATGGCCTGCATAATGTGTGACACACACTACTAAGGTTCTCGATAACGATTGAAACTCGCAGTCCGACTGATCAGCTGAAGCTTAGCATAACGAGAGTAGCTGTGCTCAGTATAAATTAAGAACAGATCCAAGGAAAATTAACGGTCTAAATATCGATTGACACTCATTCCAGATCCGGTTAATGTGAGAATATTACAAAAGAAAATTAATCATAAGAATGAAGCAAAAGATGAATGTTGCATGTAGCTAGTCCTCTAGCCACGCTGTTTTAGTTGGCTCTTGAACAAAGTCGTCTTAAGCAAACAAAAATATGGTGGGCCAACACACCCGAATGTGATGTGAAGAACAAATGAATGGCAGGAGATGCAAAAAGTGTCAACAGAAGCAAAATAATGCGGAAACCGGGACTCGAACCCGGAGCCAGCGCATGGGAAGCGCTGATTTTACCCTTAAACCATTTCCGCCATTTTTATTTGTGAATGATTTGATGACAAACTGTGCTTAAGAGAGCTTATGTTACATATTTGTAAAAACCCCTCATTGTGAAGCTCGCGTCCAAATCCCTGCATCTGCCAGTCTGTCAGCCTTGCTGGACTTTCCCCACCTCAGAGACTGAGATTCTGCTACTTCCGCAAAGATCAACGAAGGGCGACATTGCCAGAGACAGGCAGGTAGCGAAGATGGCTACCAGAAATGAGGAGAAGAAGATTGCGGGCATCCACAAGAAGTAGGATCGTACCATGGCCGGCGGATCCATTTGCTAACTTGTCATAGAATTGAGGATGGTCAGTTTTATGAAGCACAACAGCAGACTCGCCTTGTCGCTGCGCGCTATATCAAGTCTAAAAACTGGAATTCCGCCGTCGAAATCCTCTTCAATGTCTCACAATCGCTCTTGAAGGCCGGTCAAGGAGGTAGTGGTGGAGATCTGGGCATTTTCCTTGTTGATGTGTACAAGCAAGCAGAATTGAAGCCCGATTCTAGCAATAAAGGCAAACTACTCACACTTCTACGAGAGTTTGATAGTGAAGAGCCTACGAGGAAGAAGTATATTGGGGAGATAATCAAGTAGGAACATATTTTGTTCGCGAGTTAACAACAAACTGACATCAAAACAGCTGGTCATCGAAGTTCGGCGAGTACCCAGCTGGAGAGCCAGAATTACACCACGTCGCGGGGTCTCTATACGCAGAGGAGCATGATGCATACGAGGCTGAGAGACATCTGATACTTGGAACAAAAGACTCCCCAGAGATTCTTGTTAAGTTAGAGTATGAATGGTACTCACAGGATGAGCCACACACAGCTGCCACTTATGCTGCGCGAGTTATCTTCCCATATCTTATCACAGGCAATGTGCGCGATGCTTCCAGGTCGTTACGACTATTCACAAGCAGATTGACCGAGGAGAATAAGAATCTTAGTGTGCAGGACGTGAGCAGCAGTGGTTCAGACATAAAGATATATCCTAGCCTGCCTCTTTTAAACTTCCTAGGGCTGTTATTGTTGGCAGCACAGAAGGGCTCCGCAGACCTGTTCAGACAGCTACGGGCGAAATACGCAGCTCATATCAAGGAAGTGGGAATATGGGATGAAGCTTTAACATCAGTTGGAGAAATGTACTTTGGTATCCAACGGCCACGCCAGGGAAATCCACTATTCGATATGATGGGAAGCATGTTCGGCGGTGGCGGCTCTAATGATGCAAAGCCACAGCCAAAACGTGTAGGATCAGTGCAGGCACCTGCAGCAGAAGGTTTAGACTGAATGAAAAGATTTATCGCCATTGGTGCTACTAAACTTTGACTTGTATCCTCCCAGGGTATATCCAACGCCGTTTCATGCAAATTGAACCAATTGTTCGGTCCTTCATCTGATCATGTTGTCATCTTCTTTCTCGTATATCCAATTGTCCTCTGATAGCTCTGTCACCTTGGCCCGCAGTCGATTCTTCACCTGCTCTAGTAAATCTAACAGCGGAGTCAGCATGTGTCCATCCATCCCAGTAGGAAAGACTCACCAGCTGGCTCACTAGGCGCACGATTCCTATCCCTTTGGTGATGTTTGACTGCTTCCGACAATCTCTGTCTTTCCTCTACACACCAATTAGCCTATATTTCCTTTGCCATCCACTCACACACAAAAGGGGAACATACTCTCGTCCTCCCGTCTTTCATGATCCTCCTCCTCCACCTCATCCTGATCCAAAGCCACCAAACTCGCATCCAGCACCTCGAAATCCCCATTCTTATCCCGTATCACGATATCCGACGTTTCAGATTCATGCTCGTTGTCTAGGCGCAGCGTCTCGGCGGAGGTGGAGGTCGAGGAGGTTGTAGGGCGCCGCGAGAGGTGTTGGTGGAAGAGGTTGCGCCGCACGTTTGTGGAGCGGGTTGAGGAAGTTGAAGGGGCGTGAGCCCGTCTTTCTGGCATTATAATATATGATGTAGCGAATGTGATCCCGTACTTATGCTGTAAGGGTGGAAATACAGGTTTGTCAAGGTGTTGGTTGTAAAGTTTGCTTGTTTGTTGTTCCTCCTCCAAGGCGAGGCTTAGCAAACAGCCTCGCTTCATGTGGGGAATCCTTGTGGGACAGTACAAACTTCCTTCAGAACTTATTCATATGAGCTTTTCTTCTTTCTTTGAACCTCTCGTGAACCTCATCCCATGGTTTCTGCAAATTAACAGAATATTGAGCATATTCAACCATGAGCTCGCGTTTCGAGATACAGCCCATTGGCAGATTCGTTGGGCCTAGTGCTCCAGTCAAACGACCCAGGGTATGTGAACGAAATTACTAGTTGCGTAGATTCTGTCCGGATTTGATGAAAGACTCAAGTTCAAAGCTTTTGTGTACTCCAGATGTGTTATGTTAAAATCAAGCGATTTCCAACAATTCTTTCATTGATGATCAATTCTTTCGAAGAGAGCACATGTAGTAGAGTGTTGAGTACTCCAGCGTTATATCTGAAGGTAATCCAATTTTAGGTATTCTTTGCTTAATTCCAGCCAGCCCGTGGATCTTCATTTTCGTCTTGGTTATGTAGGCTTGATTTTCCCTGAACAGCATATATTGTACGCAGTAGTACAACTGACCAGTATACATAGGAAATAGCATGCTTCTCATACAATGAAAAGCACGAATATCTTCAGGATGATTCGTGCATAAGATATTACTACCCTCCAGATATTGGAGCGGACTTGTCGAAAGGATTTGATACATTTCAGAAGCTCGATGATAGCGCGGATGATCATCTTGATAGCTTGCTCAAGACGATCATCCACAATGAAAAGAAGACTGGTGTCAAAACTGATGCTCAGGTTATTACTTGGAGAGGGATGATGACCAAGGTATGCATTGCAATGCATCGTCTCAAATGCCAAAGTTGATTTCGATGTAGTTAATGTCTTCTATATTCAGCGACAGAGATGGGTATATTTACTAGCCACATGCCACATTCTAGACTCACAGACTGACGAATTCTCGCAGCTTTGAGATGAATGCCACATTCTATCAAGTAGTGCTCCTTAACCTCGACATGTTCTGACAGCTGCTGACAATACTGGTGAAGGATACTATGTATACAGCCTCATAACCTTCCAATTATCCCTCGCTAATCACATCAGTTTCATTGAGGAGAACCATGAATATAAACGCCAATCTCAGGCAAGACAATCGGCTCAAGTTCCACAACTGGGGCGGCCATCCCAAGATATGATGAGTTTCTGGGGTCAGTCTCAGATCCCGAAGCATTTCAAGCAGGTTCGTTGACATATCTAGGATACAAATTCGAGACTTTATGTTTACTTCCATCTACCTGGGCTGAAACATCTCGAGACTATATTGAAAACAGGCAGAGTGAGATAGTTAACAATTATGCTCAATACTGTTCTATTGTGAGAACCGGTATAGGCAATACTTCGCTAGTCATCGGCGGAGAGGTTGATGCTGGTATGTCTAACGTATAATCAAGCTTGTTCGAGGCTAATAATGCAGTTTGGGACTTCAAACCAACGGACGATAGTCCTATCAATTGGGTTGAGCTGAAGACCAGTGCAGAAATACGAAATGATCGAGATATGGTAACTTTCGAAAGGAAATTACTGAAATTCTGGATACAATCATTTCTACTTGGGGTGCCAAAGATTATCGTTGGCTTCCGGACTCCTGATGGCTTCCTCACGAGGATCGAAGAGATCGACACTGCCTCTATACCCAGCACCGTTAAGAGAAGAGGAAAGGGGACGTGGGATGGGAATATGTGCATAAACTTCGCATCGGGGTTGCTAGACTGTATGTGCAGCCCGAAATATAGTAATAAAGCACTAATCAAGTGCAGTTCTGAAAGCAACAGTGAATGATGATGGTGTATATCGCATTCAACGGAAGGAGCGATCCCCTAATATTGAAGTGTTCAAGGTTGAGGAGACTGGTCATGGCGACATTCTTTCTGATGAGTTTATTAACTGGAGAATTAAGCTTGCTCTCGGTCCGACACCCTCTGAAGGGCCAGTGTGAGGTCATCAGCCAATAAATAGCTTCTTGTTATGCAACAGACGCTTAGTATTTGTTCTTGTTACCTTGAACACCGGATATGACTGAGATCGGTTTCTCTTGGATGTCCATTCAGTGGCATCGTTTTACGGATGTACTTGCCAGTCATAGTAGTTAAAGGCGCCAGCGAGCAGGGGCTCGGGAGGAATCGCGCATTTCGACATCAGGCGACTTTTGCTCTTCTCATCATCCTAAGAGCGAGATCGCCTCGGGATCTAAATCGTTAGGGCACGGCCTACATGGATTCCATCCTTGATTGGGCAATCTTGACAAAATCCCAAACTCAGACAATGACTTAGTGTAGATTACAACCAATATGCAAATCATATTCTCTGCAGACCATGTCATGAAAAGTGCACCGAGGCATGTTGCTAAACGTACTATAAGTGTTTCTTCGTAGAACATACTCTTACCCCAGATTCAATAAGCCGAGGTTTGGTCCCGCAAATGCAATCCCGGTCGGAAAAGTCAGGGGCAAAATCACAACATAATTGCTGAAGGACCGCCCAAACTTTCCAACGTTGTGTTCTCAGATAATTTTATGCCCGGTACTCTACTACTTCCATATCTATACTACTAGAATGGTCTCCAATCCTTTCTCTTGGTTCTCTGGGCCGAATAAGCCGCAGTTAGACATAACGTTGTAGGCCATGTTATTCCTAGTAATGAATTACAACTAACACTATCGAGAAGACCCACAGACCATAATTCATATGGACAGAATAAACAAATCCATAAGGGTTTGTACCCGCCTCATGTTGGAAGTTATGAGCTCCAAAGGCAGAGATGTATGTGTATCCACAGTCAGGCGTTGTCGTGTTGACTTATTGTGTCAAGGCCTCGACCAATTGGCATCTAAAACGACATCCATTGAGAAATATGTTTACCTCAGCAATCTAAGACACAACAATGTCCATCTCTTCTACCGCTTAATACTAGAAAACTTTACAGCAAGTACTTCAGACTCGGGACCACGTGACTTGACTGATCATTGCCCAGGAGATTACACCATTAATATATACCCCAGTAGTAGGAGAGGCATGTTTGAAATGGTCCGAAATATACAACCATCCAGAAGGTAAGCACTTTAGTGACGAAGGAGAGCCTTGTTGACTAACAATCGTAAAGGAATCTATATCTCATACAGCGACAGAGGCAACTTAGCACAAATCCTGCGGAATTGGCCTCAACCAAAAGTCGAGATTACAGTAGTCACTGATGGCTCTCGTATACTAGGTTTAGGTGATCTTGGTATCAATGGGATGGGTATTCCAGTCGGAAAGCTGGCATTATACACTGGTTGTGCGGGCATCCGGCCAGAACGCACACTACCATTGATGTTAGATCTTGGAACCAATAACGAAAAATTCCTTAAAGATCCTTTCTACATGGGTAGTAAAAGGAAAAGGGTTACTGACAAGGAGCAGCTCGAGTTTCTAGATGAGCTTATGGTGGCGCTAAATCAGATATGGCCAGGGTAAGCACTATAGAGGCAGCTAATTAACTATGGAGCTAATGATGTTACAGAATTGTGGTTCAATATGAGGACTTTAAAAACCCATGGGACTCCTTGGAGAAATATCAGAACAAATATACCATGTTCAATGATGATGTCCAAGGGACCGGGGCAGTAATTACAGCGGGTATAATCAATGCGCTGAAGGTGACTGAAGTGCCTGTGAAAGACCAGCGAGCTGTCTTCATGGGTGCTGGGAGCGCTGGTACTGGTGTAGCTCACCAGATTGTTGAGCACTTTGTCAAAGAGGGGTTAACAGAGTACGAAGCGCGCCGATGCTTTTGGTTCGTTGACACCAAGGTATGTCAGTCTGCTTTCCTGCTTGAGACACTGTGACTTATGATTACAGGGCTTAATCACGAAGGACCGAGGCGATGTGCTTGCACCTAACAAGGTTCCATTCGCCCGAGACGATAACAAGGGGCAACAATTCAAAACGCTGGAAGATGTGGTTGAGTTCGTGAGGCCCACTATTCTTATCGGACTTTGCACGATCAAAGGCGTTTTCACCGAAGCGATACTCAACCGAATGGCTGAGCTAAACCAGCGACCAATTGTCTTCCCTCTGTCCAACCCATCCAGTCAGTCTGAATGCACATTCGAGGAAGCTGTTCGGTTCACCCATGGCCGGGTTGTGTTTGCAAGTGGAAGCCCCTTCCCACCAGTCGTGTATGAGGAGAAAACCTACTATCCAAGTCAGGGAAAGTGAGTTTCATCTTCGTCCAAGATTTAAAAGTATAAGGCTAACCAAACAGCAACATGTACGTATTCCCTGGCATAGGGCTTGCGGCTATCCTTGGGAAAACTACAAGCATCAGTTCCGAAATGGTATACACCTCCGCAGTCGCGCTCAGCACAGCCATCAACCAGGCTGAGCATGATTTGGGTATGCTCTACCCAGACATAAAACGCATTCGCGAGGTCAGCGTCATTGTAGCTAGAGATATAATTCGTCAAGCTCAGCGCCAACGACTTGATCGCGAAAAATCTATCAGAGACTTGAGTGATGCGGAATTGGATGACTGGATCAGATATAGGATGTATGATCCTACAAATCCTGAGAAGGGTTTAGAGCAGATGCCCACACTACCCGGAGGGAAGTCCCTGCTTTAATGAAGCTTTGTTCTTGTTTTCGTGTTTTGGATATGTCCACAAAGATGAGCATTGGATGCATCTCAGGCCAAATTTGTATATTTATTAGACGAACTGTCCTATATTCATTGCCCTTCTTGCGTCAAATTCCCTACTTCTCCATTGCCATGCAAGAATGTATGAAGAAATCGTTCCCCAGATGTATATCCGTTCCCAAAATCTCAAATATTCGCGTCTTTCCAGATAACATTAACCTTCATTTCGCAAGCCATATCAACCTACTTCACACCTCTCATTCTTTGGTTGTCCAAAGACTTGTCAAGTGACAGAAGTTAAGTGTCTTGAGGCACCAATATTGCTTTAGCCGCTTCCGATTTTGCATCGATGATCTCCTCCGTCATACTGGCGTACTATATTGCTCATGTCAGCTTCACCGCTCTCAAGCACAATTTCTCAGTCTTACCCGGAAAGCATTCTTTAACGTCTTTCTATAGCCGACCGGAGCCATCGGCAAAGCAAACCTAACCTTGTCCTCCTTCATCGACAAAAGCTCCTTCGCCCTCTCATCCAATGTCTCCTGACTAATTCTTTCAGTTGTCACATATTCAAACTTCTTCTCCCCTGTTTTTTCATAAGTCCTACTCCAGACCTGCTTTATACAAAACCCCTCGCCGTTTCTTAGGCATTGCTGGCAGCAAGAGGGGTCTTTATTCCTATAGAAGTAGAGCGAGCAAGGAAGATCAAGGACTTCGCATTGCAGACAGAGTTTGATATCGAGGCTTTTGTAGCGCAAGCGGAATTCTGACTTTTTCCGGTGGATAGGAGAGGGTGTAGGAGGGAGATTATCTGTTCCAGACGGAACGAAAGGGAATTCACAGAATTCTTGCCAGGTAGGGGGAGACGCCGGCTCAAACTCGGTAGAAACGGTGACTTCGCTATCGGAATGAGTTGGAGATCCGGGAGGGCTTGATGAGTCGAAGAGGTTCTCTGATTGTGTGCTTACTTGGGTCAAAGAGCGGCCACGGCTTTCAGGGACCAGGTCCTCTTCAGCACCATCGCTTGACGAGATTAAAGAATTTGAAGCTCCTGGGATACTAGTTTGTGATGGGCATACGCGGTTGGAGCCGATCCCCGAGGTGGTAGCAGACGCAAATGACTTAAGTGAGTCGGACGAAATTGTACTCCCGAGGTCCGATCCATAGTCTACGTCAGATTTGTAGATCGAGGGGAGGCTATTCAGAGGAGTTTCGGGCTTTTGAAGGTTGAGATCGATAGTCTCGTTGCTTCCAACAGGGGTAGGCGTCGAAGAGGGCGATTGAGGTTGAGGGCCAACAATATCATCACCCGTCGATTCGGAGTCGGTGCTGATAATTTCTTTGGCTCTGAGTATGCTCAGAAACATGATTGCTTTATGGAATGACTACTTCTATTGATGCTATTATGGTGCTTGCTATTGTAGTGGCAATACACCATACGCAAATGGTGATTGTAGATCGAGGTTCGTATTGACTGTTGAGGAGGTGCTTCGCCTATATAATAGCAATGCTTATGAGAAGGTGAGTTCGGGAAGATCCAGGAGAGACTTCTTTATCTCGTGCAAAAGGTGAAATACTGCGAGGTCCAGAAACTTCTTAGCTTGTTCAATTTACTTGTTTCGGTTCTAAACAAAAAGTAAGACAGTGTCTATAATGAAAATTTTATGTTAGGGATTACGCTTAGCCCTGTAAGACTTATAGGAATTAATTTTGCATTAGCAATATTTATTACCAAATAGATAAATAAAGGTCTTGCGAAACGTCTCTTAGGCGTAGACTAGCAAAGCCAATGGGTATCAAGTTAACTAATTCCAATCCAGCATTCGACACGTGACCCATCATACATGAGCATCCTTAGAGTCGAGTGTTAGCCTTTATATTATGCCTTTCATCCGCTCTCTAAGTTCCTGCCCCGGAGTGTAGCGTAAGGCTGTCTTTCTGGATATAATATCGGTCCTCCAAGCTGCCGAAGCGGAATCAACCCTATGCTCGTTACCATCCTGAAAGCAGGGAAGATCTACAAAGGACTTCAAGATACCTTACTTTTTTCATTACCGAATGATCCAGCTCATCTTGCTCAGTGTCTCCGCTGGCGGGTCCGAAGATATCGCTGGCTCGGACTGACTCGGCGTTTTTAAGACCGTAGACAACATCGATAACCTTCGTCGAAGATGACTCTTTAACGGTTATAAATTGGGAACCCGACTCACTGAGATCCTCCAATATACGCTTTCTAGTAGGCTCTTCCTTTTGATGTAGGTGACGATCTAAGCCAAAGTATGGAGACAACGAAACATCAGGGAGCTTTTTGTGGTACTTTGGTATTAGTGCGTTGCTCGTATGGTTGGCGGTCATACTTATCACTACGCCAGGGAAGGCTTCTAGAACTTCAGGTTCCGGATTTCGTTCTTGCCAAAATTTATTAATCTTTTTGATACCTTCCTTCAAGGCGTCGGCTTCGCGACGGGGTTTAGTGAACCACGAGTGATCGATGGCGTCATTGGCAGTCATTCTTTCTTGAGCATCCAGAATCAGAAGCTTGCGAATAAATCTCTGCACTCTCGGCTGTAGCTCTCGCCATATATTGTCGGCTTTGCTAATCTCAGGACTTGGTTGAACAATTTCCTGGGGTGGAATTTTGCACTCCCCAGTCAATATACATGCTGTAAGTATGCCCAACGACCATAGATCGGCGGCTTGTGTATAGCCTGCAGAGAATTTTTCGACAGCTTCTACCTCCCTGTGGAGCCTTAGTTTGTGTGAGTCATGATATAGATTGCTGACAACCTACGGAGCAGCATATCCCTCAGTACCTAATTTCGACATCATACGGCCTGCTCCTGCACCCATACAAATTGCGAAACCAAAGTCTGTCAACACAACTCGCCCACCGAAAAAGGTTTGAGATACAAGAACATTCTCTGGCTTAATGTCTCTATGAGTAACTCCGTTGGAATGCAGATACTGAACTGCCGTTGTGACTTGATATATTATGAACCTGGCATTATATTCGTCCAAATAGCCACCGTGAGCTTGCATATATGAATAAAGGTCTCCGCCAGTTGAGAGGTCGAAGAAAAGGTACCTTGGAAAAAATGAGAAAACAAAAACGAAACATGTAAGTCGCCACTCACAAAGCATGTGAAGAGCAAAATGCTTTCTTGAGATTGATCACATTGGGCTAAATGGCGTAAGTGAAAAGCCAAATGTATAACATTATCTTATGACTTACGTGACTGAGTTTTGCTAGGATCTTGATTTCACGAAGCACTCTTCTCTTTTGCTCACTAGTGTACTGGATTCTGGATTCCCATCTTTCGCGAGCAGAAGTGATGACTGGCCAATCTCCCAGATTTTTCATGGCTCGCTCTAAGTCGACAATCTTGCAAGCTAGCTGCTTTCTCGTGTCCACTTCAGTAGCGAGGAAGACACCGCCATACTGCCCTTCACCCAAAGTTCTTTCGGACACCTGGTATCGATCTTGGAAGTACTGCAAGAAATCAACTTTGGATCGACTGAAACTTTCGTTGTCAGCTATGTACTTTTAAGACATCCCACTCAGCTTTGCTGCGAGTACTTAGCTGGTGATCCGTTTGATGGAATCGGAATCGCCAGTAGGGACGTATTTCGATCACATCACCATCACATAGAAGATAGCCCATGCGTTCTTGGGCAATTTTTCCAATGAGATCTCCATTCACGTAGGTGCCGTTGTAAGACTCGAGGTCTTCGCAGTATATTAGGGGAGGAAAGTTTGACGATTGAGCCTCATACAGGATAGAATAGATGCGAAAATGCTGCTTAGAGACTCTTTCGTCCATGATTACATGTTGACTAACAAACCTTAGTAAATTCACGATGAAAATTAGCCGCAAAACGTACCATTTGCTAGGGTCTCTACCGACAACAATATCTCTTCCAGGATAAACAGGGATGTCTGAGCAAGAAAATCAGAGGAAGAGTAACCCAATACATGCTTCAGCTTACCTCCGCCTGAAAGAGTGACTTCATCAAGGGACTCGATCTCGATGATGGCAAGACATTCAGGGAAATCTACCTCAGCATGGGCCTCCAACTGTGTGAGATCTTGAGTTTCGTCGTTAGACATCCTGTAGATTTAGGGAGCTCAGTTAGTGCCAAACTGTTAGTATTTTGAGAACAAGTAGGATAGCAGTTTCAGTTTCGAATTCAATGGGTACTAGTCACCCAACTGATCGTGAAGATCGTAGTAGGAAGTTGAGGATGTTCCATGGACAATTGGGCGCAAGGTTGAGCTTGGGAGGCCAATTTGATGATCACGTGCAGGCAACCCGCCAAGTGCTTCCACTTGAGTTTAGCGCTAGGCTAAGCGAGCACACAGTTATGACAAGCTCGCTCTTTCAACTTGGTTCCTTCTTCTACAAACCTTTCAACATACTCAACTTTGACCAGTAAGTTTGCTATTCCAACATCAATTCTGATAGTAGTCTGGGCAATCGGCTAATCTTTACTTGACAGAATCAGTCCAAGATGAGAGCGAAATGGTACGTCCAAAACATAGAATAATATTCAATTCCATCCAGCATGCAATATCAGCAACAACTAACATGGTGGTTTTAAAGGAGGAAGAAGCGGGTTCGCCGCCTCAAGCGCAAGCGTAGAAAGACTCGTGCCAGATCGTAAGTTAATAGCTACTTTTGCTGCCGTGCATTCCTCTACCAGCCCGGGGGCCGTCCTTAAATAAAGCTCAAACTAATGCCCCATCCAGCAAGTAAACTACTCACCACAACTCGATCTCGGTCACTCATCCCTCTCAACCCACACCCTCATGACAATATAACCTCCGGGTCTGCGCCATCTCCCGCATCAACGTCTACGCCTTTTTCAGCATTCCATTTCGCACGAACCGTTTGGGACTACCGATCAGTATCACAGCAATTGGGTGTTCAAGGATGGATCAGTCTGATGACGCGCAGTCTTTGGCTTTTGAAGTATGGGTTGGAAGGATGCGGAACCGGTCAACACTTTGTCGAATTGTATTGAGGTTACTTGACCAGGAGCGATAGGAAGAAGGCTGCCTCAGATGCTAGAAACCATCGACTCCATTTGCAGAATGGAAAAGAAGATCACTTCAAGAAACTCGTTGCGTATTACAAGACTGTGACGTGAATTCGCCTTGATTTGACCTTTTGTGACTTTACCCCGCAATTCAAATATCACGCCAGAGATCGTAGCATCCGGAAATTGCATACCACTTAAGAACCTGTAACCTAGCCATGACTGATCTGTTGCAGCGTACCAGACTATATATATTTATTCGTTTCCATTTTGCTTGCAGACACATTGCAGATGCAAAGTTGTGGTGATCTAGGGCCGAAAATTAGAGGCGGTGAAGGGCCCAGGAAAAAAGTCGGCAGAAAAAGGCCCTCCCTCAAAATTTATTTCACAATAGATCTCAGCCCGCACAAGCACACCAAAAACCATATAAAACATGACAGAGAAGCTTGACATAGGAAAGAAGCGAAAAAGGCATAGTGATGATGGCCAAAAATCCTCCAAAAAGATAGCAATTGAGGGAAACAAAACCGTCAAACTCTCTTTCCCACAGGCAGACAAATGGGCACCAGTAATAGGTAGACATATGCCTCCATCCAGCTCGACTGCATAGTAATGTACTGATTCATCATAGCATCGGTCCCGGGTTTGTCTCTTCCTGGCTCAACGACTCTCCAGCCCTACACCAAATCCCGGCAAAAGACGAGCCAGAGTGGTGGAAGCGGGGCTATTGACACAACAGAATTCCTCCTTCATTCATCCGAATACACCAAACTCGATTATATAGCGCGGGAAGAGGAATTAGGGGTATCAAGTACGCTACGGAAGCACTATGTCGGTGTATATGATCCTGAGGCTGGCAGGCTTGAGGTTGTGGAAGCTCGGAAGATGGTGGTGAGAGGGGCAGTCAGGAAACAGCAGCCTACTAAGCAAGAGGAGGAGGAAGAAGTCATCGTAGGTGGATTTTAAAGCTGTCAGAAGCGCAATGCTCACATTATGCGCAGGCATATCAAGCACAGAGACTGGCTCTCGGAGAGACATTCGGTACGAAGAAAGCAAAGAAACAACTCTCATCCTTCACGGAAAACGCCATTGGGCCAGCCAGAGTGGCTGGGGCGAAAGCTGCCAAAGTCGACAAAAGTGCTAGTGCTATCCTTGCGACGATGGCTGATGCTGCGGCAGGCATGGCGACGAGAGATCAATTAGCAGCAGAGGCCGACGCAGCAAAACCTAGACCAATGGCCAATCTGAGTGCGACAGATATCAAGGATGTCTACACAATTGACAATCTGATTGGAACCGACATTTTCAAACATGTTGGTGTTTTCGACTGGTCAGAGGCGTCGAAGAACAAGAAGGCCGTCATTGTCAATTCCAGATATGTTGCGGCTCGAATAGAAAAGGTGGTGTCAAATGTTGAAAAGCTCAAGGTTCTTCGATACCTTTACATTCTGATAGAGTTTTACACTGGAGCCAAGCCTAGCCGCGCCTCACGAAGATTACCGAAACGAGAAGATTTGAAAAAGAAGTTAGGTAACGTCCCTGAAGCAGTGGTTGATAGTATCAAGCGGAGATTTTCGACAGGAAGCGAGATCACCCCCTTCCAGGTTGATCTCTTGCTCACACATATCACTGCATTGGCATGTATTGTCGATAGCTATGAGGTTGATATGTGGGATCTACGTCAGGATTTGGATTTAGACGCCAGGAAGATGCAGCAATACTTTCAGGAAATTGGTGCCAAAATTGCGTCGTTCCCCGAAGCTATGCGGAAAGCTCTGGGAATGGACAAAGCTGTGGCATCGCAACGCAAGATTGCGAAGTTGAGGCTACCTTTGGAGTTTCCCAAGGTGTCGTTTGGCAGAAAATTACGGTAGATATTGAAGATCTGAAAATGGAGATATGCTTGTACATAGAGATAGCTACTGCCTCAATACCCATGAAAGAACGGTGGTGCTCCTCAAACCAGTTCGTTTCAATTTTTGCCTTCATACCCAACGCCTCGTCGATTCCGATGGTAACTGCTCCTCGTTTCAATGATAGTTGCTCAGTTTTCGAATCTTGTTGCGTTCGTGACTCGCACACTTCTATTTTCAGCAAGCGAAGGAACTCATTCGTCATCGAGTTCAAAGTGTGCATGACTTGCGCGTCACATCTTTACACAGCCGTTAAACCCGTTTTCGGTCAAGCCGAGCACCGTCGACCTTGGAAGAAGCCCTGACAAGGCTTAACGAAGCCTATCAGCGCCCTGTCGTCGATCTCCCGACGACCTCGAATGCTTCATTCTGCCAAGGGCAACCCCGTTCAACACTCAACGTACCCAGTTCACGGCTCGTACAAACGGCTATACGGGTGCAGGGCTGACAGAAAACTTCATCACTTCGGCTGGGACCAAAGAGACATCCCCAGCAAACTCTATTGCCAGATTCAGTCACCACTTACGAAGCAGACCAGTCACCGCGCTGCAAAAAATCGATGAACTCAGCGATCCAGTGAGCGAAGCCACTCCTGATACCCGTAACCATGCGCCTGCACACCTGATGAGTGGGCTACGAGGAGAAATGCATAAGGAGGGGCGGCAGAGCTAATCAAAAAAGGTTTGCTGCATGAGGTTTATATAAGGCCAGCTCCCCGATCTTGAGAAAGCTTCTTTTTTTATCCTATCATCATCACTACCTCTCCAAAAAGCGAACATCTCTACCGTAAGATAAGCCTCCCCGGCCGCCTCTCAGTCAAACGAACGTCTTGAGCGAATCCAATCTATACACAAAATGCCCGCCCAAGAAACAACCCAGGCTCAACCTCAAGCACAGCAGATGCAAATGCCTGCCCCTCCAGAGACAGCACATACCACGAACGAACAACCTGTATGTCCCTCCCTTTTCTTGTCTCTTAGATTTGTGGCTAATTGGAGAGCAGAAACCAATCGAGCAGATGACCCCCGAACCCATGTCAATGCGAGGAGGCGGAAGCGGGGGCATTTGCTGCGGGCTGTAAGTCCAAAGCCCCCAATCTCATTTCACTAAACGACCGCGCTAACCCGGCGTTATAGATGTGCTGGCCTAGCCTGTTTCGAGTGCCTGGAATGCTGCTGTTAGATATAGCATGCGTAGCTGTGTATGTTTGGACCGGGATATTCTGGTTGGGGAGAGCGATTTGGAGTTACGGAGGAGATCATTCTTCATGGCGACTGCTTCCCGCCGATATCGAACATTTGTAGAGGTTATAGCGCGCTTCTATCGGGCGCAGAAGCTGGGCCTGTATGCTGCTTGATATGTGTGCGATCGCGTTTTGAGTGCTTGAACCTGGGTTGCACGCCGAGTATCAACATCTTAAGGCTGGATACTTGGTCAATCTCACTCAAGCCGCTTCGTACGATTGCTGTCGCTTTGCCTGGGCTTTATCCATTTAGCGTCTCGAAGATACCATTAGCAGAATTGATTTATGTCATGTCTAGCATTGTTTATCACAGCTGTTTTTCTCCATGATTGGATCTGTGCAGATTGTGTGGCTCAACGTTTGAGGCTGAGCCCAGAGACTGCTTCGTCGCCACACTTTGACATTATAAGTGTCGATTATATTTTATAAAACAGCTACGCTTGAATGTATCATGAATTCTTTCAACTTTTTTTAACTAACCTTGGATGAAACATCAGATTTGGGCCGTCTCACAAGATGCTACACATGAGCGCACTTGAGATGCTGCTAGAATCATCCTCTATCCTAATCTAATTCTATCTCAATATATCCCTAAATGCGCAGTGAACCCTCGTACGTGATTTAAATTCTAGATTGTTCAGCTAGTCACTTCCAAGTTTTTAGTCCCTTCTGCAGGAAGACCTTTCTCTGTTGCGGTCCCTTTGAATCGTTAGCTTCTATTGACAGAGCATCGTCGTCATTCAGTTGAACAACCTTAAGGTCTAAAAGAACGCCTTCCGCACTTGCGTTAAGCAAAGAGAAGTGATAACACTTACGCGCAATATCCAACGCCTCATCAAATGCAACAACAAACCTGTAACAATCACTGTAGCTGTTGTAAAGCGGAGCAGGTGCCACTCTTATGACGTCCGGTCTTCTCTCGTCAGTGACCACTCCTCTGTCTTCAAGTTCTTTCATGACGATATCCAATAAGCCTTCCCTAAGCTTTAAGCTGAGTTGGGCCCCTCTTTGATCTTTTTCACGAGGTGTTATGATCTCAAACAAATCAGCATTCCTGATATGCCGATCTAGCAGGGATTCTAGATATGCTGTCAACTTCAAAGACTTCTCTCTCAGGGGCACTAATCCACCAGCTTTTTCAAACACCTCAAGCGATGCATTCAGACTCGTGATATCGAGAATACTTGGATTACTGAGCTGAAAACCCGCGGCGCCAGGAATAGGTACAAACTTATTCTCCATAGCGAAGCGACTCTCTTTATCAGAGCCCCACCATCCGCTCAAACGGTTCACAAATTTATTGCCGTCGGTTGAAGTAGAGACACCGCTGTGCCTTTCATGGATGAAGAGACCGGCGATCGAGCCTGGGCCGGCATTGAGATACTTGTAGGAACACCATGCTGCGGCATCGACGTTCCAGTCGTGGAGCTGTAGGGGCACGTTGCCAACGGCATGGGCGAGGTCCCATATCACAAAGATGCCGGCTTCACGTGCTACAGCGGTGATCTTGGGGATATCGAGGAACTGGCCGGTGTAGAATTGGATACCAGGCAGGAGAAGAAGAGCGGTTGTAGTTGCATGTTCGGCAATGACGGAGAGGATGTGTTCAGTTGATATGGTTGACTGGGTGGTGGAGGGCGGTTCTATGGTAATCATGGAGGTGCTTGGTGAAAGGGCATGGCTTTTGATTTGAGATTCAACTGCATACTGCGTTTAGTTAGGATTGTGTAATTGCTGCTCGTCGGAATAACGGCAAAGTGTGAAAGTCGACATTCCGCCGAGAAAATAGCTCATACTTCTGCTCACTTGGCTGAACATCCGGGGTGGTCGTACAATTACTAAATCGCTCACAAACGTGACAACGCCATGCATGGCCCTGATGTGATCAAAGTTCGGTTAGGAAAAGGGGCTCGCTTACATGATCTGACGGGAAAGCTTTGCTTTCAAGTATGATCTTGTGGCGACCATTAATATCAGGCCGGTAGAAAGCAGACATGAGAAGATGCAAGTTGGCCGTCAAGGTTTCCATGACAGCTACCTCGGTGATCTTCCCGCCTACGATGGGAGCAACTTTGTCTGCAGCCTCTGCATCTGCATGCAGCCATGTTGGCAATGGAGATTCTTCTAACGCCTTGAAATGGCCAAAGACCCCTTGGGTTTTCCATGTGGTAAGATATTGCTGCAAACGTATTGCAGCTAATCGCGGCTGCAGGCCAAGGGAGTTTCCGCAGAGATAGATGCTCTGTTCTTGTGATTCGAATTCACTTGATTCTATTACTTCCCCATGCTTTAGCACACGAGCATGAGAGAGCACAGGCCTAGCTCACCTGCTTCAGGTAATGCATTGGCCTTCAATTGTGCTTTGGTTGGAATGAAAAATTCGCTCCTCATGCGTCGCAGAGGGTCCTGGGCATCAAGAGAGCCAGCATAGGTTTCTGAGAAATCTTCCTCCTGGGACACGTGGTGGCTTTCGCCATCTGTGTTGACATTTGCCATTGGTAACTAAACGTAATGAGTGCTGGAAATGGCAGCCCCTTTTCCCAACAGCCAGCTCCCGGTGGGCAGCGGTGTAAGATTCAAAATTGAGCAGATGGATGGCGTGCCGAGATGAGGCGCCAATTCAGGGGAAGTTGAAATGACAGAGGATGGCAAGTGACGATGCGGAGAAGAATCTCGAACCTGGAGTGCATACGCTATGTGTCAAGAGCAGGTATGCGGTTAGTCATAGGAAGCCAGAGAAAGAAGGGCATTAAGCTGATGACATCTAGGACGTCTTGAATTATTCAAGTCTGGTGATGCGTGACCAGGGATGCGGATGGGGTAGACTGGTTTGCTGGGGGTAATAGAAATTCCATTTTCAGGTCATTGAGGCGGGGTTGATCACGTGTATGACCAAAAGACCTGCAAGAGGATGCCAAGACTGACTCGCTGATTTCTTGCTGGTGTAGCACTTACGGTAGGGGGGGTGTTTTGGGGTTTTGGGGGATTTTTTGGGTTCCTGTTCCTGATCGCCCATGCTTCCAGAAATAGCTTAACTGAATCGCCTAAACTTGATCGGGCATTGAAAAAGGAGCCTGCTACTCCTAATGCGGCAATACGATAATGTCACGATGGCGGGGCAATACCACCCGGCGGGATTTTTGCTGGCGCTGGGCCGTGAATAACCACGCGTGCCATGCTGAGACGAACTGTTTGAGAGGTACTTGCTGGCTGGCTGGCTCTAGCTCCATCTCCATTACGAATAGAAAAATTAGAAGCAAAAAAAAATCATTAAAAAAAAACTCAATTGTACCATTTGACTCCTCAAACACGAGCTCTCTCTTATCTTGCCATTGTCTCGTGCATACAAAAGTACGAGCATAGCCCGCCTGTTTCTGCCTCACCCCTCTGTTCCTGCTTACCTTGATTTTGCCCTTATCTCTCAGCCCTAGTCGGTGTCATCATCGCCCATGGAATAAAAAGTTGGAAAGTGACAAAAGATACCAGCAACGAGACCCCACTACGCTACTCCGTCTACTACTACTTGAATCCTGAGCTACACAAGAGGGATTCCTCTCCGACAAAAACCTCTGTCGGAGTCTCTCCTTTGTCACTGCATACACGGCGACGCACGTTTCCTAGGTATGTTCCGCGCCAATCGATCCATTCCACAAGATCTCTTATCGCCTGCGACGACAACACATGCCAGGGGGGGTGGCTAATGGATCTGTATCAGACCGTTCGGGCATTCAAGTGATAGCCAGAGTACCCATACCTGTCGTTGTCTCGTACTAGTCGTTGTCTCGTACTACACATTTACCAGAATTTGGTCATTGCGTAGATAAGGAATACACCGATTCTTCAAATCCAAGGTATATATGGAAAGAGCATCCAGCCGTTGACTCGCCATGTCTTGCACTTCCTTTCTTTTTCAATTGTTCTCTTTTCAAGCCTCTGTTCCTACTGGGCTGCAGAGCTCAAAATCTCGAGCTTTAATATGGCCAAAGTCTTGAGAATCAACACTGACATGATGTCTCCAACACAGCAACCCCAAAACTACCAAGGGATCTCCCCTCTCCTCCGAATTCCCCGCATTCGACCAATCGCTTGCAAACATGGCGGACGTCGAAAATAACTTGCCGAAGCATAGGTTGGTGGAGAAAGTAGTTGGAACTCCAGAACGAAAGCCATCCCCTCTACCATCTCATATTAGCGTTCCCTTCAGACACAATGGCAATGGGAATGGGAATGGTCAACGGACACTACGATCTGCCACCATTGGCTATACAGCACCCGAGTTCAAGGGCAAAAAGGCACAAATGGCCCAGGGTTAGCAGTTTGATTTTGGACCAATTGGTCATGCACTGATCATTTTTAGTGAAAGAGAAGATTGCTAGCGCTTCTTGGATTCCTACTCCTCTCATTGAGGAACAAATATATTGGTTTTACAGCGAACTCGGTATCGACGATGTGTACTTCGAATTAGAGACGGTCGAGGCAATTGCCAGTCACATCACCTCGCTTTATGCTGCCAAAGTTGCGGCATTTGCCAGGGCTGATCGCAAGCAAGAAATTAGACTCGATATGGAAGCTGGTGATCATGCCATCTATATCGATACCAGCGAGCCAGGAGTTACTAACGTTGGTGGCCCACGCTACGAGCATCGCCTCGAGAGCAAGTATCTGGATAATTCAGATATCAACACCGTTTTCCGGGTAGAGACTTTCCGTTCTCCAAGTAGTCTGTCGGGTACAGCCACATCAAAGTCAACCTTGCGATGCTATTTCGTGTACCAATGTCAATTCGTTGATGCGAGACCAGCTCCTGATGAGACTCGCCTCGAATATATCAGCGACCGAATGTTCTTGACGAAGGCAACCCAAAACACGAAGCAGATCTATGAAGAGATTATCAAGCTTGCCGTTGCCCGAACTGGTCCCGTGATTGAAGTTTTCGACATTGAGAACTCTCAGGAGAAGAGAGTGGTCGTGGCATTCCGCCGGAAGACTGCCCAAGGAATGTTCAGCGCTCTAAGCGATCTTTACCATTACTACGGTGTAACGAGCTCAAGAAAGTACGTTGAGCAGTTCAGCAACGGCATATGTGTCATGTGCGTCTATCTCAAGCCTGCCACAACTCTTGCAAATGCCTCAAAATTCCCCCCTCTAGAACAATCTATTCATCAGATTACCAAGGAAATCTCCTTGCTTTATTGCATCCCGCAGAATAAGTTTCAGTCCTTGTTTGCTCTTGGTACTTTAAGTTTGCAAGAAACAATATACGGACATTGTGTCTGGGTTTTTGTACAGCACTTCCTCAATCGGCTTGGTATGTAGCATATACCCACCCGTGCTACTGTGTCACTCTAACAATATGCAGGTTCCGAATATGCTTCTTTGGTGTCAGCACTAGATCCCAAGAACAGCGGCCATGCTGAAGTTCTCTCCAAAATCAAGCGCAGGTTGCGCACAGAGACATTCACAGCTGACTACATCTACGAGATTATCAATTCTCACCCTCAACTTGTGCGACGCTTGTACACATCTTTTGCAAGCGTCCATCTTTGTCTCGCTGAAGGCTACGAAGCCGATGCAGTTCCACCAACGCCATCAGCTCAAGTTTTATCCGACAACGAGTTGAAAGAACTAATCTCCAAGACCCTGACCGACGAAAACGAGCGATTAGTCATGTCAGCTTTCAGAACTTTTAACAATGCTCTTTTGAAGACGAACTTTTACACGCCAACCAAGGTAGCATTAAGTTTCCGATTCGAGCCCTCCTTCCTTCCAGTTATTGAGTATCCACAGCCACTGTACGGCATGTTCTTGGTCATAAGTTCAGAGTCTCGAGGTTTCCATCTCCGTTTTCGAGATATTGCTAGAGGTGGAATTCGTATCGTTAAGTCTCGGAATCGTGAGGCCTACTCCATCAACGCACGATCAATGTTCGATGAGAACTATGGATTGGCCAATACACAACAGCGCAAGAACAAGGATATTCCAGAAGGAGGATCGAAGGGTGTTATTCTGCTCGATCCGAGCAAACAAGACAAGGGCAGCGTTGCATTTGAGAAGTACATTGACAGTATTATGGATCTCCTCCTACCAGCTGAAACTCCAGGAATCAAGAACCCTATCGTCGATCTATATGGCAAGGAAGAAATTCTCTTCATGGGACCTGACGAGAACACTGCAGACCTTGTAGACTGGGCTACTGAGCATGCCAAAGAGCGTGGCGCGCCTTGGTGGAAGTCGTTCTTCACTGGCAAGTCTCCTCGGCTTGGCGGCATTCCTCACGATACCTATGGTATGACTACTCTTTCAGTTCGAGAGTATGTCAAGGGCATTTACCGGAAGAAGGAACTTGATCCTAGCAAAGTTAGAAAAATGCAGACTGGAGGCCCAGATGGCGATCTTGGAAGCAACGAAATTCTTCTGAGCAACGAGAAATATACAGCCATTTCTGATGGCAGTGGAGTCCTAGTCGATCCAGAGGGCCTTAACAAAGAGGAGCTGATCCGACTTGCAAGGCGACGCGTCATGATTTCACAATATGACACTTCAAAATTGTCCAAAAAGGGTTATCGTGTCCTGGTCGACGATGTGAATGTCAAACTTCCAGATGGCGAAGTCATCAGCAATGGCACAACTTTCCGCAATACCTTCTTCCTTCGCCAAAACGACCTGTTCGATTGTTTTGTTCCGTGTGGTGGCCGTCCTGAGTCGATTGACCTTTCCAGCGTCAACAAGCTTATCGTCAAAGGCAAAACCACCATTCCATACATCGTTGAAGGTGCCAACCTATTTATAACCCAAGATGCCAAGATTCGCCTCGAAGAGGCAGGATGCATTCTATTCAAGGATGCCAGCGCTAACAAGGGTGGTGTCACTTCCTCGTCCCTTGAGGTACTTGCGAGTTTAAGTTTTGACGACCAGGGCTTCCTCGAGAACATGTGCGTTGGTAAGAACGGTCAGACTCCTGCGTTCTATACCGCATACGTCAAAGACGTACAAGAGAAGATCAAGGAGAACGCACGATTGGAGTTTGAAGCTATCTGGCGCGAGCACAAGCAGACCAAGATCCTACGTAGCACTCTCAGCGACACGCTCAGTGTTGCTATCACCAAACTGGACGAGGAGCTACAGAAGACAGAGCTGTGGGAGGATGAGAAGCTTCGCCGTTCAGTGCTCAAGGACGCATTACCAAAGTTGCTCCTTGAGAAGATCGGCCTAGATCTCATTATTGAGCGAGTGCCTGACAATTACCTCCGTGCTATTTTTGGTAGCTACCTCGCAAGTCGATTCGTCTATGAGTTTGGTAGCTCCCCCAGCCAGTTTGCGTTTTTTGATTTGTAAGTCCATTTGTTCCTCCTTCAGATCCATAGCTAACATAGCCTTTTAGCATGTCGAGGCGCATTGCAAAGGTGAAGGAGTAATCACAAAAGTAAATAATTGATGTTGCAGATTTAGGTCATGGCATATTGGTGCATAAGAATTTTTCTGGACAGGCGTTTTTTAGACTATTAGTGGATGATAATAGCTGAGCAGATAAAAGTGCTTTAACTGCCTGCGTTAGCTTCCCCCCATTTTGCACGTATCATTGTAATAGACTTGGAGAATAGAATTAAAATCCGATTACTCCCCCGCGAGAGGTAATTTCTTGCTGAGACGAACATTATTGCCGTGGCATGTTTGTGATCGCCGTATATCCGGGAGAGACGACCGTACGACCAGCTCTGATCTTTTGGTAACATGATATTTCACATAGACAAGATGGATATATAGTAACAACAGAGGCGTTGGGGAAAATGAATCGCAAGCTCAAACGTGAAGCACCAGCCACGACTCAGCAGACTGACTGTGAACCTTGCGATGTCGAGTTTCTTTTATTCGAACATCTCCATGAGCAAGCCAGTCTATGAACTCCAAAAACTTCTACAATGAGGCGTCATTACTATTCACTACCTATTATTATACGCTGCTACAAAAGCATGAGAATAACCCAACTACCGGGTCCTGAAAGCCTTGTGGAAACCGGCCAACGTGACACGGTACCGCACATCATTTTTATTGACCCTCTCGACAGCCTCCTTGCATCCCGCCTCCGAGATATCAATCGTCTCGATCATGGGCTTCAATTTCTTCTCGCTGGCCTGCTTCAGCATGGCCAGTACCGCCTTCATGCTGCCGATGTGGCTGCCAGAGATGCTCGACCCGTTCAGCGCGAAGTCGAAGGCTTTGGCCTGTTTAAATTGGCATCTCGTTTCAGCTGAGCAGTGGAGGTAGCGTACCCAAGGGATCCCGAAGTGTCCTAAACCACCGATGCCGAGAATTGCAACGTGCTTCCCAGGTCCAGTTCCAGCCCGGGTAAAGTGGCAAGAAGGTAGTGAGGCCCGCACACATCATAGAAGCCACTTCTTAGGATGGGATATTGCCTGGAACTGGGAGGACGAAGTATTCATGGACACGTGAATTGATGAGAAGCCCTCTTGGGAGAAAATCTGGTTGCCTTCGCTATCCCTCATCGGCTCGCCCCTATGTCCCTAATCAAGGTTATAAGGAGCATTGTAAGTATCTGCAACAGATTAGAAGCAGTGCTCAGAACATCGTATACACTTAAACAACATACCGACTTGCTTAGGGCAGTAGTTCTCGTTGTCGGACTTGAAGTTCTTGCATTGCATGCACGCCTGAACTTGAGCGTCAACGCCAGCACGGTCACCGACTTTGTAGCTGGTACCCTTCTTACCTACACCGACGACTCTGCCGATAACCTCGTGACCTACACAGAGCGGAGTGGTTGAGATTTCGCCACAGCCGCCGGTAATAGTGTGTATGTCTTAGCCGCAAACACCACAGCATTCGTTGACAATGTCTACGTCGTGATTTTCCGCAATCTTAGGTGTGAACCGGACCATATCAACGCTAGTCTGTCACTTTGAGCGGAGTCTTGCCTTTTGTTTACTGGAGTTGCTCCACTTATCTGCGGATTTGACCATGAGACCCTCGAATTGTGCTGGAGCTGCCACTGTGATTTTGCAATCTAGCTTCCTTTATTAATTGCGATATAGATGTGATGTTCGCAAAAATTTCAGGCGGAAGACCTTTTCATTTTGTAAATATATAAAGAGGGTATAGTGAGGTCACGCTTGGAAATTGCCCCACATATTGGTCTAGCCCAAGGGAAAGAGCCTCCAAAGCTCGTCCCTAGGAGATGGTCTTGCCCGTCGGTCCCTGACGTCTATCAAAAAACTGCTTACCTAAGCCATCCATAATAGATCTACTTCAATTGAAATATTCTAAACTATCTGTACAGTAGCGCCCCAATGAACACTCCAGTACCCTGGTCAACTCCATATCAGTTAGATTTGTGAATGGTGATTCGTGTTTCCTTAAGTCTATGACGTCGTTTGAGGAGGATTGGTATGTGACGTCTTCATATTTCTCTTTGGAAGGACATACCGAATGCCACAATGGGAGCTTGGTTGCTGCAGCTCTCCAGATGCTGGACGAACAGAGTCTCATATCGAAGAAAGCGCCCGTTGGGCAACATGGCTGATTCGACAAGCTCGAGGAAAGATGAAGGAGAAGAATTGATCACAACAACCGATAACATCATGGAGCATACATACTGATAACATTGAACTGGTAAGGTCTAAGTCGACGATACTCGTAGAAAGGTCAACCACTGGCACATATTCGTGCCAACGGACGAGCTTAGTTCCTTAAGCTATATGCCGCCACTGGGTGACACCGTAAAGGAACCGCGATTGTGCCTCGAATATTCTTGTAGATGTAGCAACATTGCGACGATAGAAAAAGTAAACTGCTCACTAGAGCTACTCAGCGGCTGTCATTGCACACTTTGCTTCCACTCTGCACGGCGTTCAAAGTACCAGGTGAGTTCTTGTCCTCAAGAAACCCTTCTGGAGCAAAGACAATGCAACTGCTGTCAATCGCGGCGCTCCCGGGATTCGAAAACGGCGAGGTTGCATTATCTGACCCCGACAGATCAGAACGGCTGGGCAGCGTAGAATATAGTAATCTCAGGTCATGCACCTCGCTGGTGGAAATGACGAATCCCAAGCAAGCCTCGGGCCAAATCAACACAGACTGCTTGGGAAGGAGAGTGGATAATTTAAGGGAGCCAGCTTGCGTATCGTCTTTCGCGGCTTCCTTTGCCTTTGACTCTCCGTTGGCACCGCTCGGGATCGTGGTTACTCCGGCAAAGATTACATATAGCATGACAGAAGGGCAAAGGATAGCTAGATATATCGGCCTCATGTTGCCCCATTGCACGGTGGTCGCACTTGTAACCGCCGATGATATGGTTGTCATCGCATCCGAGTATCCGTTCTGTTGCACGAGATATACATGAGACTCGGCGAATGCCAATGCCAATGCCAATGCCTCGCAAATACACGTGAGACAGGAAGCGCACGGCCGAATGTCCTCGGTAATGTTCGGGTATTGCACTCCGTTTCAGGAAATGGTTCAGTTCGGTGAAGGCGAAGGGTGGGTGGGACAGCCCTGGTTCCCCAGAAAAATACAGAGACGACGGGAACGAGTCATGGACCAATGCCCTGCATGCGTGGTGGAGGGGGTGAGAGAGAGGGAGAGAGAGGGAAACAGAAGAATCATCTTCATCAGCATTTATTTAATAATTGACTATCATTATTATTATTTATTTAAAAATAAAACGTCAGAGTGGATGCACCCACCCTTTTATTTTTTTTCAATTGCTATTCCCATCGGTCATTCCCATCGGTCAACTCCCCTCATCGGTAATAAATTACTTCGCAATAGGAAATAGACACATAACATTAGACTACTTTATTAAAAGAAAAAAAGTTTAAAAAAAAAATAAAAGGCACTCAACACTCAAACCCGCTCTATCACCGCCGTTCAAACATTAAAAGGCCCGCCCAGCTTGTCTTGCATCCCTGCTTTCATACATCTCCAACACACCTACACCTCAGCATAGCGGGGCAAGTTCCGCACTCCATCAACTAACACACTTCCATCCCAAAAAGCACCTCCAAGTCCCGTTTCCAGAGCCGATACTATCAGTGCCAAGTCCCTACCTCCGAACTCTGTGAGCTCTGGGTCGCAAATCTGCTCCATTTCTCTCCAATTATGAAGCGCGCTTCAAAGCATTCATTTGCTCGGCCATGACAAGCTCTTAACTTCATGGGGTTTGGGGAAGGTGGGATATCCCCCCCCCCCCCCAGTTCTTCGTGCTATTATCCTCCTTTGCAAGCATTGCGCAGAAGCACGCTTTTACGACTTTGCGGCATCGCTCAAGCTCGGTTGCTGCGTATGGCTTGGATTGGTGTCGTCCCAGTGCAGAAATGCAATATGCCAACACGGCTTGACCGCTCGAATTGAGGACAAAAAGCTGGTACGCGGTGCAGGACCAGGGAGATGATGTTCACCAAGGCCCCGCCGCCAACTTTGTGGGGAGGAAAATCTACTGGACTAGTCGAATTTCTGGAACGTGTGCCAGCCACTATTCTCTCTTATGCCATAACCTGTTGAGTATGGAACATCGTGACTAACGATGCAGGCGTTGTGGTTAACAAGAACTAGAGGCCGTCCTAGTTCTTGCCCGGCAGCAGCTGCACATAGTCCTGTCATCTAAGATTACTCATTCATAACAGTATTTTGGCGAACACTCCATTCGACAGCCGAAAGAAGAGTGGTTCTTTGCGGTCTTCCATGTGAATGGGACAATCCCGTTTTGATTGTTGTCAACGTAGGCGGCTCACAGGCTTCTGGCCATCTATTCGTGTGACATTGACCAGTTTTGGGGTGTTTGGGAAATCGCATCCAGATGACATGTGAGGATGGAGCTCACAGCTTGGAATTCCAAGGGATTGAAATTTAATGATGGAGAGTAACTTGATCGGGCTTCAAACTGGCATGTAAACCCACATCCTTCCATCCTATTTGCCCCTTTGAGACGGGAATTCGCCTGATGGGAATGGGGCCTTTTTCGTGGGGCATTGCTGTCTGTTAGCTTTCTCACTAAACTTACCTAAACCCTTCTATCCCCCATGACCAAAATCCCTGTCTATCTACCATTTTGTGTGTGCGAAAGAGAGAAAATGTCGACGTCCCCTGGCTGCTCCAATTTCTCCACATTCAGAAATGCCCTTTACTTAAACTCCAGAATCCCCACCTCTGTATTTTTGAGGCCTTTTTGCACTGAAATGAGGAAATAACCCTTTGTTCTCTTCTTCAACTCGCCCGGTCTGCGTTGTGAGTTTTCGGTGCTGACAGGGTCGACGTCACGGGCCAAGGAACACTTCAATGCCTATGTCACTCGCTCAATTGACTGTCACATGCTGAAAACAGCCGAATTAACATGCCCGCCGCCATCATGAATAGCACAGAGAGACAATTAATTGAGTCCTTGGGATCCCAGGAACCGCAATCTCCCGCGTCAACAGACTCTGGAGACAACAGCAAGAAGCGGCCTACAGCTTCTGCCGGTCTTGATAGTAATGGAAACCCAAAACCGGTCAAGCGGAGAGCTGCCAAAGCGTGCGCGGCATGCCGTGCCAGAAAAGTAAGATGCGACGTGATGCAGAGATACCACATCACGGCGGATGGCGAGGTCACGTGCTCTAATTGTACCATGGACGGTATCAAATGTGTAATTGAGGAGAGCAAACGCAGGAAGTGAGTCGAAAGTGCCGTGGCGGCATATTTTTGGGAACTAATCAAGAAGCAGAAAGCACTTGAATGGGCAAACGCCTGCTCCTGCTGCTGCGGCAGCAGTAACAGCACCACAAGCCCCGACAATGAATGGAGCCCAAGCTTGGAGAAACGGACTTGTAAATCCAACAGATATCGCCAATCCTGAGGCTCGGAGATGGAGTGGCTCAACTGCTATGTCAAACGATATCAGCGGGAATGACTTTTCCACGTCTGGGCACGTTCCGCATTCGATCTGTAAGTAATTTCAATACAAGATCCCAAAACCATTTGCTCAGCTAATGTATCAGATCAAAATGTGAACCATCAAATGTCGAAGGCAGAGCTTATGAGACGACAAAGCTATGTGCCAACCGGTTTCGAAGCAGATCCTACATACAATCTCCTCACATCCGCAGCCATGAGCGGCGACCTGAAAGCAACCCGAATCCAGTCTCCGTCGGTCCCTCCTGCTCCAGCGCTCAAACACAAACTCCCCAACTACCTGAAGCCTCTGCCACCGCGAATGACCTCGGTGGACATCGATTACTTGTTCGCTAAAGGCGCTCTGTCCCTCCCAGGCATCCCTATACGTAATGCGCTCCTCCGAGCTTATCTTGAATATGTTCACCCATACATGCCGTTACTAGAGGTACATGAGGTCCTTCGTATCATAGAAGATGGCACGGGAGCATCAGGAAAGATTAGCTTGCTGCTCTTTCAAGCGATCATGTTTGCGGGCACGGCATTTGTTGACATTGAGTACTTGAGAAGTGCAGGATATACGACAAGAAAAGCTGCTCGGAAAGCATTCTTTCAAAAAGCGAGGGTACGTTTCGCAGAACTATATTTAAGGGACATACTAATTATGGCAGGTGCTCTACGACTTCGACTATGAAATCGACCGCGTTTCCCTTGTTCAGTCTCTCCTCCTCATGACATATTGGTACGAAACTCCAGACGATCAGAAAGACACATGGCATTGGATGGGAGTGGCCATTTCCTTGGCGCACACGATAGGTATGCACAGAAATCCAGAAAATTCGAGCATGGAGCCCAGCAAGAAGAAGCTGTGGAAGAGGATTTGGTGGTCTTGCTTTATGCGGGACCGCTTAGTCGCTCTGGGTATGCGAAGACCTACAAGAGTGAAGGATGAAGATTACGATGTTCCCATGCTCACGGAAGAGGATTTTGAGATTAGTCTTATTCCGGACCATATTACTATCATACCTCAAGAAAGCATAATGAGGGATGTAAATGCGCAGAGAGAGCTGGCAGAGATGTGCATTGCGAAGGCAAAACTTTGCCTCTGTATATCTCATGTATTAACAGCCCAGTATTCCGTTCTCATTCGGCATCAGGGGATGCAAGGCAGGGAAGGCAGCACCCGCTCGAGTGTAATGCTCTTTCCCAAGAAATTAGATCAAACGGATGAGGTGAGAAGCTGTGATGAGGAACTCACGACGTGGGTACATGAATTACCGCGTTCGTGTCACTACTCGGACGATTTTGACTATGGGGATAAAGGGTCCTCGATTTATGTCCAGCGATCTCTCCTTCACATGATATATTTCACCACATTATCCGCGCTTCATCGACCGCAAGTTCTCCCTTCAGGTTCAACTGTCGAGCCAGAAAAGAGTAGAGAACTTCAAGATGTATCACGAAAGAAGGTCCGCGAAGCATCCCGCGAGATCACCAGGATATCTCAAAATCTGCACCGTCACAACCTCGAAAAATACCTTCCCACGACCGGTGTCACCGTCCTCCTCCCTGCCATAATAATTCATCTGTTAGACATAAAATCCTGCAACGACGAGGCGAGGCAAGCAGCCATGGACGGCTTCGGTCAATGCATGCTCGTGCTCGAAAAACTACGCGATAACTACGCCTCTGCCGACTTCGCGACGCAATTCCTTGAGGCCGCGATCCGTAAAGCAGACATCGATGTTGGTTTGTTAGCATCACAAACTAGGCAGACCAACAACAACGATAAGATCGCCCAGCTTCGCGAGCTCTCCCTTGCCGCATCCTCACGCCGCACGCCTCCGCCAAATTCATCCGAAGAGGGAACGGGCCAGTTTAGACCCGATTTTCACACCAGCGCCATGTTAGATATGAGCATCCCGCATCCGGCGTCCTCCAATAGCACGCACAACGCCATTAGCGCCCGTACACCCCCCGATCACGATTCTTTGCAGTCAACGAATGATCAGTTCAACGGTATGAGCTTTGCGCCGGCGCCGGCGCCAGCGCCTGACGCCACCATCGATTTGAACGATTATCTGAATTTCGGTAATGAGCCGGATTGGAATCTCCCACTAGAGGAAGGTGCGCATGGTGAGAGCGGTGGCTTTATGGGCGATATGAACTGGATCGATCAGGCGCCGGGATGGTCGAGATTGAATAGTCCTTTGCCAGAGGTTCCTGAGTTTGGGGAAAGGGTGGAGATACTTGTTTGAGAATAATTGTGAAGTTAATCTAAGTTTGGAATGCGCTGGGCGGCGGCAATATTTGGCATTTTAGTCATGTGGAAGGTATTTTCGGGCATTGTGTAGCGGAGTCCTGGGTATAAGGATGGGCTAATGGACCGGCGCTGGAGGTTTGATGAACCGGGCACTGTCACTGGATGCGTCTGAACAGACCGGACATGGAAATTCATGTAAAAGTTTACTACCTTGATCTTTTTCGTTTCTTGCGATATACCTACCCTAGTGCCTTGAAATGGGGCTATAATGGATGTAGACTTTCACGCGAATGCTCTCAGGTAAATGGCCAACATTCAACGCCTTCTGCGCAATACATGTATTCTTAGCTAGCTAGCTATAATCACCGACCAAGGTATATGTTTGCATGAGTCTCATGTGATTCTCCCCTCTCCGATCGTGCGTAATATTCCAGAGGTGCAGATGAGCGACGGAGGTAAGCTTTATATTTTCGAATTCTTACGGATATAAACCCTAAATCGCTATACAGGGATTAGCCGTTTTCAATGCATGCTTGTCTTGGCTTAGCCCGCCAGCGTTCTTATGGGTGTTTGGAAAAGCGTTTTGATCATGTAGACTTGGGGCAGGAAATCTTCCGATAACACACCTATGTGACGCAACGGCTTCTAGCCTAGTACGGAAGTTGAAAGCTTCTTACTGAACATGAACCGCGTTTGCGGTTTTCCGTCCCCGCATTTCAGCCCCTATCAGTTAAGCGAAGCGATTGCCAGAGCAGAAAGCGTGCCAATTAGTTACTCAAAATCGTAATGATGATTGGCTATGTTGTAAAAAAAAGGTATGAACCCCAACTTCTCTTGTAAAGCCAACAAATCGCGCTCTTAAATCCTTCCTTGAAAGAGCCACGTCGTCTCATCTTTGACCACTAACTATAGCCATTCCCCCGCTCGCATCGAGATACCTCGAGATTCGAGCCACGGCATTTACATGCCCCCATCCAGACTTAATCCTCGCCTACCCAAACCTCTTCTTCCCGCTCGACTCGTTTTTGTTTGAGGTCTTCTTGCTTGTCTGCGTGTTAGTCGGCACTTCGCCGCTCAGCTCCAGTACCTCTTGGCATAACGCCGATTCCCAGAGCTACTCTTTGATCAAAGCCCGTTCCCTCAATTCCTCCCCGCTCAGCGCCGATATCTCCCTCTCCCGCCCGTTTGATCCGCTTGATCGCTCTGTGGCTCGGGGTTTCAGGCGTAATTGCGGTGTTCTCTGTAGGTGATCCCTCAGCGTGGGCTGCTCCCGCAGCTTTGTGCTCTGTCCGGCGCTTCCTTTTAAGACGATGAGGTTCGCGGATAGGGTTGAGGCCATAGTTGATTTCTTGTGTATCGGAACGCTCTCGACCATAGGCTTCGAGACTGGAGGTCGAAGATGCTTGTGTGGGACCTACGCGTAGGCCGTGGTGGTATGCTTCGATGCTAGTTGTTGCGCTTGGGCTCCCGGGCTTCTTCTTTGTCTTTTTGAACTTCTTTAACTTCTTAGCCGCCATCTCCGTATTTTCAGCTCTTGGCTCGGTGCGCGAGAAAGGGTGAGGCACCTTTTGATGATTCTTTGCGAAAGGTTTAGGATTGGTGTGGGAAAAATAGATTTCGATGTCAGGATTTGAATAAATTCAAATCAATAAGGTCTATTTATGACACGGCTTGTGGCTGGAGGCTCATTCCACTGCCTTGCAGCTGATTAAATATAGAAACAGAATCTTGTCTGATAATGCCTGGAAATATCTGATTAGTAAGAACTGTGAAGATTGACATGCTCGCTTCCAGCACCAGGATAGGCATTGTAGAACTTAACAAAGTCTAAACGCCTCGTCACCAGAAAAAATTCTAATTCTTGGGCATTACCAGATTGTTGTTCTGAGAAGGTGAATATTTTCGGGGCAGCCTTGTTGGCCATCCGAGTGCTAGGTTGGTATGTTGCAGTTTGCTAAAGCCCTAAAAACTGCTCATACCTTTAACCCAAACCTTTTACACATTGCAGAGATCCTTCTTCCCAATCACCATATGTAGTGCTTCTGCATATACTTCTATTTGAATTAACTCTCAAACAATTTTGCTTGGGCTTCGCAAGCATCGGTTGCTAACCGCAGTGCGCTCCCGGATACAAAATGCCTTCCAAACGCAACAGATCTGAGCAGTCTCAGCCGTTAGGAAATCAAGAGAAACTCATCCAAAGAGATCGACTTCTAGTCCGTTTTAAAGCTGATACCCACTACGTGATCAGACGTGTCGGTTCTGTTCCATCCAGTCTCACAGAAAGCTCAGTTGATGATGAAACACCAGAAAAAACAGTCAACCATTTGGGCAATCTCTCAAACCGTGTAAAATCGCTTTTCAAATTGGCCTCCGATATCCATAATCTCACGCTATCTCAGATATCAAAAGGTATCAGAGGCATAGACGGAAATACAACCGCTTTGAAGCAATACTCGGATGCGGAGGATATCGATAACCAGAAGATCTACATTGTTGAGAAGCTTTGGGAAGCAAGTAATGAGGTTATCTTCTCTGTTGTCTCTGGGTAAGGACTACATAGGCTACAGCGATCAACAATGACATTTGTGAAGGAGCTTGTAAAGCTCATAGTGGAGGAACGGCATTGGACAGCGTGGTATTTTCCGGCAGCGTACTCACCTGAGATCCCCATGCTAGCATACTCCAGTGAAGAGGAAAAAGAAGCTCTCGGTTAATGGCGTACTACAGCTAAATCTCGAATCTTATTCGTCCAAGAGCTGCCTGCTCCTGGTTCGGTCGTCGTGGACATGATGTCGAAGTATTTCCTGGACCTTGATTACGAAACTCCAGTAACATATATCACGAATGGGCTGGAGCTGTGCCGCCAGTCTCCGAGATTTCGAGAATATATTGAATTCACTCGCGAGAAAGGAGGCGACTCGGCAACTAAGCATTGGGATGAGTCCGGAGTCTTGAAACTTTCTTTTCAAGAGATGATTTCCTACTTCTGTCAACGATTGAACGCTGATCCCCATGCATTCTCTCTCGACATTCGAGAACGTTATCCCACAAAACACAACGCTACATCTCAATGGGCCTGGTTCATGATCGGTTTGCGCGATTTGCCTCAGATGATTGGTCTGTATTTGAGCTGGATCGAGGATAAGAATGTCGATATCTCAACGGACGATATAGGATTGAAGCTACGAGTGAAGAGGCTTGCTGCTTTTCTTGAAGCCCCACAAGAGTTTGTAGACAAGGTAGTGGGCACTGACTTCGCGGTGCCTGAGCCTCAAGAGCATGATATCTCCTTCAGGAGTATGTTCAATATTAACAACGCTCCCCCCGCAAGCTCCCTTGGATGCGGATCTATATACAACGGTACTAACTACATATCTAGGTGATCCGGCACCTTGCTTGCCTCCGCGGTGGCCCAGCAAGAAAATGTATGTCACTTCAGAGGGCTTTGAGCAGAATCTGTCTCCAAAATTCTCGATGGTGCGAGGTTAGTCTACACGATATGCACGCAGAATTTATGCTAACTGATGATTTTACTAGTCCCGAAGAATTCGGATGGGTCTCTCCGGCAGTGTGTGGATGTACCAGTGAAGATTGAAGAGTATAAGAAATATGCTCCAAGGAGACAAACTGAACATATCAAGGAGTCCAAGTTTCTCGACCATTTCTCCTAGTATGCCTGGTTTGTTCTACAAGAAGGCCGGAATGGACCTGCCAACGAGAAAGAAGATAGATTTCACAGAGTTATCTGGGCCATAAAAGAGCTTCAATGCTATCTCGACAAATTGTGGCAGAACCTTGACAACGACATGGGATTATTTACAAAATTTGACGATAAAAGTTTTTCTGAGATTCACCAAAGATTCAATACATGGCTGGCTGCGGAAAAGGAGCTTGCGAGTCTGTGCGCTTGGGATGAGGAACAAACGCAACATCAGAATTCAAGACTTGTAGAGGTTGTACAGGCTCCGGAACAGGAGTTCAATAAGGTCTTAGCAGGAAGAGATGCAATTCCGCAAAATCGTTTGATAGGTATGCCAAGCGAGTCGTCAGAGAAGAGACATAAACTTCATGCGAAGATTACAGCGGTGCAACGGCCCTCGAAGAATCCAAGGATCTAGAGCAATACATTTCGACAGACTCGGGATCGGCACATCAAGCTGAGCACCAAGCCAGCAACAAGCATATACGACCTAGGGGCGATACGCCCACACAAAATGGCGCTAGCCAAGCTCAAGCACGGCCGGAGATAAGTGAAGGCGTTGCCTTGGAGCTGCTACAGGGAGGCCCAGCAGCTGAATTAAAGGTAGATTCTTCAAATGGCCTATTCTCAACGACATGTCATTGCAAATTCAGCAGTGAGCAATGTTCCAGCCATAAGTACTGCAGCCGCCACCGAAGCTTATACCATCCAGACCAACTCAACTATAGCCGCGACCAAGCCTGATAAAAGCAACTGTCTGAACTTTTTGGCTGGTGCGGTTTACCTGACAACGGCAGTGGGCACTTGTCCTATATATGCCCACATCTGGGAGGATCAGAATACGAAAAACCAGAAGACAGTTGCTGAAAATTCTCTTTGAACCGTCCTGCTAGCTCTGCTGTATCGAAACTTGGTATATACTTCTCTTCCTGGGATATTCTCTCTGTTTGTCCCCGTTCCTGTTGCCAACCGAAATATTGAGCATTCAACGGGATTTCTTCAGCAAATATGAATTCAATTAAGTCGAAGGCAACCTTTGTGTTAGTGATAGAGGTGCTCCAGATATGCTCTTCTCTAGCAGCGCATACCGGTATAGTAGAAGTGACCTGATATGACGATCATGGATGTTTGAGGTGATGGATAATGTTGATACGAAGAATCCCATTCTGTGTGTACTATAATTATCTCCCTCAATAAAATATATTTTAGTCGACAAAGGTTCCCTAATGTGTCTCTGCTTTCTGTTAAATATTGCCAAGGGCAGAAGTAGAATCAAAGCTCCAGGCCAAAGTTGATACCTTGATAGCATGGAAAGAGAAACTCGCCACAGCAGGCCTACATGCCCCTCGGTGCTCTAATATGTGCTCTCGTCACTAATTAACGCTGATGGGCACAAATTCCAGGTTCTGATAGCAATGTCCACAAAGGTGGGGCAGAGAAAGGGGTTGTATCACGTGAGCCATCATAAGCGAAGCGCTTGAGTAGCCAATTAGAATCGCCCTTGATATCAAGTACTATAACACTTGTTATAAACAAAAAAAGTTTAGCCTTGGAGCAAACGCCCTTGGTGAACAAACTTATCGATATCCCTTGTTTATTCTAGTCTTGCATTGCGCCGGGCATGTGACCACTAGAATGCGTGAGGTACACGGACCTACATTCAGCGAGTTGGATGGCAAGCTGAATTAAAACTCTGGGTATGAGGCACATAAAAATCCTTGCAGTCGTGAGCAATTCCCTGCCTCGCCCATTGCAATTACTCTCCTGGGAGTAATGCGCGCATCACCAGAGGTAGCAACCCGTACCCCTCACGTGCGCGCGAGTGACCCGACACTTGTGTTGCCGGTAAACGGATGTAGGCGGACAGAGCCTACAAGCGGTGGGAGCAGTCTGCAGAGTGCTCGGGGCTGTTCGCTACTGCCGCTGCTCGCGCCTATGTCACTGTAGGCAGTATGTCATAAATATCAACTGGGGCCAGCATGGCTGATCCATTTGTGAGCTAAGTATACCCCTACCCCTATGAAAAGCAATTTGTATCTAAGCATTGAAAATAATTACCACCTCCTAAAAATGCTCTTTTTGCCTCTCTATTTCCCTTCCTTAGGGGTTGTACAAAGTTATGGATAGGACTACACGTGCCTGCTACTTCGAACACGGACCATAATCGCCTTAACGACCCTAGCCAGGAGCACGCATAAGATCTTACTCTTCTGGACAGACTTCTGTATAGCATTCGCTCCTCCACTTAGCTGCTAATGTATGCATCCTTTCCAAAGAAATATCTACGATAGCATTAAGCTTTTCCAATTGCGTTGGTTAAATCTTGCAGACGGATAAAAAAAGAAATGTGGTAGTGGGAGATTGTCTTAGAGGTGAGGACAATGAAGTTTGCTCCAGCTATCACGTTCGTTACGTATCTATCATTGACGTACTAAGAGGGTATTGAATGCATATACATTTTCCCAAGTTTTGGTTAAGACTTGAGATTCCTAAGCTCATTTCAAGATGTTACCTAGATCTATGATACTCGGGAAAGTCTGTAATTAAAAAGATTCTATATTATTGACCGTGGCACTAGTGACGTGTTTCTTTATCATATATGTGCAGCAGTAATAGAGAAAGATACACTTGTGATAAAGGTTCAATTTCTATATGTACACCCAGGTAATATCCATTCTAAAGAATGAATTATGCTTTTGATTGTCTATACAACCGGACTGCCATGGATCTCCATGGCCACAACTCAGGCCCTAGCTTCAACAAGTTGGAAGGAACAATAGAGATGCAAGAGGCACCCATCTACGAATATGTCACCGTGGTAGTGCGTGTCTGGATAATGTTTTTCTGCGAGCTGTTGTCCCTTGGGGCCTCCCAGCTTAAAGTATCATCATCTGATCCATTGCTCTGCTCGCGACTTCGACGCCCATGCTCGACATCAACCACTGTATCAAGCGCATAGCTGTGCCCATCGTCAAAACGACTGTATTTATCAGGACGGCTTCGTGAGCCAATGTTCGGTGTGATAGGCTGACTGAGGTTGGAAGGGCCGTAGGTCTGTTTTGCATAACTGCTACCCAAGATCTTGGGCGAGATGGCGGTGATGAATAACTTGAGTGTGCTGAGGGTACCGCAAATGATGGACATGTTTGTCTCTGCAAAAATCCACAGCAGGACGGGTCCACCTCCCCAAGTCTGATCCGCGTCAGACATAGAGTTGATGAGAGTGATAAGACGCATGATGGAAGTGAAGACAGTTCTGTGTAGTATTAATCTCTGAGGTGTGCGGGTGACAAGGAGCATGCATGGACACCTACACGGCACCGAGGCTAAACATGAAGACCAGGCCGATCTTCTGCCTACGCGGGATCCGCAGGTTGATGACGACGGGAAGTGGTACTGCAAGCACCATGGCATCGGTCACAGCCCCAACAATCGCAGTGGCCTTGTAGATGTTTGGTCTGTTCATACACTTGGATGGAATGGTTATATCCCAAGCCCCTGAGACAGGTTTACAAGGAAAGATCGTGACGAACAAAAATGCCGTTGAGCTGGACATGACGATGGCTATTACAGTCCACACTGTGTACTTGAACCATCTTTGCGGCGCTATGCGACGATAGAGTAGAAGTAGTGCCATTTTAGCGCCAGCTTGTACGGGATTGTACAAAATTGGTAGGATGTATAGGGTCTTCACAAACTGCATGAACTTGGTAAGTGGCATTTCCCAACCGTGGGTGCCCATTATACCAGCAGCAAAATCCTCTGCAGCAAACAAATTAGTCAAGATCCTAGTATGCCGCTCGGTAGATTTAAAAGGTACTCACTTATTATAAGAATCTGAAGCACTGTGGAAAATATCTATGTGTAACAAGGTCAGCAATATTGCATAAATACTCCACCTTCATCAGGAGAATTGGAACAACAGCCACATTAGCAACCATGCTTCCGACGGTCTAGTACATTGTATTTTTGTCATAATTATTTACAAGAAGCTGTGGAAATGTTGATTTCTCCTGACTACCTTGCGCCTGGCGACATAGAGAGACGTTGCATAACCCCTTATATTCCCTGGCACAACTTGTAAGTGGAAAGCTATAGAGGACGGCTTACATATGCGATGGCTAAAAAGGCTGTGGCAAGATTAGTCAAGATATCGCACAATATCATTAGGACTAACCATCTTCAATCTGGATTCTCTTCTGGATGAATGCCTTCACATAGACTCTCTGACCCATGAACACGATACATAGGAAGTTGCCGACGCCAAACAGCCAGTAAGCAGCGGGCACACTGTTGCGCTGGGGATTGTCGAAATTGACAACATAGTCTTTTGGCGGAGGCAGAGCTACGGGAACTCCATTGACCAAAGTCATGATGGGAAGAGGTGCTGTGACTAGATACGTGCGAAGGCGAATATGTCTCTAAGAGGCAGAGTGCAAAGAAAACCGGCTGGTCCTATGATAACTCCACCACTGGCAGTCCTTCTACGAGAGCCCTTTCCATTGATGAGAAAAAAACAATTGACAATGCGAAGGGATAGTCGACGACTTAAACAAGACAAACCCCAGGGGTCAAGTCCTAGAGGCTCACTGTTGAGGGAAGCGACAGACTGTGACCCTAGCACAATTGCATGATCTCTCAATCCAGAGACTTGAGCACAAGATTACTTTGAACATGGTTTGACAATATCTTGCCTGAAAATTCGGGATGATCAGCATGACGACTTCCCAGTCGCGAAAGTCAGAGTAGGTACCAAGTACCTTTTAAGAAACCTTCCAGGAAATTCTGTATTATCATCCTTGCCAAAATCCTTGCCATCTCCACTTATGTGCTACGACGGGTTGAGGATCTGCATTCAACTATACGTCCTTTGTCTGTTTGTGTTCGTCAAAGGAGAGGGGATATTTTACGCATTTCGACATGAACATGATCCCCTATGGTATTCATTACAGCATCGATTAAACGGCTTACGAAATATACGTGTAGAAGGAGAGGGGAGAAGCTTAGAGAATCCTCCAAGTTTTCAAAGCGCTATAAATAAGATTCGTAGGCTTGGAGCGAAACAGCAAAATGGTTTCTCGCCTGAATTGACTCTACCGAATAGATGAATCCTCTGCCTGTGGCGTGAACCAATCAGAGCCGGCGCGCTTCGTATACGAAAACCAATCATGTACGTAACTATATGTAGCCAATCCCACCTCGCGGTTCCTGACTTTCTTCCGCGGATGCAGCACACTCCCTTCCCTTGGTAGCGTCTCGAACTACTGTAACTGACTTACCTCCGTAGCTTATCGGATACTTGCCCTTCCCAACGGCTTGGGATGGGGTGTAGTCCGTCCACCTGTCAGCCGGCACGGATCGTCTGTCCTCTTATCTAGAGCTCTCCCAAAAAAAATAAAAATAAAGTGGAAGCAAGGGTCAGAGTTGCCTTGCCCGAGTCTACAAGCAGACACGAGGATCCACTATCGTCGCTATACCTCCGCAAAAGCTTTGGTTTGTCCTACAAGTACCGCTCATCAACATGGGTAAACAGGGTTGACAGAAATTAGGAAGCTTCTGCTTACCATAACCGGGTCGGCTGCAACATCCGCTGTATTAGTAACCTTAGGTTGAGGAAATAGCGGTGATATCGGCACTGAGCTGTGATCTACATATAAGTATGAAAGATGTTACATGTTGGCAATCCGGGTATACCCGAAACTCTCTTCTAGGAAGCACAGCCAGTGTTGACTGTATATAATATTTCAGGAGATGGCTGGGGTTTTTTGCCAAATATTCCAACAGGCTATGTGTATATGGTCCACATTTCTCAAACAGACATATGTAGATCTTCAACAAGATGGGAATTAGCTTGCATTGGCGAATGATACCTGCAGAGTAACAGAAGGAACTCACTTTCAATTCTAGATGGTCTTCCGGCAGTAGTTGCTCAATTCCCATAAGTAGACACCCCCACGCAATTTTCTGCTTCAGAGATATTCAAGAAAATGGAAAGATTAGTTAGATCAGCATGCCACAAAATATTGGCATCTTGAAACCCCCTGAAGGATCAGATATGACGAGAACTCAAATAATCGTAACACATGCTTTGTGCTACGTCGGAACTTTTTGGGGGCTGCCTTTTCGTGATTGGGGTACTCCTTTAATGCCTGCGGATCTTTGCTTGTAGCATAGGCAGGCAAGCTTTGAAGCAGATTTTGCGTAATGATACTTTTAAGGCACGATTCCCTAAGTTTAAGGAAATTCAAGCTATAACTCCCTCCTCATGCCAATTCATGATAATTTAGCGTTGGGGAGCAACTACCAGTCAGCCGCTTCGGCATCTATTTCTAAGAGATTGTGCATGTAAATTCGCTTCTTTCCCCGGCATCCAAATGTCGATGATTCTTAAAGCAGCAATTCATGTGACTGTTGGACTTTCAATCCCCCTCAATCCTTCGAAGCGGATATGATCTGCAATAAACAGACAACTCATGCTAAGATAGGCTGACCGCCATACGTACGATGGGGCACAATTTATTGGCAACGGATACACTTTTGTCCTCCTTTTAACTTATTGCCATGCGATTCCCTCGAAGTGCTCTGGATCTTCATTTCATACCAGAGTTCAGAATTGATTATGGCCGCTGTAATCCCAAAACCTGAATGCCCTCCGGCCGAGAGCCTAATAAGTGCCGGCCTTCAGTCACAGATCCTCGTCCCGACTGATCCCGAATACCATGCACGTCAAGACAGCTACTGGTCGAATTCTGCCAAAATCAACCCTGCTTGCATTATTCAGCCACGCTCCGCCGAAGAGGTTTCTACGGCTCTCAAGTCTCTGGTGGCTGCAGGTCAGAAATTCGCGGTCCGTAGTGGTGGGCACACGCAATTTGCTGGATCAAATAACATTGAGGATGGCGTCACAATTGACCTTGGGTTGCTAGATAATACCACTTTCGACGAGGCAACCGAGACTGCGGATATTGGTCCAGGAGGTAGGTGGCGCAATGTCTATGCGGAACTGCATAAACATGGAAGAGTGGTAGCTGGTGGAAGAGAGGGCAATGTTGGTGTTGCTGGCCTGGTTTTGGGTGGTGGGAACACTTTCTTCACCGCAAGAGCTGGTTTTGCTTGTGACAATGTGGTTGAGTATGAGGTTGTGCTGGCTGATGGGAAGATTGTCAAAGCTGATAAAAGCAACTATGAAGATCTGTTCCGCGCGCTCAAAGGGGGATCGAATAACTTTGGCATCGTGACCAATTTCAAAATGGGGACGTTTAAATGCGACAAGGTTTGGGGCGGTATGACCTTCTTCCCTAAACAGATCACTCCCCAGGCTATCGAGGCTTTATCTACCTTCACTGATAATGTGCCAAATGATATTGACAGCAATCTGGTAACAATTTTCACGTATATGCCAGATTTCAAAGACATCGTAATAGCTACATTGTACGCCAATGTAGCTGGTGCCGAGAAGCCATCCGCTTACAAGCAATGGCTGGAGTTGCCGTCTATGATGACAACCGTCAAGATGACCTCCGTAAGTGAGATGGCCTTTGAGTACAACATTCCTGCACAGCACTAGTAAGTTCATGCTCCTAAATTCTTGTGAGATCTGACTAACATTAACTAACACGATCTCAAAGCACTACGTGGTTTACCGCAAGCTTCAAAAACGATACCCGCATCATAGCAAAAGCTAATGAGTTGCATGAGAAGTTGGTCGAAGAACTCAAGGAAATTGATTCCGAAGGTAGTTTCATCACGCAATGCTTGTTCCAGCCTCTGCCCAAGTTATATGCTGAGCGATCAGTGGCGGCTGGCGGTAATGTTATGGGTGTTGAACGACATGCTCACAACGGAGTCTTGTGGCTCGCTGTGACCATGATGAAAACTGCTGAGCATGAAGCGCTTGCATATCCAAAACAAAAAGCTTGGGTCCAGGCCGTGAAAGATTACGCTGCGACCCTAGAAGATGGAAACCTGGAGTGGACGTATCTCAACTACGCAGACCCCAGCCAGGACTCGCTGTCATCCTACGGTACCGAAAATATTAAGAAGATGAAGGATGTAGCAGCAAAATACGATCCAGACAGAGTCTTTCAACGGCTGTGCCCTGGAGGCTATAAGCTTTCCGCTGTGAATATTTGAATATAAGCTTACGCGTGTTGGTCTTGATAGAATTTTTTAGCACAATAAACAACACGAGCTAAACCTGTCCTTTAGGTTTGTGTCTGAAGTGGAAATGACATGTTGAGTGAGTTCATCAGGGGAATGCTTATGATTAACTATCCTAAACTGGTAAGATGTGATCAAGCCTCGTGTAGCAGTAGCCTAAGGCTAGAGCCAGTTGTAAGTTTCTATGTCGCGTTTGCTTGTGTCACAAGGTTGCTACTGATTTTATAAATTGTGCTTTTTCTGCTTTTCCAGTATGTATTTTTCTTCTTCTGGGAATTCAGTATACTTTTTGAGTAAGTATGATTTCAAATGCTTCTAATCACAGTGTACAAAAGAAGGAATTCCTTTGGCCTCCCTATATTGATAATTTGTGTATGTATTTCCTAATTGGAATAGCTTCCCCGCATTGCCGGCCTTGGCAGCAACAGGCACCGTAACTTAAGCTTAAGCTTTAAGCTTAACGTCATCTAACCCCCATAACTGCGAAGGCAGACCTTAACAATCAAGGCCTGCTGCGTATTCCCCTTCGCTGCTGTCATCACCCCTTCTACACCAAGCGCATCAACGGTGATAATCGTCAGAATGGCTGAGCCAGAAAACCAGCCTGCTAGCTCTACAGAACGAACGCCACTGCTTGGGAATGGAAGTGGGCAAGAAGCTTACCATCCCAGTGAAAGCGAGACCCGTACAAAAAAGGCGGCAAGGTGGCTCATAGATCATGCTGTGATTCTATGTGTTACCCTTTTGTTGGTTGCTGTGATCGTTATCTTAGGCGTATTCCTCGGAGGTAATGGCAATCTGTACCACGTTCACAGTTCTCTAGTGACAATATCCCAACAGTTTATCGTTCAAACAAACCATCCACAGAGTCTCAAGTGAGTAGATGCTATCATACATTGTAAGGACCCTGCTAAAGGCCAATATAGCTTTGTCTGACGCCAGCGTGTATTCATGCTTCTTCGGAAATTCTTCACAACCTATCCCCGAATTATCAGAACATTGATCCTTGCACGGACTTTGAACAATTGACTTGTGGCGGGTGGAGTGAGCGACATGATTTACGACCCGACCAAGGAGATGCATTCACTGGCACCTTCATGGGGGAGAATTCGCAGACATTACTGCGGCACATATTAGAGGCGCCATACCCTCAGGATTCTAAGCACTCGAGCTTTTCTCCTGCACAGCTTGTCAAAACATTTGCATCTGCAGACCAAGACAACTTCAATAAATTAAAGGCTGCCTATGATGCCTGTATGGACGAAGAGAGAGTCAAGAAAGTTGGTGTTAAACCATTGCTTGAGCATCTGCACCAGGTGGCAGATTTATACCCTCTTGAAAAGTCGAAGTCGAAGCAAAGCGATCTCTCAGATACAATCCTTCATCTAGCAAAGCATTTAGCTGTTACAGGTTTGGTTTCACTAGGAGCTAATGCTGATGATAAAGATCCCGACGTTGTTGTCGTGCAAATCGACCCGCCATACAGCATTGGTTTGCCGGCAAAAGACCATTATAGTGACAACGATGTAGTGTATGACTAAAATCGGATCAATATGGACTGGGTAATGCTTACACTATTGCAGACAAAAATATGAAAACACACTTGCTCAAATCATTGAAAACATCCATCCGTATGTGCCCCACCCAACTATATTTTTTCTACGAGACAACCAAATGATCCAAAGTTTTGCCCTTATTAGTAGCTGATCTGATTTTGCACTAGATTATCCGCTGGAAATGGAAATAACCACTCAACAGTGCTGGCACATGATGTGGTGGAGTTTGAGAAGCTGCTGGCTGCTGCATCACCAAATGCAGAGGATAGAAACGATGTTACCAAGTACTACAACCCATTATCTTTGAAAGATGCAACCATGCTTGCGCCAGAGATCGATCTGGCAAAGATAATCAACAATCTTGCACCTGCAAACGTAAAGACGAGTCGCGTGATAGTCAAGTCGCCACAGTACTTGAGGGATCTGTCCAAAATATTATCTAATACTTCCCGAGATATATTACAAACATATTTCATATGGAAGGTTATTCAGAATTATGCCTCCGTAGTTGAGGCGGAGGAAATCAAACCGTATTCGAGGGTGAGCAAATTAACCTGATATCCACATTTGTCTTCTGCGGGATAGGATAAGCTCGCAAGACTATGCATGGAGAGAATCCACCAGGCTAGGTAGAATTTAAGTGCTAACCCTTGTGTTATCTAGTTCAGCAACGAGCTTGAAGGCAAAGTAGATTTACCCAGGAATCTTAGGAGCACTTTGCTGATGAAGTATAGAATCCAGAGTCGACCTCAGAAAGGTGGCGGACTTGTGTTACACAAATAGACAACGCTTACGACCCTAACGCTGGACTCGGCTGGATTCTCAGCCGCTTCTTTGTAGAAAAGGCATTTTCAGAAAGTGCAAAGCAGTTCGGTGATCAGATTGTCTCTGATATCAAGGATCAGTTCATAGAAAAGCTGAAGTCCTCAGACTGGATGGACGCAGACACTAAAAAGTTAGCCATTGAGAAAGTCCATCAGATTATACAGAAAAGTGAGTACCCTATGCGGCATGTAAGACAAAAGTTCATTGCTGACTAAGATTTCCTCAAGTTGGCTATCCAACTACCTCACCTAATATTATGAATGCAGAGTCTCTAAAGAAGTTTTATGAATCTGTGAGCCTATCCTCGTGCAAGACGATGGGTCGTTGTAATGACATCAGTTTAGGTTGACATCAGCTCTTCTACATTCTTCAAAAACACCATTGAACTAAACCGTTTCGGAGTGGCAGCAGAATGGTCCACTCTGGGGAAGCCAGTGGACAAGAACGCATGGCAAATGACTGTACCTACTGTAAGCCTTATCCTTTTATATACGTGCAGCAGTTTTTAATAGAAATTCCTATACCTATACATGCTAAACACATTATACATAGGTAAATGCTTACTACAACCCTCCTGGAAATGAGATCGTATTCCCAGCTGGCATCATGCAATTCCCAGTCTTCGACGTCAACTTGCCACAATACCTTAGCTACGGTGCGTTCGGATCTGTTTCAGGACATGAATTGTCCCACGCTTTCGATTCTACAGGGCGTCATTATGACCAGAATGGCAACTATACCGACTGGTGGACGGATAAGACTGTCGCTGGTTTCACACAACGTGCAGATTGCTTTGTTGAGTGAGTTGTAATTATGCTCTTCTTTTTATATAAAGCTGCTAACAATTTTTTGCAAAAAAGCCAGTACCACAATTATACCATCCCAGGGCCCGACGACAAGCCCTTGCATGTAAATGGGAAGCTTACTTTGGGCGAAAACATTGCCGAGTGCGTTTCTCCCTTGATTCATCCGTTTTCTCAATTTCCCTAAGTCCCAGACATTTCAAAATGCAATTTCAAGGACGGAAACACTCATGACTTCCCTGATATTTTCTGAGGTCAGACAGCTAATTTCTTTCATAGTGCTGGTGGAGTCGCAGCTGCATTCGCTGCATGGAAGAAGCGCCAGAAGGAGACCCCCAACCAGGATCTACCAGGCTTGGAAGCATTCACGCAGGAACAACTCTTTTTCGTAGGATATGGTAGTTGGTGGTGCGGAAAGAGCAGAAAGGGAGCGGCCATCAGTACGCTTTCCTCATAGCACCCCTTTTATCTACGTTCAGACTATGAAACCTCAGTAGCGGTGAGAAATCGCGACTAACTTGAATCTTTTAGGCCGAATATACACCGATCCACATGCACCAAAAGTAAGATTTCCAGATCTGGAATGTTATCCCTGACAAGCCACTAACCGTCATATAGTGGGCGCGCATCCTCGGAACGATGGCGAACTCCAAGGACTTCAAGGAGGCTTTTAGCTGTCCGGTCAAGGAGCCCGTTTGTGAGCTCTGGTAGCAGAATTGTCAGGTTATACCTTCGTCTATATTTGCGCGGGTAGCACAGGCACATGATTTGTCATCATCGAGCAATATATATCTCTTTCTGTCAATGCCGAAATTATGGTCAATGGCCAAACTTCCAAAGACCCCGTGTTCCTTGCTAAGATTTCATGTGCCTTTCGGACGTGATTTTCCCATGAGAAATTTATGCCCAGAAAATCAATCTCATAAACGATGTGCATTCTTCTGGGTAATACCTTGAACGACACCCATCCCAAGATATTATTTTACCTTCGCAGCCTTGATATGCGCTTGCAAAGCTTAAATGTACGTGTCCTTCATAACAATCAATGCTGGCAGGACGCTTCGCCTTTCTCATGGAAAGCGAACGTGAAGCAGGAAGGAATTCGCACATGGGCGAATACAGCGCTTCCATCTCCAGGATTGCTTCCGTGACAAAGATGATGTTGACCACTGCCCGTATTCTGCGCATCCTTTTAGACCGTGCAAGCAACGCCCCAAATCTGTTCGTCAAGGAACTCTCTGCCCATCATCTCACACCCGGGCTACAATGATCAAATTGGGGGACCATCCGGCTTGGGCGACGAAAGGATGTCGTTAGAAAGATCCTAATTGGGACTAGCTAGGGAAGAGTGTTGCTGAACAGAGTTTTACCAACAAGCATGCGCGCTTCGACTTGCCGGTTCGTGGTGGTTGAAAGAAAACACGAGAGAGGTTGTCAACGGTGGCGCAGGCGCCGCGTGGCTGATCTGACAGATCACGTCTTGTTTGGGAGAGATCGGTCAGGGTCTAGATCGTGGGAGTCGGGGAGTGGCTGTGTTGATCGTGGGGAATTCAGGTTATCGATAAGGTAAGGCTGGCGCGGCTGGCTCGTTGTGGGATGGGAAGAGATCAGATGGTGTGGCCTTCATTTGAAAATAGTCGAAAGGGGACACCGGATTCTTTATTGGTAGGATTTATCGATGGGGAATAGGTATTCGAAGGTTTACATTACAGTCCATTACAGTAAAGTCTAGTAAAGTCTAGTAAAGTCACAAACATCCTGGATGCTGGCGGGTATACGCGATCCTGGCAGGAAGACGTATATTTGCCGATCTGCAGCCTTTTTCGGAACGCCCGGATATAGGAGTTGCAAAGTCTTTGTTGATCACAAGTCCACTACGACGCATAAAACCAATCATTTGTAAAGTTCTTCAACGCGCTTCCAGGTTTTTTTTTTTTTTTTTTTTTTTTTCGAAAGCTTGAAAGAATATTCTAAAGTTCTTTTTGGTCGAGGATCTGCATCTCGTCTGCGGATATTCTTACCAGGCGACATCGGTTCGTGGCAACCATGGATCATGACTTGATAGATCGCCCGGCAAAGCGTGGAAGTCACGTCTCTCAAGCCGACAGCCAGTGAAATGATGATTTCCGACGGGACGGCACCCAAACTCAAGATCTTCTCGGGAGAAGATCGGCAATTGAAATCATTAGCGTGCTGGTAACCGGCTACGATTTGCCACAATCACATTGATGCAAAACATCAACATGAAAAAGATTAGAACGTGGACGATATGATCGACAATAAGGCGTCCGATATGAGGACAACGCAGCTGGGTCCTCAGATCTGTTCGGCTCTGCGAACAACTTAGCAAATACCTAGAAGCAATTCGTCGCGAGCCTATCTTTTCTAGCACATTTTTCGGGGGACCTAGGAGCTGACTAATGAAGTGCGAGAGTCATCGCGAGGCTGAGCGAGAGTTGCTTTTGAAGGAAGAGTTGACTTTCAAGCATTTCACAAGGCATCCATGCAAAATCGACCACCTCGAGCATATTTGGTTCAAGAGGTTCCTCTTGTCTGTGTACTTTCAATAATGCAATGTGTTCCGGTCAGTTTGGGGGTAAGACGTTACACGTGATTTATTCCACTATTGGTGTCTTGTACAACCTTGGGTTGGGAACGGCTCGCTGCAGATCGAGTTAAACTGTATTCGCTAGGCTGCTGTGTCTAAAAGAAAGAATTCACTGATGCTGTGGTATAGGCTCGCATGGAAATCGGTAGACTTGTGAGAGCTTGTGCCATGATATTGGAACATGATGTCGATATTTGGACAGAGCGAGCAGGTTTCATGACAGATTCCGGCTCGATCAATGGCTGACGAGGAATAGCAATTGTGATTACTGATATATCCGCCAATCTCTAAATGGAAGCCACAGGTCTGGTCTCAGGGCATGCGGTATCCAGGCTGTTTTCTGCATATAAGCACGGTCTATCATCGAACTCTCAGTTGGTGCCTAGCAGAGAATTGAGGAAATCGTAGCTCCGACCGCTTTTTCTTGTGTAGGCACGAACGTTGCAGCTTCAAATGCGTGTCCTCGACCTTGTCTGCAAGCGCACGGAGTTCCGAAAAGTAAGCCTTCTATATGCCTCGCTCATGCTGAGGAACGACAAGGAGATAAGCTCTACAGAATATTCAAAGCGAGTTACAAGAGACTTTTCCAAAAGGAGCATGGTGATTAGAGCTGCCTGCTCCGTCAGCTGAACTAATTCTCAAGCCAACTGCTGAATGAGGATTTGACTGGACGGAATGGTTTGGGAGTTGCGGCTGAGTTGGTCGATGTCTTGCCGTTAGCTTTTTGACTAGCCTTCCACTACCCTCGCTTAAAGGATTGTGGCAGGCGGTACCAATCCTCATGCTATAATCCTTATAAAGTACTCATCACCGTCGGCGCACAATGTGCCTAATTTTTCTTTTCTTTTTTCCTGTTCTAAAGCTGCGGCTACGTGATCTTCGTTTGTACTATTTTCGACCGTGTCTCTACTGTGATCCACTGCCATAAATAGCCTCTCATTTAGCGATGTATATTTCGTATGCCTGCAGAGACAAGAACCAGTACCCGTTGTTGTACTTTGGCCTAAAATGTAATGCCTTTCAAAGCGAGCTGGTTGGATGGAGAGCATAGCATATAAAGGATACCTTCTTTCCAGATTCCGATATATTGTGGCACTGTGCCACATTACGGTTTTAGGAATCTCGTGCGTGCGTGCAGACGGGACGATAGAATTTGAGTTTGCAAATCAAGTTTGTTTCACAGAGTGGAGAACGAGATGCAGATGCGACTCATTTACTCTCACATTCAGGTACTTGTATGGCTGTGTCACATCATCCGCTGGTGCATGCAAAGCCTAGCAGAAAATGACCCATAGCACGCCAAATAATCCAGTTCAACGGAATATCCTGCCTAAATCTCGAGTCTCTTTTGGCAACCAGTTAGACTATTCGAGGCGGTTAGGAAGGATCATAATATAATGGCTGAGTCCGACAGCTCGCCCGATGGTGCCGATAGCCAATGCTACTGCCGGTGCCCAGAGCGCGTTAAGCACCTTCAATCCGTCATTCATTAGCCCGAATAAGATTCGCCTGCAGTGATTATGCTGCAAGTCACAAGGTCTACCGTAGGCAATGGTGCCAGCATATGTAATTTTAGAGTGGGAAAGATGACGCCGGCCATGTATTTTTTCCCCTATGCTATCCTGAGGTGCAGCTTTGTGTCTTGTTGTAGCAAGTAACGCTGTGGCTAGAACTCGCCATTCCTGTGAGAGACGGTTAGTCGCTAAGGATTTTGCCAATAGCAGGCCAAGATGGTATTTCTGGACCACAATGAAACACCACTGCAAATCAATCACGAGTTGGAATAATCATTCAAAGCGGTAATCTCGTTGGATGCATGGTTTTTTTTTAGGGGGGTGGTTTTCATTGGAAGTGCGGAGTTTAAGATGATCCCTCCAAACCGAGGGACTTATTATTGCTCTAATCACAATACAGCGGGACCCTCCGTAAATGATGATGAGGAGGATGATGTGTGATGATGATGATTATGAAAAGGTTATTTATTGTTCTCGAAGGCTGACAAGGCTGTAGTGGATGGTAATTTGGGCTTAAATGGGCTTTGTTTCATGTCCACCCGTTTTTTGACGATCAAGAAATTAAGAGATCGGGCTAAACCCGGATCAGCAGGATTGAATGGGAAGCGGCGATCGAGCCCTGGTCAAGCCACGAATGCAAAAGTGGAGACCTTTTAGTTTTTTCTGTGTCATCCTTGATTTCCAGGTTGCACGTCGCTTGGTTGATAGTTGATGTCTGGACCCCCTAGATCCCTGAACCCTGAACCCCAGCCATCCCTGCAGTCCAGGCCAAAAAAAAAGTGTACCATAGAGTGACAGTCAGTTTACTCTCCTCTGCTGCACTGTCCCCACCCAGCACTTCTCCAGCCACGATTCGGGCCTTGCCATCCACTAACGACATGCTCTCGCCTGTCACCTCCGTAGGATGGGATCTTCTTAGGCGAATGGCGTCCTGAATGTGGATGACACTGTCATCCCTTCCAGAGGAGGGGAGGGGAGGGGAGGAGGGAAAGGGAATGGGAAAGGGCTATAGCAGCCGCGCAGCGAGCTATACTGGATTCTGGATTAACCATCACCCTCGTCCGAAGCTGCAATTTGTGTAAACCATAACCTCCGGTCCTGGAATCACCTTTTCGAAACACCAAAACCTGCAGCTCAATCTTTAATGACACCCCTCCTCCTGCAGGTTTTGCTACTGTACGAAGTATGGTAAGCACAACACTCAGTACCGTTCCCGGTACTGTGACTTTTGCGGCCTCCCAGATGCGGCCGTTATAGCGCTCCCTGCGTTCCCTCAGCACGCTCTCACTGGCGAATAGGTCAGCCACATCTGTTCCGCGATGTCAGCATTTTGCTGTAAGGATGCTCTAGCAAGCCCACCGCGTCTATATTCGCACTTGGCCCCATCACCTGCCTGGCAAGCCAGCGGGAGAGTATCAGGATCAGGAAATAACAGTTGAGCTTGCTTTGGAGCAACCGGACCCCACTACATGGAAAGTTCAGACTAGCTAGCGATTGTAGCTCTCACCAGCCCCTCCACAGTCCCAAGCCACTCTGCTGGGTTGGGTTGACCTCTTTGACAATGCCTACATCAAGCTTCCCTTCCCGTTCTTACACTTGTTTGTTCAGTAAAATTACAAAGCTCCATACCCAGATCCAGATCCCAGATCCCATATCCCATATCCTTCCCTTCCCCATCATACTGCCCGCCTCTGGCACACACTAACGCCGGTATCGTACTCGACGAAGTTAAACTAGGCCCGCTGACTGCGTAGTGTGTGGCTACTCCGCTGCCACTGACATTATCTCGGCTCAGGCCCACTCTTGATCCTCACAGCAAAATGATGCTCATCTGAACCTTGTCCAGCAGTTTTCAGGGAACATTGCCTGTTTACCTCGTACATGCCCGAATATTTCAACAGCCACACCATCTCCATATAAAATTGCTTGGCAATGCTGCTTTTGAAGTTTTTTACTTCCGTTCGCTGGAATTAAAGCATCATTTAGTTGATTCTTTGGAAGAGAGTTTAAAAGCGGCGTTCCAAATGTCTTATGGCCATTGGTTGTACCTGTTGTGGAGACATCGTCACACTAGGTGCACGGCCTCGATTTTGTTGGAATATTCGGGCATGTACGAGGTATACAGTAATTTCCCACGCTGGGCCAAGGCCTACTTTGGATCATCACTCCTCCTTCCAGATAATCCTTCAAAACGTTCTGGCCCAAAACAATTCCACCTGCACTCTTGTTTCCGAAAGTGCTTCCGCCACATCAGGACCGATCCGGAAATTTTGTGTTTGGATACTTAGCTGTATGCCTGTCATATTGTAATACTATCACATCCTGCCCTGCCCGGATTCCTTACAACCCATCACAACCACTCCCCTTCCGGAGCACGCTCAGAGTGCGGTTCAAGGGCCTCCACATTTGTGTCCCGTGGGCTTCTCAGCCGCCGGTTGCTGGTAACCTGGTGGTTCTGCTTGATGCTCAGCCTAACGCCTCTTTCCTCGTCTCCAATAGACCCATTGGCTTGGATCATCTCTCTCTGCTTGACTAAATCGACAAACTCTGGTATCTTCTGCACACCACCTTCTTTCCTCCCCAGAGATCGTCCCTGCAGTAAAAGTATCCTTCAACAAACCAGATCTGGACGTTTTAGCCTTATGATTGGCGGGATCTAATAGGGCTAGCAAAGCCGCGCACCACTATCGCCTTTCCAGGAACCTGGCTCGTCTAGAATATCTCTTTTATACCAGCTCGGCACTATATTGCGGAACTTTATTGCTACGCACGGTCGTGCCGGTACCTACTTGGAGATGAGTTGGACCAGGTGGGGTTGATTTACGTCTACATACAGGTACATAAAAGTCCTCGCTTCCCACTCGCTTCGAGCTCCGCTCAACATCCCACATCTCTGTTCTTAAAGGTCCTTACCTTCCATCATTGTCTTTTATGTTTCTCTTCTTTTCAACTTTTGTTTCTTTTTTCCCGAAATGTTGCTCACCATTAAACAGCCAACACATCAGGGTTATAAGTCTTTTCATGACTATACTCCCCCTACACCTCCGTCCACTTCACGCTTTTCAATATCTTCTCTTTCGGTGTCAAGCTCAACCACGGAGCCAATGTCGACACATCATAGAGGATTGCCTCCTGCTGGCTTAAATTTACCAACAGCCCAACAGACCACTCACCAGCCCGTCCAGCAACCGCCACCTATTGCCCAGCCTATATTGAATCAATCTATAGGACAATTGCCTGCTCCTCCACAGCAATGGCAAGGTGCAGAGGAAGCAATGAGGAACTGGCTCCAGGCCAAAGCTGAAGAAGACAAAAGGAAGCAGGAGGAAGAAAAGACAAGGCAGGAATCACTGCGTTTAGAGCAGCGTAAGATTGAGCAGGACATGCTGAGGACTTCCTTAAGTGGAGGGATCCCTCCGCATATGATTCCCATGGTATTTGCTGGAATCGGGGGTGGAAGTTTGCCCGCTGCTAGTTTGGAGCTGGCTCAGCATTATATGGCCCAGGCACACAACTTGCAGCAGCAGCAGCAGCAACAACAAATTCAACAACCATTACTCCCCTCCTCACAAAGCCAACAGTCACCAGAACAAATACAACGCGGAGACTCTCGTGCGGCAGCTCAGGCCTATGTCCAACATCCAGCGCCGATAACCTTGCCCTCCACACCTGTAGCATCTGGCTCTCAACAGAGTGGAGGTGGATTTCTTCCAGGCTATCAAATGTCTCCTGCTTCAAGAAACCGGCAGCTTGCTCAGGGCACAATCATTAGACAACCCCAGGGGTCCCAGTTACCACGACTGAACACCGGGGAAATTCAAATCCAACCGCCTCCTCCGGGTCCAACCATGCAAGTAGTACCTGGACAACCAAACCATCCACTACAACAGCCACAGACTTCTCAACCCCCGGAGGTTCAGTCGCCATCAATTTACTTCCATCACTGGCAGCCACCCACTTCTCAAGCTAGCACAAGCGGTGCTAACCAATCGAACCCTCCTTCAGGCAAGCATTGAGTCGTCAAATCTCTGCAGGCTATTACGGGGCTAATCGTCTTGTAGATCATACGAATTCTCCCAAGAAAAGGAAGGCGACTGGCCCCCAGCAAGCAGCACCACCACCGACTTCACAGCCTCAATACACATCTCCACCGTTCTCACAGACTGGCTCTTCAGTATCGAACACGCCTCAGAGCCGACGCCGAGGACATTCTCGCCAAAGAAGTGACCTGTCCTCCAAAGGCGGTGACTCCTATGGTCGGCATCGTCAGGGAGAAAGCAGCTTCAGTACACAAACAGCAGCATCACCTCGGGAGTTGTCTGAGCAAGGACAATCTTCTGGAGAGCTACGACGGAGATCTGGAGGCTCCAATCCTGTCTCTTCTCTTCTGGAGCAAAGCGACACCCGACCACAACCACAATCACATTCGCAATCACAACCAAGACAGCGATCCCCTCATCATTCGGCTGGATCGGAAATGAGGCAGGACGAACGGCATATGACGCCCGAAATGGATGAATCTCGAAGAGCAAAAATGATCAAGCGAGATGATGGAAGAGATTAGACGGGTTTCAGAAAAAAGTCTCTTGGCGTTCCCTCGAGTTTTAGGGAGGATCATTATGAGGTGGAGGATCAATCTGCGCGTTTGGAACGGCAAACGTTCGGAAAACGACGAGCTTTTACGACTGAGACGAAAAAGACTTTTGATTTGCATTTCGATTCACAAGATTCAACAGGTTTGGCAAACCTTTATTCACTTCTTGCTCTGGCATCATCTCTACTTGATTATTGATGATTTAAAGATACCCTTTTTGTTACACTATTTACGGGACGAGGGTTTCCCTATTCACTTCTGTGGCTCGCTAGGACGCGGCCGTACTATTTGTATATCTATGAGCACAAAAAAAATTCTGCCGAGAAGGGAAGCATGTATCTATATATCAGACTGGGCTAGACTGGATGTTCTCGATTCTGGGCACAGGTTGTCTATAAGCAGAGAAAAGGGCTATGTACATACACAGGCTACGATTTGCTGCACAATAGCAGCCGGCGGAGAGAGAAAGAGAGGGGGAGAAGGGGAGAGAGGGAGAGAGAGAAAGCAAGAGCATAGCGGTTATGTCTCTGGGACGAGAGGAACAAACGCTGGAGTCAGGTTCACAGGGACCTTCCCCTCAAATGAAACTGATTCTCGCGCATTGTGCGTTTATGTTTTTCCCAACCTCCGCATCTCATTTCCATCTCAGCTCCGCATCCCATGATGTGATCCCGCCCTGGTCCCCACATGCCCTCTGTCTCTCGCTCGCTCTTCCTTCTGCCAGCGAAGCACATGGCCAAACGCCATATCTGGCAGGTATGTCCCCCCCCCATCTTACATGCCAGGACCAGCAACTCCCAAAAAAAGAAAATGTCTCATCTCATGTCATCTTATAAAGTGGAGATTGCCCGTGGTCCGTGGCAGGAGATCAAACAAAGCAAGAGCCGGCCAGCCGAAGCGGCACACACCTTGCACAAGCCCGCTTAAGAGCCTCAATTAAGTCTCGACGGGGGGGCACAGCACAGACGTTTCAAGCAAGTCATTTCAGTATTTTGGCTGAGCATAAAAGCACATACCGCATGGGGGGCGGGGGCAGGGAGAGAGGCCCGGCGCTGTGGTGCTGGCCAACCGGTTTTGTGCTGTTTTGGGGAGGAGTTACGTGGCTGGCCATTTTAGCCTTTTTTTTGGGGGGGGGGGTTTATCTCCATATTGCTGCATTTGGGAATAATGAATGGCTGCACACAATTTCACATAGGGAAAGAAAAGAAAAAGAAGGGTCATGGATCATTTGGTGAAACTGCGGGTCAAGACCAAAAAAAGGCGCTGGGGTAAAATGGAAGGATGTGATGAGATGATTTTCAAGCTTTAGTTAGTTAGGCCGTAAGATGAGGCTTATTACTGTATTTCGATTCCTCCACGTTTTTGGGGGGGGGGGGTGGTTAATCTGCTCCACGTCTCAGGGTCAACACCCTCCTTCCCCCAAAGTCAAAGAAGAAGTCCAAAGGGCCAAGCCCAATTCTCCATGACGGAATCTCCGATGTGCTTGCCTCCGCGTCAACCAAATCTTGATAACCAACCCAAAAAAATAAAATAAAATAAAATAAGAAACCAGGAAATAAGCAGGTAGCATAAACGAAAAAATTCAAATCTAGGCCCATCAAACCGTAAATCAAACCAGCGAAACATGGAACAAGAAACACCTCATCAAATGTAAAAGCTGATATTAGGCTACGCAACCGAGATTTGTTTACATGCGGGTCCAGCCATGTCTGTCAACATATTCCCCCGTGTCTCTCACTCTCTCTCTCTCTCTCTCTCTCTCTCTTCAGCCACAAACGGCCAGCACATGCGTCACGTTTCAGATACGGTAGGGCCAAGACGAGTATGCACGCCCACCCGCTAATTAATCTGCATTTCATTTCCAGCAATTTACGATGTTTCTAGATTCCGGTTTTGCATATGGGGGGGTAATTCAGTTTGTCGTTCATGTCGAAGGCGCCGGATGCGCGCGCACACACGCACCCCTACGCAGACCTATCTTTGAAGTGTAACATGCCTTTCTGGATTACACTCGTGCTTCGCAATGTTTGGCAAATGGAAAGTCGGATTCGGAGATGGTGGATCACGTGAGGCTACTGGAAATGGAAAATGGAAAGTGCGGGGTTGAGGTATCACAGATGGTTAAAGATGAGATGCTCCTGCAGAGGGTATTGTAGCCTGAAACATAAGGCGAGAAGTTAGGGCAGCACCCCGAGATGCTTGGATAGAATTACGCCCAGTGACTGCTAAATGCTACCACTGCATATTCCCATCCAACATGTTGGATACAGTCTTTTCTTTTAAATCATGCCATCACATTTTTACTCTAATTGATGTCTCGTGATTGGGAATGCACAACCGCTTCCGTCAGACGAGACCTATAACCAAGTGATCCGGGTTTCAACATCGCTTGCGGGACTACCTCTCACTCACAATCTTTGGTAAGAAAGGCTTCTCCAGCTTATGCCACCTTCAGTTTGTCCTTGTCTCTCATTCCAACCTTCTTGCATACCCACTCATCACTTCCAATCTCCAAATCCCCAGCCAAAAAGTCGGCCACGTCTTCATACTTTGTGTCGAACGACCACAGAGTCACCGCCCAGAGATCCAAGTATGGTCCGATCCATGGGATCTTAAACAACCATGTGGTATCCCAAGCGGGCGGACTGGTATGCTGAAGCAACAAGTTGTGGTTTCTTGGACTTTCGAGAAGATCGAATATGGTTTGCTTGGGATTGGTAGGATACATCATTCCGACACAAATCAGCGACCACTCCATATCCGTTCTAGGAATTGGGTCAATCACGTCCTTGGTAGCGGTATGTGTCCCAACCATTATGCTTGGTATACTGACGGACCATGGTCAGTAAGCATCCTAGAGCTGATTAGAGAGAAAAGCAATACTAATCATCAAACAAGAACGGCGTGCCGGGATATTTGAGGATGTTGAACCCTGACACCAGCCAAACACGCAGCGCTTTTTTCCTCTCCTTCCCAACCGCTATTGCGGCATCTGACACTGCTTTTGCAATTTTCGGCATGAGATACTCTTTCCATGGCGCAACCTGATTGCCAGCTACGTCGACAATACCCTCGATATCGTTCTCGACAATTACCTCTCTCAGCCTCGATGAGTCTGTTGCATCGCCTACCACCGTTCTCACGCTGTTGATCACTTCCGGTGAGAATATCGACTCCAGCTTGGAGGGATCCCGTACGTAGACTGTCACAACATGATGGTGCGCCAATAATGCCGGAACACAGCGTCGACCTAAATTTCCTGTGGCGCCAAGCAAAAGAGTTCGCATCGTGCTTGGCTAAGATGTCTATTGAAGATGACGGAATCGACTTTTCCTATAGACTGTTGAAACTTTCTGCATTGGCTCCTTTGAAGAGCTTGCCCTATATAAACAGATATATCTAGTGTCCACTTCTGGTGAGGCTCAAACTCGGCCGAAGTTCGCTCCAAAGGATCACGCTAGTCATACAGGCGGCAGCTGCATTCATAATGCATGCAGAAGATGATACGACGCCGCCAACGAGGAAACTTCTCATATCTGTGCAACTTGAACACGTAATGTAGGCGTCTTCACTTGGACAGCTATGTTTCGAAAATGGTAATTTTCAATTAGTCGAAGTTTGGAATTTCTTTCGTCATATACTACATTTGGTATAATATCTTTATACATCCAAGCACAAGCGTGCAACATCCTCGCTTAACGCTTGGTGTCTTCCTATGTCCCAATCCAGAACCCCAGCGCCACTTCATAGCCATGTTGATAACTCCTATCATGATTCATATTCTCCTTTCCTCATGGCCTAGCGGCGCCTGTAGCCCAATACACCAGCTATGCGTTACCGGGTATCATAACAAATCAGACCCCAACGTCCATCTCATGGAACCACCTCCAGGTTAGGCTGAGGATACCTCCAGTTGGATTTAGATGTCCGATGGAGTTTTAAATCTTCTTCTTCCTCTATAAATTGCGCTAATTGCAGATCTCCTTCGGCGATTAACATCCTTGGAGAATGTGTTGGAGACGCAGCATCGTCTGATTCGGTATCAGAGTCTGATTCCGACCCGGAGTCATGTAATAACGATGGGACGGTGTCCTCCTCCTCCTCCTCCTCCTCGTCATCTTCCATAGCATCCTCGCCCACCTCTTTCATGAGGATAATGGGGTCTGTGGACTGTTGAAGGTTTGTATGGTGGTGTACCACGGCGGCAGGTACACTCCCACTATCCCTTCGCTTTCGCTTAGTCGACTTTTCCCTGACTTCAAGTTCTTCCTCTTCCTCCTCGATTATATCTTCAGGCTCTTGCAGTGTGAGCTTCACCAGTAGTGAATCTAGGAAATTGGCATGCAATACAAGGTGTCGAAGGTTGTGATCCTGCTGTGAAGCTTCGCCCATAAGCTTATGACGTGCCATCTGGGCGAGTTGATATGAGTGCATGTCGTAGACCATGATGATCTGATGATGACGATATTATATTATAGCCTTGTGAAATCTCCCCAATCGTCTGCACATGAGGCGGTGTCGGATTCACTTTATTTTCAGATTGAGTATATTGACCCAGAGTCATCCTACATGGAAGGGGGGGAAGATATATCTAATAAGCCTTGAGTTCTTGCCTATGCTAGCCATGCAGCTGACAGATGCGTTTGACTGCGAAGACCGAAGCGAATCCGATACATCCGTGGTGGTCTTAGCGGCTGGGTTTAGCGGTCGAGCTCTGATTCTGCGTGTGCCTCGGGGCAGCAAAGCTAACGCGCATCCGAACCTTCAGACGCACACCAAGTCTTTTTGGTGCAAGAAGTCGGTGTTTAAACTCCCGTGTCCTCTCCATGGAGCCTCCAAAGTCCATGGAGGCATTGTGGTTGGTTGGCACAAGGCAAAACGGAGATAACGGATGATCCGGAAACGGTAGTTCAATCGGTGCATGCGGCTCCCTCTGACATTTCTAATGAAAAGTTTATTCGCAGTTACGGACGTTTAAAGGAGAGTTTTCCCGCGAACTCAAAATCAGAGCATCATGCTTCAGTGCGCATGTGTGTGAAAGACGATAACTTCAGGACACAGTTTCATGAAGCATTATTTGTGTTCGGTGTTGAACTCACTCCTGAAGATCCGAATTGAGGAGCAAAAGCCTGCGATATGCGCTGCGCCGGAATGTCACGACTGTGCCGGTTGACCCATCAATCATAAAGAGAGAGAAAAATATTCTGATCATCAGGTCCTCGGCATCACTCATCAGAATGCTCTGGATGGTCTGGATGCCAAAGCCACTGGTGGGTTTGTCAGGATCTGATTATTCTATCGTTTCCCCCTCGGTACTGGCGCAAGAGGAGTCATGCCCTAGAAACGCCCGCGACGCCCACAATGTTAGACCTACGTCGTGTCGACGTGCAACAAAAAAAGTCAATTCCTCTGAACCGGAGCTTTCATTTGTTTAAGAGCCGAAAAAAAGGGCGCTGGCTTGTGCTTTTTAGTGGGGCGGCGGGATTCAATGAGCAAACCGGCCGAAAACAGCCACTCCTACACCACCTCCGGACGTACAGTAAATACCTTCACTCCCGCTCTTTGATTATGGCATCAGCGGCTTCCCTACAATCGCTCGCGGCGCCGACTACACAATGATTCATATCGCATAGGCAGCAGATTTAGACAAGTGGTTTTTCTATTTAGCACGACTCCTTTGCGTAGGCTTATCATGGACGCTCATGGTCGTCGTCATGACAGCATGAATTATGCGTGAAAGGCATCGTATGGATAGGCAGCAGGTTTAGATTGAGGTTTTTGAGTATCGTGATTCATGCTAGATCAAGATTGACAGAAGCCACAACCACATGCAGCTCCTCATGAACAATATCGTGATATGCTAGAATATGAGCTGGTGGTCATCATCAGCCCTACGGGTCAAGAACAGATAAAAGACGGGCTGTCTGGTGGAGATGTGTGATGGTGTGATATTGGCTTCATGGATGCCTGATAGGGTGTGGTATCTGTTCGACACATTAGGAGGCGTGCACGCTAGATCTTCTCGAGAGTTCAGGTGGAATGTCTGATATCTGTTTGAACAAGCTTGGCCATTTGAATTTCAGTCGCACTACATACTCTGCTGCTCTGCATATCAGTCCTCTTACTTTCTCCTCAAAGTATCAGGAAGAATCTAATCCTATGGACAAAGCACGATGAGAGAGATTTGTCAACACCTTGCTTATTGAACTTGTGACTCCTGTGACTTGGGGCTATCCAAATGCGGCCGAATATACGTCTGTGGCAGAAACTAAGCCCCGCGAGTCAAATGTTAGTAAGATAAGCTTTTTTTTCTGGAGAATGTGTAGTGTGGGGAGAGCTTAGGTTATAGGGTATGGATGCGGATGAGCGCGGGGATCCTTTGATGTCATCGAACAACGCTATATCCGGTTCTCTGATTAATATCCGTTAGGCCGGGAATATGTTGTTAAAGCTAGCTACCGATGTCGGCGGCCGGATGGATATGGAGAATTGGTTGGTGAGGTGGGATTGTTGTTGGTCAAGAGCCCAGAGGGTTGCTTACTGTCAAGCTTGAAACCGAAGCCGACCTTTGGTTTCTAACGATATCCATAGCACCTGCTGGTCTGTTATATCTACCAGAAGGGTAATTGACATGTTATCTGAACCCGAGTCGAAGTTTTCTTGATTTCTAAGCGTTAACATAGCCACTTACATAATGAAACTATAATTTCCAAGAGCTACGGACAGGTTCAGCGACTTCACTTGTCTCTTGATATGTCGTTGATATGGCTCATAACTACATGCCCGAGTTAGCATTTGTCAACCCAAAGCGGAAGGATGGAGCACATCCCTCCGGGTCTAAAGATGGGAGATATTCATCCTTCAATGACACAGGCTACAACGCATTACTGCCTTTTGACAAAACTCGCTTTACCTGCTGCAAATACGTTCCTGCCAACTACGAAAACCGGCATGATATCCATGACTATGAAATAAGGCTTGTCATCCTTGATGCAATCTTCGGCAACAGGAGCTTCGAAACGTGTAACATGCAGCAATCGCGTTACTTTCTCGTGCCTATGGCGTCTCAGCCTGGGTTTCCCGAGGGCTCGTTCGACCTGTTGGGCTGTCGCGAGAGATGAGCTGTGCGGACAGGAATCGGCCTGTAGATGCTGAGATCAGCGGCCTCAAGTTTATGGTTGGGGGCGACGGCCGCGAATTGATAAGGCAATGGCCATTTCTACAGACGCGTGCGAGCAGCCGTTGGAATAGTGTTGTCGGTCCTAAGAGCGCCAGGAATAACCATGTCCGGTTTCACATTACAAATTCTGCTTGCCCCAGTGTCAGCAAGCAAGTAGCCGAGCTAGAATCCGGACCCCGAAAACGCATAATATGCACATGACAGGGCTAGCGATATGCTCCATACATGACACTCTCTTAAGTACATCGTTGAAGGTGCCCTCTCCATTCATGGATGGCGCTTCCACAAATTCTATCTCGGAAGCATGTAGGACATTCGTCGCATGATTTCGATCACCAGTTCTAGGTACCTGTGGCGGATGGAGATGCGGATACGGTATCCTCCCTTGAGAGGTCTAGCCAGGAAGGTGAAGCTCACAATGCCTGGTTGCGCCTGTACTGTGATGTCTGATTAGGCTGGCGGCTCGCTGTAACAAGACCGAGGCGGCCCAAAAAGACTTGGCCATCATCTAGAGTCGACGGCGCCTTCTTTGAGATCCTACATAAAGATATGTGTGCTTAAGTTGGAATTGTGGAGATTCTCGGTGGCAGTTGTGTCCGTCAACATGCTGAGGGATGCACGCCAAGCAAGATAAAGACCAACGGTAGAGGTATAGAATGCGCGCACTGATCTTCGGTATTACTGTTCATCCAAACCAAGGATAGCAGAGACTCCATGGCTCTTGCAACCTATGGCAGCATTCTTGTAGGTCAGTCCATGCTTGCTTCATCATTACCTATTGATACATTCCAGCTCATGATCAATATGTAAGGCAACTTAAACGTCTGAATGAGATGTAATGTGTACTTCGATACCAATGATCATGAAAGATCTTGGGATGCTGAGAATGAAAGACAAGAAAGAAGTAGATTTAACGCTAATGTCTCCACAAACTCTCTAGATATCTGTTAATTATCTCAACATCTACAACGATTTACATCACCTGGGTATATCCAAACATCCCTCACAACTTGATTCTGCCTCCATTTAATTCATCCCAGTCCTTCTTGTTGAACCTGACGTACGCCCCTTCTTTCAGCCAATACAACTCATCATCACCCGTCTTCGCTGGATCCACCCCCTGCTGGCGAACAAGATGTTTCTGCTGCTTGTTTGTTCCCGTAGCCTGCATTTCCTTACAGAGCCTCAGGAATATAGGAACCGCGAAGCGTGGTAAAGCCTTGTGGGCATGTTTTGCTATGTCTGATAACAATCTCTCGTCAGGGCTAGAAGAGAGGACTATCGCGACACAGCCTGCTCTTCCGTCATGATGCGGAAGCTCAACACCATAAACATTGGCCTCCTGAACTGCAGGGTGATTGCCCAGCGCTTCTGAGACCTCGTTCGTGCTTACGTTCTCCGACTTCCATCGAAATGTGTCGCCAATTCTATCATTAAAATATGTGCGGCCCTGGTCATCCCATGAAATCAAATCTCCCGTCCTGAAATATGCATCACCCTTTACAAAGACGTTGCGCAGGACTTTGCTATTTGTGGACTGGCTGTTGTTGAAATAGCCCTGAAAGTTCTTCTGGACGTCCGTTTCGTCAAGCTTATACAACATTTCGCCAGGCTCTCCAGGCTGAACCTTCTTACAGAAACCAGTCACAGGATCGCGGAAAGGCGCTTGAGTCTCCCAATCTAGCTCCACATTGGCCCACATCCGATGAAGGAAAAAACTTCCGATACTGCCACTGCGTCCAATTGCCCCTTTTGAGAAATCATTCTTAGAATAGTTCCAGCTTGCCGAAGTGCCTTCAGTCGCGGAATAAAACTCTGCAATGATTCCGATATCGAAGCGCTCCTTGAACTTATTCCACACATCAGGGCGAAGGCCATTCCCTGTCACGAAATCCTCGAGTCAGCATTACTTTCTTAGGGCATATTACTCCTGATTACTCATGGCGCACACTGGAGCAGAAATAGTGTACGCCGGTATATCCTCGAAATGCCACGAAGATGCTCGTGAAATTGTTATAATCAAAATTTTGCTTGCTAAAAATCAGGCTTACCAAAGGCCATTCGCACGGAATTTTTCTTGTCAAGGTTTTCACCCGTGACTGGGTCGCTCTGAGGAGGTGCAGCCAGGAGATAACGACAAGTCTCCCCAACATATTGAATAATCGTCGCTTTGCTAGAGCGACAATCTTCCCAAAATGTCTTCGTAGAAAATTTCTTTCCTACACTCAAAGTTGCGCCCGTATCGAGCACCGTGCATAGTCCAAGCACTGCGGCGGAAGAGTGATACAATGGCATGCACTAGAAACTATCAGTCACAACGGCAACATCATTGTACATCATGCCTTACAGTATAGAAAACATCAGACTTTTTGAACGATGCCCACCTCGGCACTAAGACTGAGCCAACGTTGATCTTGTTCCAGCTCATGATAGCTGGCTTAGGTAAACCAGTGGTACCACTAGTAAAGATGAGAATTGCAGTGTTCTGTGATTTATCTTCGCTGCGACAAGTATCAGGTTCGCGTACTCCTGCGGTAGATGCGACCTCGGCCTCTATTTCCGGAGAAATTGTCTCAAACAGAATTCCGGGCAGCTCTGCCCGTACTTCCTCGTTGACGTTATCCTGGATATTTGGGTCCACGATCAAGAGTCGTGCAGAACAACTTCTAACACAGTGGATCAAAGCTTTCCCCGTAAGGTTATAATTGATGAAAGCAGGTTTTGCACCGATTGCCCATAATGCAAGCCATAGAAATATGAATTTATCAGAGTTCATGTAATCCATGGCCACAACTTCGTTAGGCTTGACATTGTGCTTCGTCTTGAACCAGGTCCCATACTTCAAAACTGTTTCGTAAGTCTCCTTGTATGTCCATTGCTTCCCCTCAAAGATAATGAAGACTGCATTTGCTCGTGCACCAAGTGCGTGGCTCTCCAAGACGTAGAAGCAGTTCAACTTGTCCCTCTTCTCACGTATGGCAGTGCGGATCTGTCCTTTCAGAGCGCTTCCAACGAGCCGATAATCATAGGAGAGAGATGCTCGGGCATTTATATACGCAGCGCTGGCGATGGCAGCTGGGGCTGCTATTGCCAGAGGAACTGTGGGAACATCAGCATGTACATGGATGTGGAATCCGGGGTCCCCGCACTCACAGGACATATCTAAAATGCGGATTGTATTTTGTAGCGGACTAGCGGTTTTAAGAACTTGTAGGCCAGCGGCTGTCTCTGGGTGCCGCAGATATATACAAAGAAAGGCGCAAGAGAAGAAGAAGTTTGAGAGAGACTGAGAGAAACAGTGCGAGAACGACTCAAGACGAAGGATGGCCGGGCTAGCAGCTGGTAAAGATATTCACCGTGTCAATAGCACCTATCATTGAGCATAAATTCATGTCTAGCCGGCTGGGCTGACAGGACGTAGGCGCTGCTCGTTGCTCGTTGCTCGAACTCGCTGGCATGAGGAGAGAGCAAGCCGAGGCATCACCAACTGCTAACCTGTTTCGGGATAAGAGGCCCGAGGGCGTTCATACTGTGTATTTTCTCTCTATCACTCTTGTAAGTATTGGCATTGTTACATTAAAGGTCAGTGACCTATCAGACCAGAGTCCTGAACCTGCCAGCATTATCCAATAAAGACACCGCTAACTGTAACACATCTCAGGTTACTAATTAAGGTTACAGCCTGGCTTGTAAGTAGTGGTGGTATGTCTATTATTGTTCTGCGGTGATGCAAACTCAAAATGCTCAACATGCAATCATGTTTAGTGCCAAGTTTACAGACTCAACCGATTTTCATTTACAGTAGTCCCCAATCCATTGCATTTACCGCACGTGAATGAATTTGGGTCTGCTGATAAGCCAACTGGCCAACAAGTTCAAAAGAGACGGGCATCCCTAAAAAGGTTCCCTAAAGTTGGCTTGTCAGCCTTGTAAGGGGTGGGTGGCTTAGGGACTCGGCTATCTCGTAGCCTTGGGCCTGACCATTAACCCTGTGAAATCTGTCTTTGGCGACCCTGAAGAACATGTTGCTCTTCACTGCATTCACGCGATATGTCAACATCCTCCCGATCTGCTAGTGGAGCCAAGAATGATATCTCTACCATGGACTCGGAAGCGCCTGCCAACGCGGTAAGCATCAAATCTGCAAAGAAAGAGCCGCCACCGGAGAAGCCTGAGCAAATACGGATACGCTACCTGGTTCTTCTCTCATTCTGGGCCATTATAATATTCTTAGGCCTGCCAATATGGTGGAAAACGACGGCAATCTACCGGGCAAGCTTGCCGTTGGATGAAATGATGGACTGGGCTGAGGGTAGAGTATGTAAGATGGTGATGTTCTGAAGCGTTTGCTGACTGCGGAAAGGCATGTCGACCAGTTTTCCCTCTCCGAATATCAATCGAGGCAGATTCGCTACAAGATCACGAAGCTCAGCATCTTTTGCGAACTACCCAACATGCACTGGACGATTTGAACGACTTCTCGGCTCATCACCTACGTTTGCAACTTTCCCCACCAGCTAATAGCTCGAGCAACGTTAATGGACTTTCTCCTGGAAGCCCGCAAGAGGAGGTAGCACTCACAATTAGGCTTCTGAAAGGAACAACTTTTCAATCAGATTTACAAAAGTACTCCCCAATTCTGGACATCTTCTATACGCCCAGCCATATCCCATCAAGCTCGAGCTCTTCATCCCCACTAGGCACTTTTATAGCCAACACATTGCGTCAACTATTTGCAGAGGAGCAAGCTATGATTGCACACCTCCTCTCCACAAGCTCAGCACCTCCGGAACGAAGTCCAAAAGCTCTGGCTCCGAATGTTGCAGAATCTTTGGCTAAATGGACCACAAGATCTACGAAATACTCGCGCACCTACCACTTAACATTCTCTTTATTCACACCAACTGCAACACCATCATCATGGGATATCGAGGCCGCCTTAGAGGAACATATGAAGCCATTACTTGAAAGCTTCTCCCCCATAAGCAACTTCACAATTGACACCCAAGTTCAGTTATATGCAACTCCAGGTGTGAGTGGAAACGTATTAAGGAGAGAAGATTTGAGTGGTTTCATAAATGCTGCAGAATGGCCGTTAAGTCCTAGTATTGGCGGCGCACCTACAATAAATTTTATCATTTATGTGGGTGATATGGAAGTGGACGGTGGCGGTAAAAGCTGGCTTATTCCTCAGTGGGGTGGAGTGGTGATACAATCCAATGTCGCGGATCTACGACCTGCCATGCTCATTTTCTCCAATCAATTGATGTCTCTTCTGGGCGCTCCAGAGTCTGGATCACTACCTCTCCGCCTCATGACACTGGTTCGGGTTCGATCAGCTGGCCTACTTTTAAAAGCCTCTGGCACCATGGGCTCGCTCGCTCGTCTCAGTTTGGCACTCCCATCCATTTCCATTCCACACAGCGTTGCAGATGGCGTATATACCACTCTCTTACATCTAAGAAAAGCATGCGATGGTCTGGGCGGTAAAGAAGGGCTAGAGCATGCACGAATTGCAGAGGAAGCCGCAGAAAAAGCGTTTTTCGAGAAAAGTATGGTCGGTCAAGTGTATTTCCCCGATGAACATAAGGTTGCCGTTTACCTGCCACTTCTGGGACCTGTAGGTGTTCCGCTTGTGATGGGTGTTTTGAAAGAAGTCAAGGCGTGGAGGAAGAGGAGACGAGGCTAAGATTCCGACTCAGAATTTAAATTTTAAAGAGATCTTCGTGTTTTTTCTTTCACTCCATACGCTGTAGTCCAGCAACTTGAGTTGTTTTGTTAAGATATTTGTAAGTCCGTGCGATATTGCGAGGCGCACATTTGAGCTTTTCCGCCGACTTCGTGGTCAATTACATATCCCATATGTTGAACACAGGGTGATAGTCTCCCTTCTCCCCCGAGTGCCTAAGCAGAATCCATATATGCAATATCCAGGTAGGGTTAGATGTTACTACCAACTTATTCTACTCTCAAAAGCCCATTTTGCGTCAGCACATAATTCAAAGCGGTTGAATAGTCCATTCGTTACTCGCATGTGGTACCTGTTCCGAAACTTGTTTCAAAGGCACAATGTTTGAGAGAGCTCAGACGGATGACAGAAGCTGTTGATCCGGATGAACTGTGAGGATGCGACAACTCCCTTTCTCTATATATCGAACGACCATCGCTCGCAGAATTGAGCTAAGTGGGCCTTATTTTGAAAGGTTTTTGACTGAAGCAACTACGCGGCCGAATGTGGCTGGACGTCCTGGAGAAAAAAAATGCCGTCGCTGAGTCGGATCAGAAAGGAGGTTCATTATGGGTCATAGGAAAGCAGGGTGTCTTGCGTGACGTGCTATCGTGACATCCTTAAAGGGGCGGCGTTAGGAAAACAATTGGGCCATCGGTACGAGGTCATGAATGAATACAAGGGATTGTTGACTTGCGATCTAGCGTTGCTGTAAAAGGGGGCGACACTACAAGACGGAGAGAAGTAATGGCTAAACGCAACGAAGCTACATCCTGTAAAAGCATTTTGAGCATAAACAAAGGCTTCTGCTCGATAGCACCTTGGACGAACCATTAGCTCAATGATCTCACTTCACAGATCACCCTAAGATGGAGATTTGCCCTCACTGCTACTGGACAACTGCCAAGCCGAATGATGCATCACTTCTTCTATATCCTATAACAAGAACGCCCAAACATCAGTTCTTCGCCATTCTTCGCCAGTGTTACTCGACAGCCGCGAGTGCCGAAGAACCTCATAAAATTCCGATTCGCAGTAGCTTGGCTAAGAGCGATGCTGCGTGTTGCAATATCTTATGGTGACGACTCTCATGGAAAGTTAATCGCCTCCTCTATCTGGCGAAATAGCTGTCAACAATTCCGATTCTTTGCAGGCATTACAAGGCTTCGCCATGCCCTCGGGAAGGCACTAGTTTGAAGTATCGTTGCTGATCCTAAAGACCCGGATGATTGTACGATTGTCATATGCTAAGACTGCCACTGGAGTTGTGTTTGAAAGCGACATCTCTTTCTTTGCTGCCTCTAATGATACCCACAGAGGGGATTCATAATGACAATCTTGGGGAGTATTTCTAGGAAACCTCTCAATCGGTCAAAACCTTGGCTGAAGAAAGCATGTGACTTGTGAAATTCGCAAGGCACTTGAATAAGAGAGTAGAGTTGGTGAAGAAGTAAGATCTTTAGTGGGAATCGAGGCACAGAATAGAGCATGTGTCTAGGATGTCAAGGAGCTGAACGCATATACAAAGGTGGGAGCCGCCCAAGCATCGATACGGCACATGCAGAAGTTAAACGCTAGGATGAATACCTTCACTATGGAGCAGACAGGTCTGCTACTGAAGCTATAAGCCCTGCTTCAATGTATCAAGATGGGGATTGTTTCGTAAGACTTATAACTTTATATACTCGCCGGGCATTTATGAGTGTTCTCCAGATCGGGATGTGAAATACACCTGGTGCCGCTCAGACCGCATATGTCCATATACTTAACTTTAAAAATCCCATGGTCTGATGGCGGAGCAAATACGGTAAAGACCTAGTCTGGGGTGTTAAGGAACTTAGTGCTATTTGGCGAGTTTATTGCAGTATAATAGAGCAGAAGGGATACAGTGCGACCTGGATTTTTCGGAACTCCTTATATCGGAAACCTCTACATATCGGAATAAACCTCTGGATCTGCCAGGCCATAAGTGGCTGTAACGGACCTCTTTACATCGGAAACCTCTATATATCGGAGTATAGGCATGGAACCAAGAGTTCCAAAATATCCAGGTCGGACTGTATTTACAAATCCTAAGCACCGTCATCTAAGTTACGAGCATTCATTCCTCATATTTCATCCATATGCGCATCATTATGAAACATCATAGGTGGCATTTAAGATATAATCTCGGATGTTTATGATTCAAACCAAGAGCTCTTCCGTCAACTTAGAATGGCATTGCATCTTCAACGGTGGGAAGGGACTTCTATAGCGTCTTAGAAACATCTGGTCCACATATAGGTACTGACTTTAAGGTGTCCCCTAGGGCTCTATTTATATTCATATTTTGGTCCTCAATATCAGCTCGAATATCCACATTTTGCGAGTGCTGTGTAACTCCTGAGGTGCAAATGACTACCTGTGCACATTTTGTCATGTATCATTCACGTACCAGCATTCTGAATGGGCTCACAAGGCAGGATAAAATTTATATACGAGTCTATTAAGCATACTTGAGTTGCACATCCGACTCAAGGTGCTTATACGCAGGGTTTCATCTGTCTTTCATCCCCTGCCTCAAGAATAAACAACTACACAGCATTAGGACATTCCACCACAACTTCAGCAGAGACAATTCTAGATCTGAAGCTACAGCAACAAACCCTTCCGAGACCATTCGAGATCCTCGTCCAGCCATTCCCAGCTACGACGGTCTCCTTGATTAAATTATTCGGCTTGACAATTTCAACCAAGACCTGTAGAACAAAGGAGAGTTTCTCACGAAGGATCAAGTAATAGGAATCACTGCAATTCAAACAACTGCGGCCTCGATTCTCGATAAGATCAAAGACTCGTTCCACCAAACTGCCGATGAAGCCTTAGGAGAATGGAATCAGGTTGCCGCACCAGAGCGGCGCGTACTACAATTAACCGAGAAAAGAGAGGCGCCTTGGTGGCACTAGCGCCATATATATAAACTGAGTTGTAATGTCACGACACTAAATCTTGCCCTGAGGCGATTCAGTAAAGTGTTGAACGAGCTCGATTTTGGGGTAGCAGAGAGTGGGGAGAAGGACTTTATGCCCGAGATTATGGATACTGTCAGACTTTTGAGCATACACACGAAAAAGATATTCCGAAGCCGCCCCAGAGCGGGAATTACGAGTGCGATCCTACGGTAGAGGAAATGCTTATGAACCGTGACGAAAAGAGGACTGCTATTTGCAGAGATAGTTGTAACTCTTGAGAGGACGGAAGATGTTCTGGGTGTGAGTGGATTTTAGACTAGTGAATCGAATGACGTTGCTTTATAAACAGAAAGCATTTTCCAAGAATCATTATGCGTAAGTAGTGATGCGAGGTATCCGTTCCAGGCATGTATACCCACAACAGATTAAGGGGCAATTAAACGAGATATCAACTGCAAACGTCTTTTCATTGTGAATAGCCCTTTACTGACAGCTATGGAGCACGTTGAGAACTATGAACTAAAAGATTATTTCTTCTGATGCATATAGTGTAATCTAGGTGTATCATTCAAATTGCTAGTGAATCCCTCACAAGTACGCTATTCACAATATTCAATTTCGTGCTTTGTTCATGAACTAGGGATTCTCCTTCAAGTGAATGAAGCAAAGCGGAAGGCATTGCCACGAGAACCCAATGATACACTGTATTAGGAAAGAGCTGAAGATGAAAGTAAGAAACTCTCTTAGTACAACCTTCTTAGCCCATGCAACAAAAGCGCTGGAAGAGGCATCATAAAGCAAATGTTACATCATTGGGAAATAAAGGGGGCTTCTTCCTCCGACGTCGTTCCTTGGTCAACCTGTTCTTCCTTCGGTCCTGACCTTTGAAGGGGGACGCTCGGAGGAATTGCTACTCAAACCCAGAGCAGTCACGAATGGGACTGGACAGCCTAGCTAGAACAGCTTATCCACCAGGTCTCAAAATTGCAGCGAATTAACCGCTTAGAGAAAGTGACAAAGCCCGAGGCACATTCCTCTCATGTTCGCCATAGAAGACTAGGAGATGAAGTGGTGTTTGAGGACATTGAACCTCGAGATTACAGGACAAGATGGTAAGAATAATAAAGATGTTTTGAGAGTCTCATAAACTTTTAGTGCGCCACATTATTTTGCACATAGAAAGTGAGACCCATAGAGCTCGCGTGCTCTAAGGAGCATAGAATCTAGAACTTAGGGGATTTTTATAGCTTTTTTTTTTTTTCAATGTACATGCTCTTTACTATACTTGAAGGCTTTGTTGAAACTGATCAGAGAATCTTTAATTGTAACGGCTGTGTTACCCTAGCTAAAATAAAACCACGCACGGTGTATTGATGCCCTCAAAGCTCAATTAAGCGCACCGCCTTCCTCGTCGTGCTCAGAATCCGCATCGTTTTCTTTGGCACCACGAAGTCTTCTCTCGCATGGATAAGACATCTCTTCATTTTTAAACGACATATTACTATCTTGTAGGCAATTCAACACCCTCTTCAGCTCGCCGAAAGGCTTCTTTAAATTACCAGTGGATGGTTTTCGTCGAGAGCTACTTTCAACAAAGTCCGATAGTCTACCGCCTTTCCTTCAGCATCAACGACCGACCCTCTTTCTGTCCGGGGCTTTATCCACAGAAAAATTGAGGCCCTCTACATTCTTTCAAGTAAACCGATGGCTCCAAAGGCAATTTAAAGGCGCGGAAGAGAAACAAGATATCGCATCGTTCTGTGGATTAGCCTCGATTGCCTTGAGCTGGCAATCTCTATCTATCACAAATAGCTAAATTATGTCTACGGATAGAATTTAGACGCCGAGGATTGCGTCTCCAGCTTCAGCAGAACTCTATTCTCGTCCATGACCCTTGGAGTAGCTCAATAATTTCCATAACCTAGTCGAAGAGTGCATCATCCTCCATCTGCTGAGAAGATTGTACGGCGCCGGAAAGTACAGCACCCTTGATATTTCTTTACTCGGATTCCCTGCATTATCTAAACGACCACTTGCTCATAAATAGCGTTATTTGTGAGAACATTAATTGTCTCGGGAGGCTTTCTTTTTGCTTAGCACAGATGAATCTATCTTTGGGGGCTTCTATTGATATGTAAGAACTTTATCTTGAAATACTGATCATTGTGAGACACCTAGATGCATTGATTGTTATTTTTGGTAAATCTTGGTCTGGTGGCATCGCGGAAACGAGCTGAATTGAATATGGAATTCCATATGCTTTGTAACGTTGAGAGGAAAGCAAATATCATGACAAAAGGCTCACCTTTTATTTTCTGCTTTGAAGATATATGGGTGTCATAAACTGGCTGTATTTGATTCACGCCGATTCGCGGCCATGATCCTATATTCATATATCAACGAGATACTAGCAGTATTACAACTTGGGGCATTAGTAATCCTAATCATGGTCGAAATCACCGAAACGTCCACTACAACATCCGTAAACTTAGCTCTGTTTCCTTTCACGACTACCAACATGCAATAATTCATGCAACGCAAGGATGCAGGTTCAGTTAGAGATGGCCGTTCTGCTTGTCCTTAGATGTGCCGGCACTTTAGCTTAGTTTGATGATCCGTTGCACTAGAGCACACGGAATGAGTAAACAAACGTTACCATTGCAAAATCCATATGTCTCCCTCGTTATAAACACACTGGCTTTTCGGGCACACGCCTACATTATGATAATTCACCAGGATCAACTTAAACGTGTGTCAGAAAATGGGAATATGGTACTGTGAATTATTCCTTTGAAGGTTCGTTCGAAAGATGTGCAGCAGAAACTGGAAAGAGCCGATCCATAACCACCAAATGCCAATAGTGGCTCCAGAGGCAGTAATACTGTAACGAGGAAGCCTGCGGGACACAGAAACTAGACATCCATATGCCCTATTATCATTGCCCTAATCTAATACTATGTAATCCTTTCTAAATGGCCGATTCAGGGCTTTGGCGGCTCATGCTTTATCCCAGCATTCCTAAGTCATATATTATCATACTTGAACATATAGATTTCCAAGGTGTGGCGGGTAAGCTATTGCAGGCAAATTTCAGTCAAAACCGAATTTGATTACACAGATATACATGTTCGAATCCTTAGCTAGTTCACCAAATATCTACACTAATTTATAGCATCTGACCATTCATCCAATGTCAAATGCCTAATGCCCGAATACTAGTTTAACGCCTGATCTCAAAGCCTAATGCGTAGATAAAGCCCTAGCGCAATAAAGTTTCTTCTCAAGGCATTCTAATTTCCCCATAAAACTTTCACAGATGCCTGCTCACCGCTTGACTTCCACCCGGAAACTGTGAATGTCTTTGAGTCCTTGTCATACCCTCCGGCTTGTGTCCATCTCGTTTCAGGACTCGCGGAGAAAGCTCCCGAAATCCGTGGCTCGTCGTCAGCTGGCAGCACAATTGTTCCAACCGTGTCTCCTGGGAAGGTCCACTCTATCTCGTATCCGCCTGGGATTAGCTTCCACTTGGCTGAGAATTTGCCCTTGGGCGTAGTGAAACCGCCTTCGGCATTGGTCAAATCTCCAAACTGCGGCGCAAGTGTCCATGTGCTTCCTCCTGGCTGGGTGACCTGGAGACCTACTATATATGAGATTAGAGCATCAACCGGTCCCGTGCTCCAGCCGTGTGCGTGACTAGTGTACGAGTAAGAGCCATAGCCGTATGCGGAGCGGTATCCAAAGCTGCCATCCGCCAGGTAGCCTTCGATAAACGTGCTCCCAGTCCCAGAAGGGTGATTCTGGTACCATCCCCATGAACGGCGAACTAAATCAAGAGCGCGAGTAGCTTTACGTGCTACTAGATGGCCCTTGACCTCGAAAGACTGACCAAAACCACAGAGATTGTTCGGAAGTTCGGGGGCGAGAGATCCAATCGCTATCCAGTTAGTGGTCAGATATTGGGAAACCGAATCCGCATTGCTGGCATTGGTGACTGAAAAGAAAAGCGCCATAGCATTAGCATCTTGAGGGTGGATGCTATCAGCCTTGTCGTTGTCCCTAAAACTCCTTCAAACCCCGAGTTAGTGACTTTATGAAAATCTGAGGTTGGTGATGTACCCAATAGCCGGATCCCACAGTTTTGAATAAGCCGCACGCTGTAATTTCTCTGCCACTGTTGTCAAACTTGTGGAAAGTTGTTGATCATTCATCGAAATGGCAAGCTTGCTGCCAGTGTTGAGCGCACTACAGCATTTGTCAATCACATTTGTTACATCTATTTCTGTCTTTCATGGAAGATGAGACTTGATCACTTCCGAAGGATGCTCAAAAGGATCTATCCTTGACACGAAAAAGGGCTTATACTTACTGAAGGAGCAACATATTTGCTTCACTATTATAGCCTCCTTGATTTAGACGTGCCCAATCATCCAGCCCTGTGACAAATAATAATCCCGTGCTGTCAACTTTGCTTAGAATGAATTGCAAGGCAAGTTTATATTTTGACCAAATTGAGGTCAAAAATTGAACATCGCCTGTGAACCAAAAATAATCATAAGTTCCAATCAATGTTGCAATATGGTAGGTGTCAGAATTGTATATGTTGATAGCTGGGCCAGCAAATGGAAGTGCGCCGTCTTGTCTCTATTGAGTGTTAGTGAACTAAGCCTGATACACACCGGTCGCAAAAGCTTACCTGGTCGTTGTACATGACTACCAGCGTGTTTTTAACGCCCGACACATCTCCTGTGCTCACTAGAATGCTGGGAACAGCGATAGCAAGATCTCCGGCCCAGACGGTGCGATCACGTTTGCTGCCATCAACATACACAGTCGGAGCCGGTGCTCCAAGACTTATATCGGCATTGTTTATCCATCCTGGGCTGATTATCGGGAAGACGCGACCGGTGTTGTGCGGAATAGCATTCGTCTGCAAGGTATATGCTCCTGCATACCATATCTTGTTGAGTAGATCATCGTTGGAGTTGAAGTAGCCTCCATATGCTCTCAAATTTGGCCACTCTGGTTGAAAGCTTAGCTCACATGTGATACTAGAAATACTGATGTTGAAATTGTGATTCGGCCCGCCATCCAAGAAGAGAGTGAGGTATCTAAAACCACCTCTCATTTGAGCGTCTGGTAGAGTATACGTTGTTTTCTGAGTGGGCGAGACATCAAAAAACAGAGCGCCGTCTGCGTGACCATTTTGGTCAGTGTTGAAGGCACCATTTGAGTCGTCCGACCAATATCCAGTCCAGTTTTTAGCCTCACTGAAAGACACACCAACCTTGCCAGATCCTTGAACAGCATACGTAACTGTGACGATACCGCCTACTTCCTTTCCAAAATCGAAAATTAGGAGTGATACTGGATCCGCCAGCTGAATAGGACCTTGACTCTGTCGCAGACGAGTCTGTGGAGGGTTCACGCTCTCAGCGTAGTCTTGCAGCAAGCTTCCATCCTCGCGCAGGACTTTAACAGGAGAAACATTCCGAGATGCAGGAGAAAAATTGTACTTCTCCCAACTCCCAGGAAATGATGGTTGTGCTGGGCCGGTGCATGGTGTATCGCGCCAACAAGGGCCTGCAGCGGTCGTCTGCTGGAATAGAGAAGCCAAAAGGATGATAAATATTAACATGCTTGACATGATAGCCAGGCCTAGCCACTTGTTAGTATGGCTAGAACTCTTCGTACAGGCAATCATGTTTCTCGTTGAATTGAAACGAAAGTAGTTTACTTGCCTGGTTATTTTAAAAATAGCCCGATTAAAAGTGTATGTAATGTCTTCTAGTGTTCTTTTGTGGTGGTGATTGCTAAATGTTTGGGGATATAGATGGGTGTGATGGACAACCTGACTGAAGAGAAAGAACCAGCTGATAAAATGAAAGGAAACTTGAGCGCAGTGACCGTTAGTATGAGAGAAGAGAGCTCAAATGACTGTGAAACTCAAAGTTTAGGAAAGAAAAGACGTGGCAGGAGCGAGACTAAATAATAGCCAATATTCGCATTTGACATGGTCAGTAGGTAGTAGTTTCTGTGAGCAACCTCGCCAGTACTGTAACCATGGATGTCCTTTGGTCGATGCAAATCAATCGACCAGCTTCCAAACGTAGAATGAATACAAGGTATAGCTTATATCACCTTGAATCTAAGTAGCATCGTTTCCCCAGCAGCCTCTAATCATCTGATGACCCGCTGTGAACCAAGGCGTGTGCATGTTGCATCTTGCATGAATTATGTTGGCATTAGCACGATATCGCTTCCTTAGCTCTCCCGGGTGTCATCAGACAAGATCAGCAAACGTCCGCCATGGCCAGAAGTGCGATGGCACCCTGCCTCTGCCGGTGCTGTACCCCATAGCCGCCTATACTGAATTGTGGGGGAAGCCACTCCCGTTCCTGCGCTTCACTCCAGCGACGGTATGCAATATGATGGTTCACGGTGTGGTCCGGAGGCTGGTTGATGTGTGGGTATTTGATGAGAGAGAAGAAACCTTGGTGCGACCAGGGGCTACTATAGCGACAGGGGGGGCTGCAGAATAGTGTGAACAGTGGGATACAGTTAAGCACAAGAACTGCCTGCCGTACAGAATGCATCTTCCAAATCGCCAACTGAGCGTCTATGTGGGAAAAAGGAGTATGAATAGTATGATAGGATTAGAGGGATATCTCAAAGGCACTCACCGCAACCGTCCCGTTGAGCACTTCATATACTTTGTGTATTATAAATAAAGTCCGGAACAAAGAGCTCTCAGGTCAATACGCTCGCGATCTCATTTACCCATGGGTCCACAGCACAAGCGAGGTCCCTTAAGCCCAACCATTGGTGTAAGTTGAGTTCGCTTCGAAATTCACCGAGATGCTGTCGTTTGACACTGTTCCAATGCCCAGCTTCATCTTGTATGTGCATGACCACCAGAATTCTCCAACGGCGAAGACATAATGACCTCAAAGCTGTACCTGAACGGTTGTCTCATGCAGCTAAGTCATATTCTATGCTGTGCGAGGTCGGACAAGTAAACAAAAGCGGCGAGCCGCCATCTGACAGTTTCTCATGGCGATTGCAATCGGTGGGCTGGCTCATGATCATGGATACCTTGATTGAAGTTCTCGCATATTAAATATTAATGTATAGCTCACAAGTGAATCTCCCCTGCTAAAGTACATCTTTCTTTAGATGCCATCCTCAATTTCCGAGACATTGTTTGGCTCAACATTGCCTTACCTGGTGTATCTCAATGGCCGCCTGATTTGTCTCTTCCTCCTTGTTTCTCCAATCTCGATGGGATCCTCTTCAGCAGCGTCATCAAGATCTTCATCCTCGTCTTCATCGTCCCCATCATCGAAGAAGTCGTCCTCTCCTTCTCCATCCTGTTTCGGTAGTGTATCCTCTATCTCCTCACTATCACTAGAGATGTGCACGACAGCCCCCGGCTTCTCTGCTGTAGGAATTCTACCCAAACCTGCCCCGGCAGTTTTCCTGGCCTTCTTTCCTCCTCTTCCACCTCTCAGAGCTGTGTTTCTGCCTCTGCGGATAGCAGGATCTAGGCCATCTAGTTCATCGATAGCATCTTGGCCTACAACCAAGCCCTTTTTGTCCGCGTTAGGTTTTGGGAGCTTCTTGTTCAGGCCCTGCTTGGCCGCAAACTTTTTTCCATAGTTGAACAAAAGTTCCTCTCCGACCTTGATATCACGAAGGGCATAGAATTTGATGCGATGTTCGCCATTGACAAGGACAATCTTGGCGGCGCAATTGAGTCCATCTTTCTCGCTCTCGGCATGATTTATAAACCGTGTTTTGTTGCCTAACCGTGCGGCATCAATAACCCATTCGCTATTTAGGTCAAACAGAAAAGATAAGTATTTCCGATCATATATGACACCTCGACGCTCGGATTCATTTAGTGATATAGCCTGCGTAGATTGTTAGCTTCTCCAAAGATCTAAAAATTGAATATGCAATCACCTCTCCTGTATATTCGCTCAAATACTGTCCCTTTCGAACCGGCTCCGCAAGGTAGAGCCCAAATCCTACCAGCTGGCTTTCTCCAATAATCATCTTCTTAGGGACTCCACGCTGGATGAAAACGTTCTGACAACCAGTCGTGAACAGCTCATCATTGTATTTGTTGAATGCTTTGATCCGCGGAATAGCCCCACAGCTCATACATTGTGGACCGCACTCTCGATTCATCTGAATGCATATACAAGTCTCTGTCTGGCAATTCTTACCAGAAGAATGGCAAGCGCAGCCGGTCCACTTTCGAGCACAATCATCAGGACAGCCACAGAAACTTTCGCAGAGAAGGTTCGCGCTGAAGCATGGACATCGTTTATCACATGGTCCATCATGGGAACATGATAGTGATTGCCATCTCTCCTGATGTAGGTGGGCATTTGTGTGATCTTGCCAATGGTCCTTAAGGATTTTCCGCTTGTTGTCATACCAATCCGGCTTTTTTGTTGGAATGTAGCCAGGTGGCAGCCCAATCTTTCTAAGCACGATCTGTGTACGTATCTCACGATCGACTTGCCAGCAGGGCAAGCCCAATACGAAGGAGATATCACAAGGACGCTTTGGATGTTCCTGTAGGCTGACACACATACTTTCGATTTTCACACGCTGCTCAGGTGAAACTTGGTAATCTTTTGCAGTTTCTCGGTCAAAGATTCGATAACACTCTTTTGAGCATGGTTCTGCAATGGAACGGCTTATTTCAGGCTCATCTTGAGATTTGCAAGCAAGCCTTGCATCCTGTTTCCTGAGGAGATCGTTGTAGTCCATGATCAAAAGCTGGTGAATATTATTGTATTTTGGTTTTTGTGGCCGGTCAATGTCACCTTCGTCATCTTCGCTGTGTTCGATAGTCTCTTCCCGATAATCGCCGTGAGTCTGGCAGTATAATGCCCCACAAATCAGACATGTCCAGTTTGTGTAGGTACTAAAGCGGTCAGAAATTGCAACTTTAGGTTTAGTAACATCGTAATCCATAGAATCATGCTCCTGCACTTGCTTCGAGTCTTCCCGAATCTTCTTTGCCAATTCCACCAGCTCCTTCACCTTCTTGTCTCCCAAAATAACTCCCTTGATTGGATATTTCGGGAAGACCTCAAGAAAAGCCTCAACGAATCTCCTGCATTTTTCCTCTTTGTCCGATTTTTTGGGTTCTTTCGATTCTTCCTTCCAGTACTTGAGAAGCGTCTTGATATCCTTGAGCTTCATATCGATATCCCAGTTTTGGGTAGAAAGTATGTACTTAATGAGTCTTTCTTGGTCAACACCGAGATCTAGGTCTGCTAGCCAAGTGTCTAGGTAGGCACGAAGTTGCGTTTGGCGTTCATATTCATGACTTGATTTAGGGACCTGAGGAGCAAAAGCTACCTTCAAATCTTCTCGTGTTCTTTTGAAAATTCTCTTGCCTTGTGTTGAATGATCCTCGCCAAGATATGGCATATATCTAAGCACGTCGTCGTCGGCAGTAAGAATGTTACGCTTCACATATGTATGTGCATGGTATCTTGGTATCCGAGGCGTTTCGCTTTTTATAATTCTGCTGATAAGTTGAATGTGAGCCTTATGCTTTATAGATGTCTCTAACTTAATTTTCTTATGTCCAACTGGAATTGGATCGCCAAAGGCAAAGTGGGCAGAGGTCGAAGACGCGAAGGGAGACTGTTCGTCCATAAACTTTGAGCTAGGATTTGTAGCATCTCTTCCAGCATCATGAAGTACCCATTTAACCATTAATGAATGATCGTTCTGCATATCTTTCTCGAACTGACGCAAGGACTTTTCTATCTTCACAACAGCTTCTTCGTCCTCGATAGACTGATCCTCATGTGATTCAGTCTGCTCTTCGCGGTCTAGCAGAGAATCAGTCGTACTTCCAACACGCCTAGACTTCCGTGGCTTCAATCGCTCGACCAGAGGTGATTCAGTTCCAACAGTCGAAACTTCTGCAGAAATAGATCCTTTCACTTTGCCTGCTTTCCCTGACTCAGCCTCGCGATTCTCGAGATAGCCTTCGCTGTCTACTACCTCCTGCATGACCTCGCCCTTACCATGTCTTCTATCCTGCGTGATCTGGCCTTCGCTACCCGCGGTGTCTAGTTCTGGGTCAATTGCTTTCCCGCTATGGAAGTTTGTCTTCGTCGGGCCATCACTTATTGCTCTTGGAATAGAACGAAGCGGAGAACCGTTGAAAGATGAGCTTCGGGGTGACAATCCCCGTGGCTGCTCTGGAGAGGTGTAGTTGAGGGAACTGGGACCCGTACCAAGGTTTGGCTGAGTGCTTCTTTCTTGTGACCTTGAGGGACTCTCAAATGCTGACGAGACGCGAGATTGTTTCCTAGCCGTCGCCCTTCCAAGGCTTTCATGCATAGATTGGGAGAGCTTCGATTTCGGGCTCGCCCCAGGTGATGCGGATTCCATATGGCTCCATGGGTGGACAGAACTGCGTGCAGCTCTAGAACCAATTTTTCCTTGTCCTATGGGAGGCCGAAATGGCATAGGATCAACAATAGCATCATCGTTGTCATCATCATCATCATCATCATCATCATCATCAGAGATCGAAATAACAAATGGTTCGCCGTTTTGCCTTGGAGACCCGGGACTAGGAGAGTTGTCTAGCAAAATCGGCTCGGCAGCACTTCCTTGGACCGTGTTTACTGAAGAGAGGCGCGACCAGCTCGTGATAAAGGCATCAAAATTGCTGGAGGGCGAAGATGGACTCATTGCAGCTTTTCGCGTTGACAACGCGCACACGTGACTTTTGTGTATGTTTATTCCTCCCTAGCTTCTAGAATAGGGTATTTATTAGTTGTCTCGGAATCTGTCATCTTATGAGAGAAATCAATGCTAGAACATAGAGTGATTGTTAGGACTCGAGTTTGTACGGAATACAATAGGCCATTACAATAGGGGAAGTTCGTATGTGTGTACTTACCTACCAAACATGAAACGTTACGCGACAATAAGACTAATTGATCGGCGGACATGTGCTGACCACCCGGAGATCAAAATTGAATGAAGAAGCATCCTATGTCATGAAGAGGCTCGATGGTTCTATGAACGGAGTCGTTCGAAGGCATGTGAAGTACTGGGTCAATTTGAAGGGCAAGTGCCAAGAGATATCAAAATAATACAGGTAATCATATCCTCACGTGTTTGACTTTATGCAGTGACTGATGACTGCACAACTTCACAATGGCACAAAATCATTATATCAAAACTAGTTGAGCATAACTAGCTCTGGTATATGAGCACTATAACGACTATAGCAAAATCTTTTGGGTACTTTCATGCCCATAGCATGCTAAGGAAATGAGTGCTGGGAAAGGGTGTTCAGCACGAAAGAATTAGGTTGTTACAAATCTGGTCTTTGATTTACCTTTTCATCTTTCATCTTTCATTCAACCTGGTTTTGACATACTATATTTTTGCACTAAGCAGTCCAGCCCTACCTGAACTACATGAGTGAGACGAGTCGATATTATTTCAATTTGGAACTCTGAGATCGAAGACTGTTAGACGTCGTCAGGGGTGTAATGGGAGTCATTGCCTTGGGGTTGGTTGATGACTTCTGTTAGGTCCCTGGTCATTTCGCCTGATGCGATATGAGCTGGGCTGGATAGTGAGCTAGGACCTTGGAGGCAAGGTGGTCAGATCCATCAGCCCTACTGTCCCTGCCTCTATTTAGGGTGTTTTGCAAGTAATTCTTCCGCAATACAGTCCTTTTCGCAAGCAGCTGGATCAGAGTGAGCATTCAAGTATTGGACCAGGACCCCAGAATGGGTTTATATCTCCCGTGAGAGGGTTAACCAATAGAACTCGAATGACAGCGAGGGAATGGTGTCCCAGCAGACCCAGGGCTGAGGAGACGGGCACATGGAGGCGGCGCGGCCTCTTGTGCTACGATAAAAATGGTGGGTGAAGGAGCCAATTGCTGGCATTAATGAAACCAGTACCACCGACCATTTTCGGACCAGCTACAGTAGTTTACAAGTGGCGGGACAAAATATTGTACGAGCAGATTCTTTTCTCTCATTTTACTTTTTAGGGGGAGGCCCGGGGGGGGGGGGAGCGGGAGAGAGAAGGCGCTTTAGATGATTACTTATAATATCTGCTGGCTGGTATTGTAAGTAAACCGTACAGTACAGCATAATACAGATAGACGGGGCTTGGATAGCATCGGGTGATCATCCAGTAAGAAGCTGACCAGGCTGCTGGATGGGCTGGCCAATTAAAAACAGAGTCGGCATGACGGTTCTGTCGAGTACCACCATTATTATTGAGTATAGTAAAGAGCATCAGGAGGATACTGGGGTGATGTTCGCCTACCGCGAACTAATTTCTGGACTAAGGCAACCTCTCTGCTGTGTTGTGCTGTGCTGTGCTGTGCTGTGCTCGCTACAGTACTATGTACAAAGTAGAGCCTAGCAAGCCTAAGGCGGAAGTCCAATAATGCGACCCCCAATCTCAGACCCCAAACATAAAATGCATTGTACTGCACTGTACTGTACAACATTTTTAGTCTGCTCCTGCTTGACCCGCCACCTCCTCTTGCATTAATAACATTTCCCTCCTGGGATCCTCTACTGTACTGTATCCTACCGTATCGTATCCTACATAGTACATCCCCCCTCATACTATATTACTGCACCAGCCTCCTGTCCCAGATCCAGCCCAATTTCATGACTTGCATGTTATGCCAATCTAAGCGGTGAGCCGAATGTCAGATCTCACTGGTTCGTGGAATGCATCTTCCAGGTCATGGTCCATGGATGGAGACGCCACGGCTTCTTTCGCTGTTCTCCTTCCTTGACCTTCCTTCGCCTTTGCCCGCCCCCCCCCCTCTCCCCTCTCATCTCCCGATTGATACAGTTCTTATTGCTGTCCCACCAAAAAAACATCAAATCCACTGGGTCGCCAAATTTGTGCCCGCTCACTTTGCAACGAGTACAGGTTATGCAGGTACAACATCAACGCAAAAGGGTCTGGCTTTGGCGCTGCCTGGGCCGTCTTTCAGTGAAAAGACTGGATGCGCTATGGGTGTTGCTGTCCAAGACTGTAGATTATTTTGGCACTACTGTACGCTGTATCAAAAAGTGCCTGGTGTCCCTTGCAATTGCGACTGAGCGCGAGTCGTACAGCAGGGCTTGCTCGCGAACGAGTAGCAACCTGCCGCACTGGGGCCAGCTGGCTTTCATGCTTATTACTATTTGTGCCGTACCATGAATGATGATGAAATGATAATTCCTCATCACCATCACCCTCACCATCACCACTCAGAGTAATGATTTAATTAATTTTCATCGTTACTAATAATATTATTTGATAAAACCCCGTTTCGCTGGATTGCTGCAGTATCTTTTCGCTGGTTTGCCGCTGTAGAAGACGAGGAAGAAAAAAGACGTAGAAGAAGAAGTGGAAGTGGAAGAAGAAGAAGAAGAGGAAGAAGAACAATAGGGACAAAGGACAAGGAGGTCAAGCCGTCAAGGACCAGGACCAGGACCAGGACCAAGACCAAGTCCCAGTCCCGTACCTGTCCAGCTCTCGATTCTCGAACAGGCCAGCCAGTCTCTCCTGAGCTTCTTTCTGCCGTGCTCTCCCTCCCTCTCTCGCTCACCACCCCCCACTCCACAATCTCTTTCGGTACAGTAGCCTCTGCAACTCTCGTTTCCTGTTGCTTGCTACTGCTGCTGCTTTTTCCACGCCCTAAAGGTACCTCATTTCCACCACCACCACTCCCTGCACAGGCCTTCCTCAACGTTTTGCACATTGTTTATTATGTATTTCACCTCCTCTATCATACCTCGCCTGCTGCCGGAACAAGAACAGCAACAGTAACGACAGTCTGCTGTGTAGCTAATCTGCTAGGTCGTCCTACCAAGCCTGACATCCCCCCCCCACGAACCACGCATGCGCTCTGCACTGTCACACACCAAATCTTTCACCCCTTTAAGTGGCTCCTCTCCTCTTTCTATATATACGATACAGGCGATATATTTATATACACCTCCGCGCTCTCGAATGCTATTTATGATCGACCGTGCTATTGCGCTTGCAGTCTCGACCGTCCACGGATGGAAGAGTTAAGGAGGAGCGGACAAACTCGATGATTAGGCTTCAACCTTGGGAGAACTGTTGATTTAGCTAGAGCTGAAGCTCTCCATGAAGGGGATACGGACGCACCCTTTCAACAAACGATATGGCCTCGCCGAGTCTGCCACTGCCTACAAGAGAGCAGTGCTACGCACTATCCGACGAACAATGCCGCAAGATTTTGAGGTATCGGGATCCGGAGGGGAAAAGGACTAACCCGGAGTGGGAACTAGAACATCAGCCGGAGCTGGTGCGCCATTACATGAATATGTTAAGCTTTAAACAAATTGAAGATGCCATGAAGTCGAAATTGGAGTGGTCGTACGTGCACCATGTGTGAGCCACTGAATCACGCGCTGATGTTTGGCAGATACAAGACGTACCAGAATCGGTATCGCGATTGGCGATTTCCTCTTGATCGATTTGAACGCGAACATGTAGTTAGGGAATTGTTCGGAATGATCACCAGTCAGGAGGATTACGTTCCATCACCAAGCTCAATGAATGCGCAGAGACTGACGATCCGTCCTGCATTACAACCGCAACCACAACCACACCCAACAAAATCGCTTCCACCACGACCACAGCCTCAAATCATCCCTCAAGATTTCTTCGTACCTGCACACATAAAGCGCGAGATATATGAGCGACCACCAAGCCGTCTGTCCGTCTCGACAACAGGTACTTACGCTTCAGGGAGTACGAATTCCTCCCGCGCCCACTATGACGATCCTTATTCTAGTCATAGAGCATCTATATCTACGATAGCAACGATAGCGACGACAAACTCTTCCGTGAGTAATGCTAGCCAGTACGGAAGTCCATATATACTGCAATCCTGCCAGTTTCGACAACCGATCCATGATTCTAACAGTGGATCTTGGAACAATACTTTGCGCGTAATTCCATGCAGGATTAACCACAGCACCCTGCTATGGCATGACTTGTTCGATAGCTGCTCTATCTGTGGCTTCTCGCGGTGGCATAGCTTGATGGTACATGCGAACAGTATTGGGATCGACACTTTTGTTGCAGCCATGACTATTCTTCGAGACACATCTAGGATAGATTTTGCCGGAAACTACCCCATACACTATTTGATGTCAGCAGGTGTTGGGATTGAGTACTTCTCAAGTCTTTTCCAACTAAAAGATAACTTTCCGCGCAATGTATTTGGGCAGAACCCACTCCACGCTCTGAATCCTTATGGTCTGGGTGAACAGCTTACTGGTTTCTTGGGGTGGTTCAGAGACCGCGAGGACACGCCAGGTTTACTCATACAGCGTGACATGCGTTACCACACTCCACTCCACGCGCTGCTACAATACCCTCTTGAAGCGGATACATATCGCAGGATATTAGATATATTTCCTTTTGCAGCACAGCAATTACGTGCATTAGATACGACGGGGAAGAATGCCATTAGGCTGATGAACGAAGCATCATTGAAGCATAAAATAGAGTCACCTGTGGATTTTGACAAAATTCAAATTGGCATTGCCGAAATTCAGCAATACCTATCCTCACGACCTCAGAATAACCAACGCTATGGGTTCCATGATATAGCAAGAGGTGCTAGAGGACTTACATATGCTGGCTATTTCCAATGCAGCATTTGCAACCAAATCAATGCTCATTCAAACTCTTATTTGGATCAAATGATCTGCGCTTGTGCAAACGACAGAGACCTTTATGCACCCGATGAGACGGGAATGACCCCGGCCCATGCATTAGTCACTCTAGCTCGTTGTAATAATGACGACGAGCGCACTCCAGAAACTCCTGCACAGACGGCTCAGCTGTTCAAGTTTCTCATACCTGGAGATGATCCACGTCAGGCAGAAGCACTGCACGCCCTGGACCCAGCCGGCAACTCATTGATATATAATATCGCCACTCGCGGCTTCGATGAGATTCTTGAGTATGTTTTACAGCTCACGCATCAGAGTAGAAGAAGGGCAGCAGTGAACTTTTGCACCAAGAATGGGCATAGCATCTTGGAGGAAATGAATAGGAGGATTGATGATACTAGCCAGCAGATCCATATTGCGAATGTGACGGGAAATTCTCGATTGAAGATCGTGATGGTTGATATGGGCAGAAGGCTTGTCAAGTGTCGAACCCTCCTACGGAGGGCGGGAGCAGAACCAAAACCTAGCGTTACGACACGATGGAGAATAAGCTAGAGATAATAATCTGGTACTTCTGCGACGCGGTCTCGTAGAAGGCTTTGCAACCGTCCCATCACATTAGTATGATCCTCAATGGTCCTATCTTCAACCGAGATGACGAACCACACGCGTGCAGGAAGTGTTGCAGAACTGAAATGATCTCACTTTGGCTCTATTCGATATACGTTAAGGTGTGAGAAGGCGCAAAGCAACAACGTATTATGTACCACTGACACTGTGGATGGAATGGATCTGCTGTTGCAAAAACGAGATTGTGCAATGAGGCGGCTCGACCTTAGGAATTGCATCTTTTGCACTTTCCACCTATTCCCAAATCTAGGAGATGAGATAACCCACCTTCAACAACCACTTTGATACCCCTTACGACTTCTTGCTGTATATATACCACCAATATTAGAGATACCCTGTGCTGCTCCGAGCTCATGATGGGAGCTGCCTTGTGTAGGGCGTTTTTGTCTTGATGAAAAGGAAATGGAAAAGCTCGTTTTAGACTGTACTTCTAGCTGCGCCTATACAATGGATGAGTTTTGAGACGAGAGAAGGTGGTGCTAATAGGCAGCGCCTGGTTTTATGACTGACATGGAATTATTTCCACTATTACAGTGATTTAAGTCCCCCCGGCCGCCGCCAGCAGAACAACCTGTGGGATTATCATATGTCAGCCAGCCAGCACAGCACCACTACTAATAACCGCTGTGACCAAGCAGTGGCCGATGGAGGGGCGTACGGGGGCGTGCGATCTCTTGGGCCATTTCATTAAACGTGGCTGAGTTTCTGACTACTGGACATAAACTTCGTGTAAACAAATAATGCTGGCCGCTTGTGCGGAGAGAAGGCTAACGGGGGTTTGGTGCCTGAGTTGACGATAGTTTCCTTTTCTCACGTTTTAGATAGTGGCACTAATCAAGCTCTCATGACGAAGATGTATCTTTTGCTGGCACATTCCCCGGAGCCCAGAGGAGTTCCTGAGGGTGCTTTTTTCTCCAGGGTCCTTCGGGTATTCTTACAGAAACAGTAAGCCAATCAGTCATCAATACAGAAAGTGCTGTATTGTGCTCACACAATAGTGATACAGTAGTGAGTGTAGTTTATGGTATGTCAACCCTGCAGCAACCAACGAGGATTCCGGTCATACCCATGCCTCTGGACATACTCTAGACTCCAGCAGTTGTAACTGCACTCTCCCACGGTCCTATACCTTAATTTTACAGGCATTACGCTACGTGCCCCTATAGGACTCGACAGCCCAGGACCAGTAAGAGCAAGAGGATGGGGAGGTTGATGACTACTACGTCATCCCGCCTAGCCTTAGTGCGGCCGCCCGCCTATGGTTGTTATCATCATCATCATCATCGCGAAAACACCTTTAACCTCTCTTCCACCCGCCCGCCATTCTTAATTGACATCCAACACAACAAACAAATCAAAAGCAATTTCTGCAGAGTTTCTACGACCAGGCTTTACAATATATACTTCGAGTTCATTACGATACAACACTAATACTCGCGGTAAATCTACCAAACCACCTCTGCGATGCATCGCACATACTCTATGAGACAATCGCGGGCACCTACTGTAGGTCAGCCTGATGCGCCGTCGATGGGCCACTCTATCCATATTCACATCCATATCCCAACATGTCACCAGTTGTTAGAACCATTTGTAAATAGCATCTAACCATCACTGTTAGGCCTCGCAACTTCAGAATCCTCCTCCTCCACCAAGCAGCACGAAGTCTGGTAGATTGTTCGGAAAAGGCGGTCTTGGTGAGCAACCCCTCTCCACAATTTTATGTCTTCTTGGATATGCCATTGAGAGCACTACATATCCGTGGGCTATGCAATACTGCTAGATGTTATGGTTGCGTCACAAGTCTTCAACGGTACCTCAGACCGTGGTGTTGAGGCGATCTAACTCGGAGCTTTGGCTTTCATGGCATGTAAAGCGACTCCTTCATGAGCATACAGAGGCTATGGCATGTTGCGAGGTAATGAATCTCTATGTTGATACATACCAATAGGTCATGCTCTGCGCCGAAATGCCGCCGGCCAGTTCGGCCCTGATCTCGCAAAGAAGCTCTCTCAGTTGGTGAAGATGGAGAAGAACGTTATGCGCAGCATGGAGCTTGTTGGTCGGGAGCGTATGGAGGTTGCTGTGGGTCGCTTTCTTCCGAGTACATGAAGACAGCCAACTGACGATGCTTAGCAACAACTCTCAATTTGGGGTGAGAACTGTGATGAAGATGTTTCAGATGTGACAGATAAACTTGGTGTGCTGCTCTATGAGATTGGCGAGCTCGAGGACCAATACGTCGATCGTTACGACCAATACCGTGTCACCATTAAGTCGATCCGTAACATTGAGGCTTCAGTCCAGCCTAGCAGAGATCGTAAGTAATTTATGGCCCTACGACATGTGTACCTCTAACAGTGTATAAGGCAAGCAAAAGATCACCGACCAGATTGCACAGCTAAAGTATAAAGAACCAAACTCCCCAAAAATTGTAGTCCTCGAGCAAGAGCTCGTTCGAGCTGAGGCAGAGTCCCTCGTGGCAGAAGCCCAGCTTTCAAACATTACCCGTGAAAAGCTAAAGGCTGCATACACCTACCAATTCGACGCCCTTCGCGAGCATTGCGAGAAGCTTGCCATCATTGCCGGCTACGGAAAGCACCTTCTAGAGCTCATTGATGATACCCCAGTCACCCCAGGTGAGACCCGTGCCGCATATGACGGATTTGAGGCCTCCAAGGCAATCATCCAAGACTGCGAGGATGCGCTCACCAACTGGGTCTCTGCCAACGCCAAGGTCAGCAGTGATTTGAGCACCCGTGCAAGAACCCTCAGCCAAAGGAGACGCAAGAACATCCAAAGAAACGCTGAGGGTCACGACCTCTCTAGTCAAGACCAACCATTAAATGACAGAGAATCCGGGTTGTGGGTCCCAGCCAGTGCACACAAGGGCGAGGATTATGACAGTGCGGATGAGGAAGAAGAGGAAGAACATGGCGCGCCAAGCATCCAAGACAGTACTGTGAATGGAGAAACGAGAGGTCGTCAGGAGGTTGTTGCATAAATACCCTGCTATTGCTGATTGTATTTATTATTTGATGATACGGAGGGGCGAACGGGATAAATACACATTGCTTTCGGGCGCGAAGGAAGTGGTAATTGGTAATGATGAATGAAAGGCCAAATGTCGTGTACTGGTGGAATTTCTGTACTTATATTGATTGCCCTTTCCTCATAAAAATGATTGTTGTCTCTATGTCCTTGACCTGAATATCTGCCAATCACATGTCCGCGGGATCAACTTATACTGGAGAAGTGTTTAGGAGATGGTTCACATCGACAGAAGCACCAAGTTTGGTCATATATCTGATTAATTATATAACTATTCTTCCTTCAGCCCACGGCGCTTTTCTTTTCTTCAGTAGCTTTTGTCTTTCCCATACTCCCTGATGCTGCCTCGCTCACATCACTCCCATCACCGGCATCGTCGCCCGCCACTTCTTCGACAAGAGGGGTGGCGGTTCTCTTTCCCTTCTTCTTTGAAGTACCCTTCGTCTGACCTTTCGCCCTTTCGCGGTTTGTAAAGCTCAAATCGTTCTTGCTCGCCCAAGTCTTCGCCTTATCAGCCCACGTCTCACTCCCACCGCTCAGCGGTGCAGTGCTAGCTCGCTTCTTCGCCTTGAGTTTACTGACTGCATCGCTCATCCGCTTACTACCCAACTGTCTGCCATTCTTGTCCGTGTTCGCACCAGCTCCCACGCCCCCTCCGAAGAAGCGAGTGATGTTCGACTGTGTTCCTTCTACCTCACGGCGATTCATGTCGCGGATGACAGGCACCAGCACTTCATCTGTCCGCTCCTGGCTCCATCCGATCGTCGCCATAAGAAATTCTCGCAGTCTATCAAGATCAGGAACACCCCATTGGAAGGGTTCGGTTGTGCTGTCAACATCTGGATTAAGGTATGCATCGGTGACGGCTTGGCTAGGGAAGGCAGGTGGAAGGAATAATTTCGTTCCTTGAGATCGGCGAAATTTTCTGCGGAAAGTACTTACTTCGGATGTGAGAGGCGCGGACGAGAGTTGCGCTGATGACCACCAATCTTTGAACTCTTCGAGGCCATTCTCTGACGAGAATTCTGATATGATTTCGATAGCAGTCACAGGGCCAATACCAGGTAGACCGTCGGTATAATCAGAGCCTAGGAGGTGGGCAATCGAGATAAGTTGGTCGCGAGAGAGCGACAGTTCTTTCTCAAGATCAGATGCCAGGTAGCACTCAACATATTTGTTACTGTTGAACATATTTTTGTACACTCTCGTTCCGCCGAAGAGGAAGATATCTGAATCATCAGTCACGATGCCGTCAACAAGCCCGAGGCGAACGAGTTCAGCACATTGGGCTTCTGCTTCCATGGGTGCAGTAATATATGGCAAGCCGAAGAGACGGAGCAAAGCCTGGCATTCCGTAATCATAATATGGGACACTTCATCGGCATCCCGGCGGTCTTTCTTCTGTTGAGTCCTCAAAGCCTTCAGCTCCTTTTCATATGCTTCCTGGTTCTCGCGTTCTGACTTGTTGTTCAATGTGCTTGCGAACCTAGCATGCTCCTCAGCCTCGATGGCGAGCTGGGCTAAAAGCTCTTCATCCTCAGGATCGCTAAAGTCATCGAACTCTGCATCAATCTCAGCACGTTCATTCTCAGTAAATTCAATGCCTTCACATTGTACTTCTTCATTTCCTACAGAATACTCTCGATTCGATTCATCTATTTTGCTTGCTGGGCTATTGAGCAGTCTCTGTTGTGTTTCAGTATTGGGCCGTATTGGTGACACATCTTCGAAGGTCGGAGATTGCGATTTCGATGTAGTTGGGAAGCCAGTGCGTAAATCGCTCGTCTCTTCAGTGACATATGGTAGTTCATTTCCAGTGTCGCCGTATTCGCTTTCGGACCATTTGAATGGCTCGTCGTCGACTTTTTCCAGCGAATGTGGTATCCTAGGGTGTTCAGTGTGTGAGACTGGTGTATTTCGTGCAGATTGCATCATGGTAGTCTTGGTAGACTCGCCAATGTTCGCGGTCCAGACTGAAGGTGATGGAGAGGCTTGGTATATTTCTTGGTGGGTATTTCCCTTTTTTTTGGTTTCCGTATCGAATACCAGTGAGCCATCTTTTGTCCCAATTTTCACCTTCTTGAGAGGTGGCTCGTCCAAAATCTCCACATCGCTCCCGTCATCTGAATCAATTTCTATAGGCTCTCGATTCTTTCTGCGCAGCAATTCTTCTCCCCGAGCTTGTTCTCTATCCTCAGCATTGAGCTCGGCATCTCTCTGTCGTTGCAGCTCTACATCGGTACGAATATCTCTATCTCCAATCAACCATGGTGGTAACGGTTTTGGAGCTTCCACTGTATTAATGTCGAATCCACCAGCAAGATCATCCTCCTTCGAAACCTCCACTCTAATTTGATCTGAAGCAACCTTTTGCTTCTTCCCAAAAAGAGATTTGCCAAAGTCCAATTTTTCAAACGGCAACGGCCCGTAGAATGGACTCTTGACGTTCGAAACCACAGGAACAGCCTTCCCGTCCGCACCAGTCTTTTGTTTTTTGGCTTTTGCTAGTGTGGACTGCAAATCCATCTCGCTTTCACTACCGCTGCTGTCACTAACCACCCATCGCGTTGGTACTGCCGCGTTAGCTCTTTTGTTCACTATATGCGCAATAGTACTTCCGCCTGCTTTTATGAGTGGCTTAGGTTTAACTACCGCCCGCTGTTCATATGCCAGCATCGGAACGTCTTCAAAGTTCTCGTTCTCTGACTCGGTCTCTATCTGATAGTCCTTTTGCATCGAAAGCGCGATTGCTCGGTCGAGGTGTTCTTGCTCATTGAGATCCACATTAATCTCGCTGTCCTTTCGCAGAGATAGCTCGATCGCCCGATTTAAGTCTGCTTGTTCCTCATCATACACTCGGTCCGACACATGAATATGGGCTGGACCAGCATCCACAAACAACTCGTCTGATTCTTCTACTACAACCCTTTGCTCTGAATGACCTCGATCTATGCTGGTCCTACTTCTTGTAGGACTGCCTCTGTGTTCCGAAATCTCATTCGCCCGAAAATCCTCATATGTCATATTTCGACTATTGTTTGCTGTCCTCTTCAGCAATCGATTGAGACCTTCAACAGGGACATCCTCAAATTCATCCTCCGACTCTTCTTGCTCTCCCTCCACTTTCTGATCGAATGCATCAACATCGATCGGCTTGTTTCTGTCACCTATGCCCTTCTCCGTGCTCACAACTCCCAAGGCATATCCGCCCTCTACTCCATCATTTTTGACCAAGACATATTCCCTTCCCCTATCCCCTGCAATCCTGCCACTTCCAACACCTATCAATTCATTACCGGTCATGCCATTCAAGTTCATCAGTCGTTGTGTCAGTTCATTACGCTCCCTAACCCTTTCGATCTGAAATTTGCTGAATGCCATCCGATCCGGAAACATCTCCTCCAGCTGCTCCTTACTCAGACCCATACGTAGCCTACTCCTTAGTCTTGCTGCATTTAAAATGTTATACCGATCTCCAGCTGGCAAACTCATGAAGAATTCGCCATTGAAGTCAATTTTGTTGAAATCATAAAGGTTGACATCCTCTCCGTTGTTGAACTGCCTTGCATATTCTTCCAATTCCTCCGCGCTCATCACCCTAGGATCATTGGGTTGTCCCATGTCCGCCATATCTGGGATATCGGGTAGATGATATGCATCTTTCTTGTGGAACTTGCGCGTACTGATTCGTTCAGCGACACTCAATCCCATCTCACCAACATAGACCATGTCAGCCTCTGGAGGCAACTCCTCTTCTTCGTACACATTCGTCCTTAATCCTGCAGTTTGTCTCTCAAGATCTCTCTTCCGTTTCTCTTCTTCTTCCTCACTCCTCTTCTTCATCTGTACTGCTAACAGCCTGCCTGCCGTGCGTACTGCATCATCCCTCCTTCCATCGCGCCTCTGTTTTCTCCTTAGTACTGTTTGCCGCTTTAGAGCCGGTGCACCTCCATCGAACACGAAAACTGGCTTAATACCAAAGAATAATAACTTGCAAATCCTTCGGAAGAACCCCACGACGTGGGAGTTTCTCAAAGCGTTGCCTTCTTTATCACGGACAGCCTTAAGAAATTGGTAAATCCAGATAGATGCATCAACGGCGAGACGCTTGCGATTTAGAGTAGGGAGGGGGGTCGGGCGGGCAGACGGTGCTAAGATGGGCCAGAGACCGGTTACTCCCATCTTGTGCGGTGTTCTCTTCCTTCGTAATGTCTGCTGAGAAGAGTTGCTGCTAGACGCTAGCTGGCTACCCAAACTGAGTCAGTCGCAAGGGCTAAAAGGTACTTTATAGCAAATCATTATGTTCCCCAGACGCAATTCTGTGGAAATAGAAATGCTAGCAGACCTTATTGTTGTGAGAAAGCTATCAATGATTTGGAAAATCACAGATTACCGAACCTACCACGGTTGAATATCCCACCTGTTGCACGGATTTTGAATGACGCGCAATCACATGATACCCGCTTTTTCCAAAAGTGCCTTGCTGGTGTTCCAGGATGACATTTGTCATCACGAACTTGAACACTACGAGCGCCTACTAAGATGGACAAATCTCAAGCAGAGGACTATCTTGGTTCTCTGTTGAATAAGTCGCTTCGCATCATGACAACTGATGCACGTATGTTCTTGGGACAGTTTAAATGCACAGATTCGGTGTGTTGCGCTACCACTCTATTTTGAGTTGCTCTGACGTGTGTATAATAGGATCGCAATATCATCCTCGCTCAAACCTTTGAGTACCGACTGCCGCCTCGCCCAAAGATCTCAGAGGGACAACATACTGTTAGCCTCGATATGACAAGCCGGTATCTCGGCCTGGTTGTTGTGCCTGGTGATTACATTACAAAAATCGAGGTAGAGGAGTTTATCAGTCAAATGAGAGGCCAGTTTCCAATTGAGATTGGAAAAGGCAATAGTGCTGTTATATGAGTCGTGCATCTGCCCGGGATTCGATATAGGGATGTGCCTTTCCAGTTACCGCCGTATGCATAACGTACTCCTTTCAATCTAGTCTAGATCTACCGAAATATATTTTGGATCGGAGTCGGTACTGTTCAGGTCCATAAAGATGATTGCTACAAAGGCGGATAATCTTCGGTGGCCGAAGAAACAAAGCTGAGGGAAGAAAATAGCAGTTGCAATACGGCACAGGCGGAAGTCCGAAGCAGAAAGAAGCAAGCACGTCGAAGCGGTGCCATGTGTATATCCAATCCAATCTTCGAGACTTACTACACCTGTCGCGCTGGCTAATAAGGCACCTTCATGCAGTACGAGGTAATGAATCCCTCTCCCGCGAGCAAGTCAAGAGTCTCTGTGCAATATGTGGTTCATATCTGTCCACCCATATTATTTTATCATACACCTGAGCCCTGGGTGTTGATGTTTCCTGGGCTACCAAGCACACCATGCGAGATAAGTGGCCGTCGCAGATCAGATTTCGCTTAGAAAGGAGACGCTCATATTTGTTTTTCAATAACTACTCCATACCCTGATGTCACAATGGTTGTCACAACGTTGGACAGGACCAGATTGGATCTGAAGATGCGTCAGCTCTCCAACACCCCCAGACTGGCTCACTCGCCCCCTATAATTTTTCAATAATAAAAATAAAGTAATGAAATGCGATAATGAAGCTCCCAATGCTTACACACCAGGCATGACATCAGCTACCCCTCGGATTGAAGAGGACCTCGCTGTCCTATAGCTGTGACTGATGACAGGGGAGAGAGCAGTAGACTACAGGGATATCACTTCCAAGCAGATCGCGAGGGCGTCATTTACCCCCGGATTCTGTCTGGGCAAGCAGAGCCCTTTCTTCCAGCTAAGACTAAATGGGATAACAGTGCCCTGGTCTGCTTGGCGCAACCAAAAATGTGCTCCCCTTGAGATGGCGTTTCACTCTCCAGTTCCTGGGACTCTGGGGGGCCCGGCCAGCCACCAACTGTTTCTCTCTCTCTCTCAATGAGCCCTATCACCACTTTGCAACGGCCTACGATTCGTAACTAACACCCCCCCCCCCCAAATATGCGGAACTACTACATAAAGGCGGTCTCTTCAAAATTTGCAATAGAAAGATTGCTGATATGGCGATTACCCATGCAGCACCACCAACTCACCATCGGATCAGCTTGTACTACTTACAATACAGCATGCCATATCCTGTGTCCTATATCCTGAATTGCATATCAATACCCTCCTGCTGATTACAGTACCATACATACAGTACGCTGTCGGCACCCAAGCTACTTGGCTACCACAAGCAAGCCTACGGGCTATGCATGTGGCCCCCTCTCACACAGTCACCCTCAACCACAAAAGCACAGCTCCAGTATGCATGCAAATCAGCCTGTAAGTAGTGCCGGCTTCAGAGGAGCAAGTGGCCAGAAACCTTCCCGCGAGGCTCAGACATGCAAGTGCATATAATCCTAGCCGAACCTTGACTGTAATCAATGGAGTGATCCAAGTTATTTATACGTTATTTATACCATATGTTTTTGCACGCCAACGTTGGCATACACGAATTGGCTGTATCCGCTCAATCGCTTCGTCATCTCTACTCAGACCTTGGTTAACTTTGTTCTCGGGCGCATGATGCTTTGTCATGTTGCTGCAAGCATATGAGCTGCAAAGTATTTGATAATGATATGGTAAACTTCACCACCACAGGCACAATTCTTCACTTTCTGCGTCTGCGACTGCGACCAGAGGTTTAGCTCTGCGACAGTCAGCATGGGTGAGAATACAACTATTACCGAGTTTCAGTTTGTCAATTCGACAATCGATGCACCAAAGGTGCCCCAAGACCTCGCGGTCAGAGCCCTCATTCGGAAGCAAGCTATGAAAAAAGCGTCGGCTGCGAGAAAACGAGACGGGAATTATGGCAAACACAACCTTCGCCAATACCCAATTTTCCTCTTTGATCAGAACAATACCTTGACAGAGCCCATCGTATCACAAGTAAGGAGTGAAAACAAAGGAGCTACGTTCCCAGATCATGAGCGAGCAACGGCGGGAGAAACGACGATTGTAAATACGGCGGATGGACGAATAAAGGAGAGAAAGGAGGCCGAGCAGCGTCAATGGATATCGGGGCTTGAGAGAGTTGAGTCGATACCTCGGGGTTTAAGCGCAAGAGGCTACGAGTTGACAAGTATGAAGTCCGACTTTGACATTATCGACTTATCGACTTTGTCAACGCTTCATGTGAATCGGGCGGCGAGGGCGGCTCTCTCGCAAAATCCATATCATTTAATTCATCAACTTCGGTCTCACAAACAATCCTCGTATCTTTCATATCTTCCTAGTCGTTATGGTCAAATACCTTGTCTAAGCCACGCCACTGACTGTGTAATTGCACGGGCGAGGCAGATAATATCACCAAATCGCGGCTGGGAGGCTGCGGTAATCTCGTTTTACTTGAAAGCATTGGATAGTCTGCAGAAAGCATTGGATTCCCCAAAGCAGAGATATCAACCCGAGGTTCTGTGTGCGACAGAAATATTAGCTCTATATGAGGTATACATAGCTAGAAATAGGCACATTCATTCACTGATTTTGAATAGCTTCTAGATCCAAGAGGCGAAACTGCTTGGATACGACATGCTGCTGGCGCAGCCCGTCTAGTTCAGCTTCGTGGACCTAAGAATTACTCTACGGATTTTGAAAAGGCCCTGTTGATGGCACATACTGGGCCAATCGTGTGTCTCTCCATTCTTGTATCGCTTATCATTCTAACCTTGTTCAGATGACCGAATGCCTCTTGAATAACGAACATTGTTTTCTAGAAGAACCAGCGTGGACGGCTGTTATGCGTTCTGCAATCACGACTGAAGTTTTAATCGCAGATCGCAGCGAAATAGTGGTGGAACTCATGATTCTGAAATCTAATATTCCAGGCTTCTTTGCGGATGTCACAAAATTCATGCTCTCTTCAAACCCTGACCGAACACAGATCGTTATAATTGCGAGCAAAATCCACCAGCTCCGAGTTGATTTACAAAGGTGGAACAACGATTATGAAGGCCTGCTTCGCTGCGCCGCGAAGATGTCTCCTGGAAGTGCAGTTTATGACCGCCATTGTAAAGTCTTCGCGACATACCTCTCATGTGTGATTATATCATCCCGGCTTTTAGGGGCATTATCACCACTTAACAGAGTCAAGCTCGAGGAAGAAACACAGATCTCAACCGCGCAAATGCTAGAGCTGGAGTTAGAAGTCAAAGCCACCAGTTCGGCAGCGGCTCTTTTCATGGCGCAAACACTAGGAGTGGCCCAGGCAACGAATGCAACAAGTGAGGACTGGCTTCAAGGCGAGCAGTTTACCAAGCTAGAAAGCATCTCCCCAGAAGGCTTCGCTTCTGTGTCTCCAGAAAGCGATACAAGTGAAGAACCCACCGGGCTGATTGACTTTTGGAAGTTTGAAAAGTGGAATTCGGCTTGCGGGAGAAAATTTTTCTAGTAAAACACACAAGGCATTTGCAAGGCAGCGAAATAAGCTTTCAGTAATGTATTCATGGGAAGGATAGACTCAGTTATACAGGTAGTTCTTAGTTTGTAATGAGTTGTTGAAATATGCCTCTGGCACTTATCATGCGAGCACATGAAACTAAGCCATTGAGGTATGAGCTAGGAAGAATAGTACCGGTGTACGAAAAAGATGTCGGAGATGCAACGAGAACAGGCGCATGCCACGCGACAGCTTTACATCTCATGGAGTTCCCATTGTACAAGTATGAGTATGTCAATAGGTTTTCTAGAACGCCAAGTGGTGCACCCGCTAGGGCTAGAGGACAACATGAGGTCGTTATATCGGACTGTGTGTGTATTTACCCATGAGCGCTTCCCATCCCTCACCCAGGGCCGCGCAAATGTCGCAAAAGAAGGAAAGAGATCGAATGAAGCCATCAGATATTAGTCATGTTTTCGGCAGCGTTTTCCTAAGTTCAACTGCTTCAACCCCTGTTCCACTGCTTCCGCACAGGCATCTGACCTACAACGGTCCCATATGATATGGTAGGCAGTTCGAGAAGCACGATTGACATCCTACATCTAGCTACTCCGTTTCCTGTCTGCGAGAGCTCGGATTCTCAAGGTAGTACCAACCGACAGCAGAGAGCTTTGAGTTGAGCGAGATTCAACTTTACCTTACTTGAATTTTGGATACAATGCCTGTTTACTGTAGCGCCAGCTGATCGAAATCCGATTGAGTCAATAGATGAACCAAACTCACCAGCCTCCCTAGAGATTGTCGCCCACATAATATCAGCATATCAGCCAAGCACTGGCGATATCGCTAGTTGGGGTGGCCTTATGTTACATATTATCACATCATCTTATTAGGTGGCCGAGATGCTAGAATCGACTGCACCAGCCAGAAGACGACAACGGTGTTACGGTGTAGTGAGTAAAGACTTACTCTCTTTAATACCGCATATATCTTTTGGCCCCATCTCGTAATAGTCCCTTAGTGTACGGCTCTAATCAGAACATCGGACTCGCCGTGGATACGACACTTCCTCGTCTTTGCGGCTATGCTAGATCTAATGGTTGCATCTCATTACTCGCAACATCGTCATATTGAAGAGCCTAAATTATCAAGCTCGACTAGGATATAGATAGCTTCAACTTTTGATTCAGAGCACGGTAATACTAAAGCCGAAAGCATTTACCTGATAGGTCTAAGGCGAAAGATCGCAAGCCCGCGACGTGCTAGCAGAGATAGCTACGGTCAAGGTAGTAAGGTAGGTAACAATCCATCAGGATCAAATCACATAGTAGCTGAGTACATTATACCCAAAGTCGAAAGCCGGGCGGAAATTCCTTGCTTACTGTTATAGTCAATACTCTATGTGCAGCTGGGTCTACTTTCCCTTCTGAGAGGTGAAAGAAAGGTCCAAATTCTCTATTTATAGAACACTGTTCTTATGTATATAGCAAGTGTCTCCAGACAGCCATTAGGTTAGGCAATGTTACGTCAAATTGAAGTTTGATTTACTGCTCAGATCTAATCTGTCTTCTGCTAGCTGCATCCAATTAGATTGTCACGGCAGGCAAAAGTAGCAAACACATTCCGAAGTTCTTCGGCAACCCCAAAGAGGCCATTGTCGATTCCGCGATTCGCGGAACTCGTAAAGCGAATAGAAAGAGGTACGTCAGTACTAGAGATCGTGATCGATCTCACCTCTTTGACACGATGCCCACCAACGATGTTCAGGCGGGGTTCGCAAAGGTTGGGGCCGTGACCTTGACTTAGGTGAGAGAGTATTCTTTCCTGCTTCTGGTACCAGTTCCGACTTTCTCGAGCCTGGTGGGCTTAATTAAACTCGAATATGTACTGACGATCAAACACTGTACCCTCTTCGTCTTCTTTCTCATTCCCCCTTCAACAGACTTAAGTCGATACCTTCGGCTCCCTCTGGCGGGAACCATGTCCATGTTGCCAGAATGGGTAGGGTCCTCAAGCTCCCCGTGCCTAAGTTGTAGGCTTGATTGGGCGTGCTGAGGGGCTCATTATCATGTCTTTCTTCACAATTATTGTTAAGGTGTGCTATGTACCATATGTAGACGTCACGGAGCTGACTTTGCTAGGCTTTCTCACGATGGCAGCTTGCAAAGAGGTAGAAAATGATGCTGCAGCTCAGGTCCGTGCAATTTTCTACCAACCAAGACCCAACTTTCAGAGTCTAACAATATTCAAAGATTTTCTATTACGTTAGATTCAACGGCATGGCTAGGGTCCTAGTCTCTATGACAGATACCTCCAGCTTGGAAAATGAGTGCTGGCGTTTGCCCTCCCTGCTACACCTCCTATAGCGACTACATTCACTGGCCGAAAAAAGGCCGAAACCTTTCTCGAAATAAGTGGTTAACGATAGGTATACAGTACTTATACCGTCATCACACCTGTGGGCGCCTCATCTATTCTGGTTCTCTTATGGCGCAGTCAATGAAAAGGCACCAGAGGAGGCTCTTGAAGAATGACCCAACGTGGATGAGCCATCCTACAGAGCATAAATTCATTATTATTGGAATTTTAATACCGAGTTCTTTTCAATCTCGAATGTCACAACCGAGCACTCACCAACGACATCGAGTCCTTAGTGTGCTCCTCAAAGTAGCTGGATTTTCACTCCTTTTCCTTCCTTTCTCGCTTGCTTCATATCAACGCAACACACTGCATTCGGCAATCGTCATTTGCATGTTCATCTTTGGAGGCATTTCTACTCCTGGGACCCGGGCTTCTTTAACTACCTCCAAGCCATGTGCAGACCCGGGGTTACCAATGTAGGATACATGTATATTATCTACTCCATGAGCTCCTACTTCTAGGCTATCTTCGTCACGCCGACATCCACTGGAGCGATCGTTTCAACGGCTTGCCTCCGCAATGCTCTGTCTCAATAATTCAGGAGTTAGCCTGATGATCAAGTTCCGTGAGCCATCTTGGGGTATCGGCTACATCATCAGGTGCCAGATCTTCATCGGCCTCAGAGGTGCTACTCTCGTCATTTGCGAGGAAATGATCGTCGTGGCTCAAGTGCCACATGAGGAGGTCGCCACCATGCTTGCCCTGATCGGTCGGCTCAATTCGGAGGGAGGCGCCATATACGCCAACACGTTTCCAGGCGTTCTTGCTCACGCGCTGCCTGGGAACTCAACATTAAATTCAGAACTATGGAAGTCTGCCAACACAGCTACTCTATCAGGTTGGCAGCCGTGAGCAGACGGTCATCATTGACGCTTATGTGCACACCCAGCGTTACTTGATGCATACTAGAGCCGCGTTCCTGATTCCATGTTTCATTTTTATTGGTGGGTGGAAGGACTTTAGAGTGAAGGACTTGAGGAAGTTTAAGAGAAGGGTTGCTTAATATTGGAGCAACGTGTATGAGCTATAACGTTCGAATGAACAACGCTTTGTCTGCAAGACTATTGGAAACTACGCAGAGACGCCAATCTAATATTTGGAGTAGATATGCCTCGTCCTCGAGCTGAAAGAAACACACAACTCTCTTCTATTTTGCCGTTTTCTAGGCATCTCTGCCTCAGGCGGAAACATTGGAAAGTCAAATCTTGTGTAGAAAGTTTTTGAAATAGTGGACGATAGCGAGACGCGTCTAATCATAACGTAAGGCTCGAGATAGCGTGTGCGGTTTTTAAAATATTGCTATGAATGATCTATAGGTTATCCAAGAGAATGCATAAAATGCAGATGCATGTATTCTGCCACAAACCGCCAAAAGCATATACGATCCGCGGGTTTGGTATAATAAACACAGTATGATATGCCAGGCCGCCAGCGCCCATAACTTCTCGAAAATTGCCATGCACCACGCCGCTCTTGCCAAAATCCACCAAATTTCGTTGCCACCGAAAACACCAACAACCAAGAGGAAGAACAAGGATACTTAATGCTAAGACTAGGAGAGAGGTATCCAAAATGCAAGCGCTGTAAATAAACTCCTCGAGAAAATTGAAACAAGACGCCCTTCCACGCTTAGATAAAGAACGAAACCATCCCCTATAGTGACATAGATAAAACGAAGCCTTGCGAGCTTCGAAAAAGTCTATGCCCACTGACCAAAACATTGTTTTGTCATGGAATTACCATCCTTCAATATGCCAGGCCACACCCAGCCCTTCACTTGCCACACACATAACGTCTATCTATTCCCGAATAGGTTGAAAGCAAAGAAATTTAAAACCAGACAATTCCGCCCATTGTGCTGACGACCCCCAAAAGATGGAAAGATAGAGGTGATGATTTTCATGGTAATCGGTTTCGCCGAGTCAATTTTCGGCTCCTTTGCAGATTTTAAAAGGTTTACGTCGTAGAGAGAGATATGCGATGTCGAGCTCGAAGAAGGTAAGTCAGGCATAGTAGATTATGGTATTCACATGACGACACAAGCATTCGGATCAGCTTTTTTTGGACCTTTTCCCCTGTAACATTGTTAGCTTGGCTTAAATTGACTGTGAAGCGCGCTTACGACGGTTTAGCAGGTTTCCCTACCATCCACCCTAATACTCCTCCTCCTTTCGATGGTTCTGTCTTTCGTCTCGTGACCTTGGGTTGTCCAGTCATGTTTATGATCCCTGGAGGTCCACCGCTCGTCCGAGGATCCCGAGGGGCTGGGCCTGGGCCTGGGCCTGGGCCTGGACCTGGCGGACCTCTCCCTCCTGGCCAGCCTGCTCCTGCAGGCGGGACCGGAATTGCGCCTCCTCTGTGAGTTGGAGCAGGTGGTGGTTGTGGAGGGCGACTGTGACGATGCCCATGGCGGCTTCCAGGTCGATCAAAGGGATGATGTCCTGGAGGAGGTCCGGCAGGAGCTTGTGGCTTCTCTGGCATTGGCCACATGTGCATGGTAATAGACCAGTCTGGCTCAATCATGGTTTCCCACACTTGAGGCAAGATAATCTCGCCGTTAGGGCCGATAAGATCATAGTGTCCTTCTGCGACGTGTGGGCCAAGAACATCTACGTGCATGAATGCCTGCCGAATTAGTTCTTCCATACCCTATAGCTGTCAGTATGTATAGGTTAGGATATATCGATATCACTTACGGCCCATGTTGCACACAGGTCAAAGGGAAAGCTAAATTTTCTTCCGACAGCATCTTTGAATTTGATGGGCTTCTTTTTGTCGTCCTTTGGCGCCATGGCCTTTTCGACAGCCTCCTTAGCCTCCTTTTCGGCCTTCGCTACGGCGTCTTTTGCCTCTTTCTCGGCCTTGTCCACAGCGTCTTTGGCCTCCTTCTCGGCCTTGTCCACAGCATCTTTTGCCTCCTTCTCAGCCTTGTCAACGGCTTCTTTTCTTTCCTTCTCGGCCTTCTCTATTGCTGCTTTCGCATCTGCCTCTGCCTTCTCTACAGCTGCCTTCGCGTCTGCCTTAGCTTTTTCCTCGGCTGCTTTTTCTTCTGCCTTCCTTTTGTCTGCCTCTATTTGCTTTTTAGCATTCTCCGCACCAAGCTTCTGTGCCTCCTTTTTCTCCTCTGCTAATCTTTTCTCCCAGGCTGCTTGTTCTTCAGCTGCTTTCTTCTCAGCAGCAGCAGATTCTTCAGCGTGCTTTTTTGCTGCAGCTTCAGCCGCATCCCTAGCAGCGATCTCTTTCTGAGCCTTTTCATAGTCAATCTTCTGGTTTTTCATGGCCTCTTCTATCGCAATAAGCTTCTTCTCTGTCTCGGGATCGCCAACCACAGAAGGTGAGTGATCATTAGGTGGCCACTGCTGTGGGTAGTATTGCATATGTTGAGGAGACATCGGATAGCCTGAATACATCCCCTGAGGTGGATACCCAGGCATTGGTGGATATGGCATCATCTCGTGTCCTCCATAAGGCGAAGGTGTTGCCCCATGAGAAGACATGGCAACATGGTGGGCACCACTAAAATATCCTGCGCCACCAGCAGGTGTGGCAGGAGGTTGCGGGGAAAACGGGTTCTGTTGCGGATATTGCCCGTAAGAACCACCGGGAGGTCCATATTGTGTTAATGCGCCTTGCGCTCCAAATGGAGGAGCATATGCGCCAGCAGGAGGGGCGCTTGAAAATGCGCTGGCGGCATATGCTGACCGTGGCATGGGAGCATATCCCCCTGGTTGGGGATAGCCCCGGCCATAGCCAGGGTAATCGTCTGGATCCACGCTTGAAGGCGGTCTATGGACCGTCCTATGAACGCGGGGAACACGGTGTGTTGGTGGCCTGTCAGTTGTGTGCCTCCGTGTTGAGCGGGCAGTAGGCCGAGTATCACGGGTGCGATATGAAGATGTGCGAGGACGAGACGCCGATTCAGATGGCTCAATTTCCTCCCAAGTTTCGTCGCCTAACTGATCACTCAAATCGTAGCTGCCGCTATCTTCGTCGTCGAAGGAATCTGATTGTGATGCGCTGCGACTGGAGGAGCTATTCGGGGACTGCATACGTGTTAGACTCCGGTCTCAGGCCTCTAGATGTTGAAACTAACCTCCAGATTGTGATCGGTGCGAGAGTCGATGGTGATAGTCGTGCTGTTTTTTTCAATACGTTAAAATTTTATACGTTTTCGTGTTGAGAACGAGTTATCTTACGGCATCTGGCTTGAATATCGCATTCAAGGAGATCTTCAGCTCAAGAATCCCTGAGCTGAGATACCTTGAAAGACTGATGGCAAGGGCTGTCGCCCAGTAATTCCACGGCTCCAGAATTCAAGAGGTTGAGCCAATGCTTAACGTAAATATGCGGGAAGGGGGTAGTATTGTAGTTGAAAGGGATTCGTAGAACCCCTTACTTGTTGTTTACTCTGATGCTTGGTTAGAGTTGGCGGGCCGTTGCGCTGGTGTAGAGTAGGGTGTGGTGCGGTGTGAAGCGGATGATAGGGTTCTAAGCGGCGTCTAGCACTGCGTGTAGATTGGCAATGCGAGTATGCAATCGTGAAGTTGAGGCTGAGAGGGAAGGATGGTGTGCGTGGGCAAGTTTTGTGGACATAGAGGGATGGATGTATTGTGTTGTCGGATTCTAGAAAGAGGGATGTACTCGTTAGTGGGGCACTTGATTTGACCACCTCAAGCCCACCCAGCAGCCTATTGGCAGGGATGCAATGCAGTAAAAGGACAGGCAATAAAGCCTGAAGTGTCCCTACAAATCCACTGCACCATAGCGCTATGAAGTACGTAGAATGGCTGAATCATGGGGAAAGGCTCATCGATCACGACGAGGTAAAGAGGAGAGAAAGCTTAGCTACCTACTACTGGGGATAAGAACTGATACCGTTGCTGTTCCAGCATACGAAGTCAGATCTGCTATGAAACGAATCCTGGCGTACTGTGATGGCTTGCTCCGGGAGATGAGTAGTAAACCTGAATATGTCGCTATACGGTATGTCATAAAGCCACACTGTATTGAGTATGATGGTATGGAGGCAGCGAGGCTATGCTAGGCTACCTTCAGATCCGTGATATTCAGCAAGTAGAAGATGGAGGTACGGTACAATCCGTGACTTAGTTTTTCTTGTGCCGGTGGTCGGGTTGCCTGTCTTGGGCTTGGGTCCGAATTGGGCTGGATAATAAAGAAGTACAAGTAAGGTAGGTAGGTACCCAAGGGTAACTTAGGTAAGGGTTTGGATAGGCGTCTGTGTGCTTGTGCAGGATGGCAGGTTCTCCAGGCGTTGCTTCGATTATCCCGTGAATCGTTTCTCTTTATTTCGGTGACTGTGGTGGCTTTGATGGTAAAGATATTGAGGTGCCGAATACATCATTTATCTTGGATGTAGAAATGGTATATGATAGCACAGTACTCTGCTCTGGTAGAGTTCTGTGGTGTAAATTATGGTGAGACGAAAGAGTCAGCCACGCCTAGGTATTGAAGGTGTCAAGCAAAGCAAATTTCCAAGTCGAAAACACTTTCAATTGTGGATCACGTAGAGGAACTGTTCAAGATTGGATATTGGGGTTTCGATAATAATAACGACGATGACGATGCTTTAAAGCTGGATATTGTGGTTACTCCCGTCAGCTGGGTGCCTAACTCTTTTATAAATATGAATGCTAAGCTTTGTTTCTGAGCTTCTTATGCCTCTTCCTATGACAAAGATTTTATGATGTGCTGTCAGGAGTATCAAATTTTGTTAACAATGACTCTACAGTAGTTGGGTTCCACCCTGTCTCTTCCGTTGTCATCACAGTACGTGGGCCTAGAAGAAATGTCGGTGAATAATTTTTGCCTGCTCTGCCTCCGCTGTGCCAAAAAATAGCTTGGTGCCCGATATCCATTCCAAGCCCAAACCTTTGCCCAACTATCCCACGATTGGCTTTCGTTGATAGCCCGAATTTTCTGGACAAGCTCAGCCCCGCTTTCTCCTGTGGCTATGGATTACACTTTGTCATCAACCCCAAGAATACCACCTATTGAATTCGATATCTATCTTAATGCCAGATGCTCCCCTATTCCAATATCGTACTAGGCCTGATGTAAACATCTCGTTCCTGAAACATGAGGTCACGAATCTCAGAAGAAACGGGTCTCCAAACCGCACCAGGATAGACCAAATGGCTGGAATTTAGATTCGAAGTCTTCTGGTGGGTTTATTCCTTGTTCAAAAGCTCCTTGGCAGCAATGATTTCTCCTAAATCATATCCGAGGTATCCACTATCGCCAGCTGCATTCCGCCGAACAATATCTGATAGTTTCGAGGTGGCTATTTCGCTGAGGCGCTGTACGGTCTCCCGCGTTGGAGGTGCAAGACTACCATCAGTTTTAGACTGGCGTGGATGAGAGCCCAACAACTTATTGCTAGTCTATAGCCGTGTTAGTAGAAACTCGGAGTGATCTATGGGATGGAAATGCTATACAATCTTCAGTCCATAATAACCACGAAGGTAGTCATCACATAGCTCTATGCTTCGACAAAACCTCCGAAGAGATTCAGCAAGATAATTGTCACTGCCAGGTTCATTCGTAGTTGCTGCCATGTAGCATATTTCTCCAAGTTTCGCATGAATCTAACATCAGGAGGGTCAGCGGATTCTCAGGCCTGAATGAGGACGCACATACATTCCACGCATTCGGTGTAATCAGTAGCACCTCTTCGAAAGCAAAAATACCCTGCTTGTACATGGCTTGAGACACATACAGGTCCCCTAGCTCTGCCCATGCTTCTGCATCAGTGGGAGACGCATCGAGAAATTTGATGAGAGCTGTGATCGCCTCGGTGGTTCTTTTCAGGGTCTTGAAGAGCGCTATCCGCCGTTTCGATATGGGCTGCAAAGTTTAGTGAGAAAGGCGAGCGATATATGAAAATGATACAAAGCTCACCATGTTCGTTGGGTCTTTGTTCAAAATAGTCTCGTATTCCTCAAGAATCCGTTTGAGCGCGGCATCGTCTTGTGCGACTGCTTCTTGAAATATACCTCTCAATGCCATTAACTTCTCATTGTCAGCGCCAAATCGCGCGGTTAGTCTTTCCAAGCAGATATGCGCCGATTCTTCATCACCAGTCCGCAGACAGGAAAGCATCAGATTTTCGTAGACAGTCCATAGTTCTGGTGATTCTGCAGCGGACCATAATGAGCCTAACGAATATGGGGATATCGAAGAGGGTGCATTTTGAAGCAGAGAAGGCGCCTGTTGAGATAATTGGAGAGCCACGGCCGGTGATAGTTGTGCAGGTGGATGGAGAAGAGACGAGCTCATTGCTATGCTGAAGATGGAATCAAAGCGGGACTTGATGCAGCCTGTGTTCTCTACACGACAAATCAGTTCAAGCCTCGGATACAGGTAGGTGAACGGTTGAGAGCAGTTACGTGGAACAGTTGTAGAATGCGATCGCTACCAGCAGAGCCTCCCAGAGCTGTTATGGAAGTAGAGGTGGAGCTGGCTTAGCGTGATCGCTTAAATGTATCCTTGGGACCTCAAGTTCGAGGTCTTGACATTTGGTGGTGGGGTTGTCTGTTACACTTGGGGCAATATATTTTGCCCATGCATCCTACAGACAACCGCCTATTCTCCTTACTGCTTTTGAGAATCTGGATAACGATTGATTTATGAACATCGATATATCTAGTTCTGCCTTCTACTTCTACAAAATGCCACCCGAGACTTCATAACGATTTGCGATCGTCGATTACTTCCCCTCCAAAGCTTGTAGGAATTTAAGGCTCCGCAAGATGTATGCCAACCGATACGCTTCACATAGCGACTACACTTTACGAGAACCATGCTAAATCTGTCACAGGTTCGAGAAATCTCTCTACGACCTCATTCGAGGCTTGCGGAATCACAAGGGTAATGAAAAGGAATACATTCAAAACAGCCTCAAAGAATGTCGAGCAGAAATCCGGGGTCAAGATATGGGTCAGTAGCGATGCTGAGAGAGTCTACCGGGTAGCAAGTACTAATGTATAGAGGCAGATATCAAGGCTACTGCGTTGCTGAAGCTCATATATCTCGAAATGTTTGGTCACGACATGTCTTGGGCTTCTTTCCACGTCCTTGAAGTGATGTCCTCTGCCAAGTATCTCCAGAAACGAGTTGGGTATCTTGGAGCCGTCCAAAGTTTTAGACCAGACACAGAGGTTTTAATGCTAGCCACGAACTTGTTGAAGAAAGACCTAAGCTCTACATCCCCGACCACCATCGCACTTCCTATCATCACACTTCCACACATCATAACGCCGTCATTAGCTCTCTCTGTGCTACCCGACCTACTCCCGCGATTGACGCATTCACACCCCACAATCCGCAAGAAGACAATTGTAACCCTGTACCGATTGGCTCTGGTCTATCCTGAAACACTAAGACCAGCATGGCCCAAGATCAAAGAAAGGTTGATGGATGAGGGTGAAGATCCTAGCGTAACTGCTGCTACTGTCAATGTCGTCTGCGAGTTAGGCTGGAGGAGGCCTCAAGATTTCTTGCCTCTCGCTCCCAGACTGTTTGAACTCTTAGTTGATAGTGGGAATAACTGGATGGCAATCAAGTTGATCAAATTGGTAAGCACGATATAGATATTGTGGACTATCGCTCATCTATACCAATAGTTCGCTACCCTGACTCCCCTTGAACCTCGACTGGCCCGTAAGTTATTGCCACCACTCACTAATATCATCCGAACTACCCCTGCAATGTCACTTCTGTATGAATGTATAAATGGCATCATACAAGGTGGGATATTGAACAACAGTGATGATGCCTCTGGTAGTGAAGAAGTGGCTACTCTATGCGTTAGCAAACTTCGTGGTATGATCATGCTGGAAGGGGATCCAAATTGTAAAGTGATTATTGCTTTGATTCAAGGTTAAACGCTGACAACCGACAGTGAAATATGTCGCATTACTTGCCTTTAACAAAATAGTCCTAACACATCCAATCCTCGTTGCTCAACAAGAAGACGTCATCATGAACTGTATAGATAGTGGCGACATTTCTATACGGTTGAGGGCACTGGATCTTGTGGTTGGCATGGTTAGTGCTGATAACCTAATGTCCATAGTTAGTAGTCTGATGAGGCAACTGCGGACATCTGGCACGGCACCCGCTCAAGGCCTCGATTTTCGAGCGTCTCCAATAGAACCAGCAGCAGATTCGGACGACGATTCTCCAGAAGCTGCAATCTACTCCGGTAACGGGTCTTCGCAAGAACTCCTTCTCCCTGATGAGTATAGGATTGATGTCATCGATCGAATATTAGAGATGTGTTCAAGCAATAACTATGGAAATCTCATCGATTTTGAATGGTACATTGATATATTGGTTCAGCTTGTTCGGACTGCTCCAGTTCTAAATACTATAGCAATTTCGCACGAGTCGGAACTCTCCTCAAGGAACATGGCTAGCATTGGAACATCCGAAAAAGTTGGTATTGAACTTCGAAACGTTGCTGTCAAGGTGAAGGCCGTGCGGTCGCATGCAACAAGGGCAGCAGAATCCATCCTGATTTCTACGTATAATGGCAATGCAACACAATTGACAGCAGGAAGTGGAGTTTGGAAACCGATATCATGGATGGTTGGAGAGTATGCAGCCTTACTTGCATCCCCTGATGGAACCCTCACAGCCCTTTTAAATATAAGTAAAGGCTTTGTGAATGCAGAGAGATTAGTGGTATATCTTCATGCCACCTCAAAAGTATTTTCGTACATAGCAGGGGATTACCAAACACCCTGGACATTGGAGCGAAAGACAATGACATCGCTGCTAATGGCCAGAGTCATTCACACTCTAGAGCCTCTTGCGATGCATCCTGATCTAGAGGTCCAAGAAAGAGCCGTGGAGTTCTTGGAGCTTCTCAAAGTAGCTGCCGAAGCCGTCGTAGGACAAGCGCCATCTATAGAAGAGCTTGAGCAAGATGCACCTTTACTCCTCACACAAGCCATGCCGTCCTTATTCTCAGGCATTGAGCTGAACTCAGTGGCAGTTGGTGCGCAGAAAAATGTCCCAGCTCCCTCAACCCTGAATCTCGACCAGCCTATCAGTCCGAACCTTTCCAGGCTGCTCCAAGCCGTAGAATCATCCTCATTTGATGAAACAGATGAAGATGAGTTCCAGGCATACTATCATCATCCGGAAACATCGGCGCAAAGTATTCTTGAGCCCGCAATTAATCGCCTCCATCCAACGCCAGAAGGAGCAGCGCATTCATATCAAGATGGTGAAGAGAGCTATCTTGACCCTGATATAGTTGCTCGACGACGAGCTGAGCGGCTTGAAAGAAATAAAGACGACCCATTCTACATTGCTCCTACCGACACATCCGGCAGATCAACACCACTGCACAATATTCTGCAAAGTAATAACGGAACGACCTTGGATATCGATTCAATTCCTATCATGAAATTAGACCTCGAAAAGAGTATGGTCCCAGATAGCCACACTGCGCCGAAGAGAGCGACTATCTCAAGCGCCCGCCACAGAATACAAGTCGCCGCTGATGAGACCTTGACAGCCAGCGGCACCGCAACACCGCGCTCCGAAACTGAGAACGACCGGCCTCGAGTTGGTAGAGGCAAACAATCTCTCCTGCAGGTTGACTCCAGCCATATTGGTGCCTTCTCTCTGGAGAACGGGGCGGGTATAGTAGATTTCGAGAATCAACAAAGAGAGGAGGCTGAGATGGCCACGGCCATGAAAGAAGTCGAAAAACTACGGCTAGAAATGCAGAGAGCGAGTGAAAGAATTCAGGCCGCTCATGGCGTCGAAGGCACAGTAGTAAGGAAAAAGAAAAAGAAGACCAAGAAGAGCGATGGAAACAGTGTTGTTAATGTGAAAAAGAAGAAGAAAGCGGTGAAAGCTCCTATAGAAGTCCATGACGCTGAGGGCCAGCCATCGGCCGAGGCTGCTAAGGAAGGTATAGAGCCTAAGAAGAGAAAGAAGAAACCTAAAATCGAGGAAGAAATCTTTTGAGTTATAGAATGGTTGATTCAAGTGGAGCATAGTGGGAGGCAGCCCAACGGAATGGGAGCATTGGAAGCACGCGAAGCATCGGACATGAGTGCGATTAAAACCATAGTCACAAAACCGCCGGGGGCCTTTGAGGTGATTTCACCTTGTGGGCAGTATAAGCATCAATGGGTAGACTCAAGCCTACGGTCATGCAATTCAGATAATCTATCTACCTTGCAATACTTGCATATGGCTGTGATAATGGTTGTAAGTGGCGGAAACATGGCTGACGGCTTCAGGCCAATGATTGAGTGAACCTCTACTATGTTCTCTGTAAAGTCTTTGGTATTTTGCAATATTCATTCGTGATCAGTCTTAGCGGAGTTAAACTCAGCCTACCTTCAGGTGAGCTCCAGTTTTGCCAAGCAGGTGTTGCCCTTATCCTCACATGATGCGGCCGCCTCTGCTTATCAGTAATGCAAAATAATTCTGAGAAAGATGACCCGTTCTCCTACCTTGTCTAGAATACTCGACAGCAGGGCAATGGAATCTACCAACTTCATACCCTTGGGTGACCGAAAGGTTAACCCATCCAGTGATAGGCGCAGGGGTTTTGAGCGATCTGCACCAGTTGCTGATCAGACAAAAGGTAAATGGAGTATCCGCAACATGAGCTTTATTTGGTTACCTTTGACATTCTGGGCTCTAACCCTTGGACTACTACAGAGGAGAGGCAGAGAATTGCGCGCGAGAATCGCCTGTCGCTGAAGAAGGAGAAGAAAAAGATAAAGTCTGACGCAAAAAAGCAAAGGAAAGAGAATGCCGTCATGCACCGGCGCTTAGTGAACTTTTCTCCACGCCCGTTGCAGCCTACATCTTACTTATTATTCTCTAGACTCGCAACAACGAAAAATACGTCAAGAATCGAGAACGGAACAAGCTGCGGGATGTTGAAATAGAGCGCAACAAGATTCGACATGCCGCCGTTCGACAAGCTGAGAATCTGGCTGGCAAGCACGATCTGTCCGGCAAACTCTTCAATGTTGGAGAAGTCACCATTATGCCGGATGGACAGGTGAAGAGTGTGGGAGCGCTCCAGAGGATTGCTGAGCTCAAAGCGCAAAGAGCAGCCGAGCGCAAAGCGAGAGAAGAGCGGAAAGCCGCGGCAGAATTGGCTGGGAAAGCAATTAAACAGGGCAACCTTCCCTTGACGTCCACTACGACATCTACTACCCTTGAAGGTGTAAACCCACAAAGGCAAGATCTTATCGAATCCCTCAAAAGTATGGCGAATCCTGCACATCATCCTCGAATCAGCAATAGACAAAGGAAGAAGCAGGAACTCTTGAACCCTCGCATTGCTCCGTCCAAGCCATTTCTTCCTGAAAGTTATTTCTTACCAAAAGGAGAGGAGAATTTCATTGCACTCTGGGATATCACAGACGAAGAGATTCAGAAGAGACTCTATGACGCTAAAAAAAGAAAAGAACGAGAGAGAAAGGCTTTGAGAGACGAACAACAAGTACAAAAACGCTTCAACAAAGCCATGAAAGCCTTGAGAAAAGAAGCGGCAAGTAAAGGTGTTCTATTTGACCCAGAGGAAGCAAAGAGAAGGGTGCTTGGTGAGGAGGAGAGGAAGAAGCTCGCAGATGAAAGTTCACACTCCGATTCAGGCTCCAGCCCGGATTCGATCTCTAAGTCAAGCTCCAACTCACACTCGGATTCGGATTCTGAACTAAAGTCTGGATCAAGTTCTCCACCACAGTCTGAACCCGATTCTAGTTCAGGAAGTGATAGTGAGGATTTAGACCAGCGGAGAACCAAGAAACAGAAACGGTCAGATGAAATTAGCACTGTAGAACTCCCAACCAAGAAGATAAGGCTTGTAAGGGTCGAGCCTGCAAGTGCTGAAAGAGCAAATGGCAAGACTGGTTCGAGCAAGTCAAAACAAGAAATCCTTCGAGAATTGCTCGACCCTAACTATATCGAGAACCGAGTGAAGAAGGAACAGCAAAGGGTTGTTCGGGAGCAAAAACGCAAAGAGAAGTTGGCAGCGAAGGCCGAAAAGCAATATGTTGGCTCAAAGCCTTCTAACATGCGTAAAAGAGCCAGAGATGACGCTGATCTTGTGAAGGATATTGCGGTAGACTTGGAATCGGATGTGCTTGCAGGGGGTTCCAATGAGCCGAGGAAGAAGAAGCAGAAGAAGAATGATGCCATGGATAAGGACTATACAGTTGCTAGTGCTTTCGACAGCGTCGAGCCTGAGAAAAAGAGGCTTAAAAAGGCCCAGATCGAAGAGCGCAGTGCGGTCACTGAGAACATCGAGCCAGCGAACAAAATGAGTAAGAAGAAAGCTAAAATCCGAAAGCCTATGTATTCTGAAACTCCTGATAATGCGGAACTGGAACAGAAAATGTTCAAAAAGAAATCAACACTTGAAATGCAAGGGTCAGCCAGTATTAGTCACAATACTGTTGGAGAGCAATGGAATACGCACGCTCTGATTGGCGACGAGGCTAGGAAAGCTAAATTCCTTCGATTGCTTGGAGCTAGGAAGACCGGCGACGATTCGTCCAAGAAGCATAAATCAAGCAAGAAAGATATCGACATCCTCAAAGTTCAAAGCGACCTCGAACGCCAATACGAGGCAGGCATCAAATTGAAGCATGATGGAGGCAGCAAGCGACGTGGACTTGGGTCGTAGTCTTATTGTTTTGAGGAAGAAATTTACCAAATATTCTTGAAGTGGCCGGTATCCATTCTCCCTTTGTATTTGTCTGTTAGACGTGAGACCTATGATGTTTCCCATCATTCCTTTGCTCCGGCAATGCTCCTCTCTATAAAAGTTATAGTGCGGCTCAAGATTTGATACGCTTTTCCGTTCCAACCCCCAGGCGCATTCAGCTCTACGACTCATGTTTCTCTTCCCTTCATCTCACAGAAAAAAACGACTGAGAAGCTCGAAGATCAAGCCGCCAAATACCACAAACGCCAGAAGACCTGCGAAAGTATACCCGTTAGTAAGGTAGATTAGTCTAGACTCTTGCGCCTTTCTTCTGATTTTGAGCACATACCCAACCAGAACTTCGAGACTGGGCTCTTAAAATCCTGCTTCTTCTTCACTTCCTGGGCCGGCTTTCCCATCTTCTTCTCGATATCCTTGCTGAACTTGGCGTTTGCCTTGCGTTGTTGTGGAGTTTGTGCCTAATCATCGAATGAGTCTCTACAATAGATATATGTACAGTTTGACTGTGCTTACCATGGTGATGGATTTGAGCGTGCAAAATCTGATACTTTTTGTATGGCTTGCTAACGTTCTATCTTTGGGCTTTGATTAGTAACGATGCCCAGGAACAGCATAGGAATTCAGGTGGAAAGCGTGCGTGCAAGATGTTTTTCGTCGAGTTGAAATGTGTCCCAACACGACCTTACCTAACACCGAAATACCTAGGTGTGAGTAGTTCTGGTCTGCATACTAGGGTAGGGGTAGGGGTACAAAGTGGGGCATTTTCGGTAGACATGCGGCCGCTAAGGTATACTCAATACCTCGAAGTACGACTCCAGTACCAGCTTTCTATATTTGCTTTCACTAACCACTCTAACAGCCGCGCCAGCAATACCTGACTCTAATAGACACTCATTATTTGACACCATAACCGTGTGTATATATACCAAATCAAGCATGCTCAGCAAAGTCGCATATACAAAGCTTGCGGTTTGGTCCCAGAGCTCAACATTTACCAGACAGATTCGGTGGAACTCGACACAACCACCTACCTCCTCATCTAAGCCGGTCTCTCCTCATGTATGTGTTTAATAAGATATGCGTAGGACGTTATTGGCTAATCCAAACAGGTCGGCTTCTACAAGACTTTCACACGGCCTATCGCCAAGGTATTGCTCATGGCAACCTTCACCTATCAATTGGTATATTGGAGCTGGGTTTACCTAGAGAAGGAGGAGATTAAATTGGAAAAATCAGGTATTCGAGTCCGCTAAGGCCCCACGGTGTGCTGCTGTTCGGTTCTAACCTATGAATAGCTGAAGTGCAAAGCTTAGAGAAACAGCTAGCAGATTTGACGGATGGAAAAAGAAACACCCCTTAACATCACGGATTCCTCCATGACCAACTCATACTCTCATAGAGTTTTGATATTAGCCAGGGCTCGTAGATATCAGTTATCTGGAGCAGCCGTGTCAAGCATGGCAGCTAATGCAATTCCTTCAAGATGCTGGAGAGAGAACCTGCCTTGCTGCCAATTTAGATTAAACGGGCCCAAAAATAGAATGAGGAATTGGGCACAAGTGCGCTGAATGCAAAAATCCAAGGCATAATTGCACCCGAGGCCTTCATGTTTAGTAAAGGGTGCTCATGTTACACTTTTGTTAGAGCAATATATTATAGCTGATCTCAAGTATTTCTGAGGCCTTCAATGCTTACATACTGACTACTAATATTTTAGGCCACGTTGTAGCTATAGAAAGACTGATTTACCAACAGCGCGACTGTAGCATACCCCGACTACCACAAAACTCGACAATTAACGGCTTATTGTCTGACAAGAAGTTACATGGCAAGTCGTATTCTGATTGTTTTCATTGCTTCGCCAACATGCATGCGAATGGTATTCGAGATGAGACTTCAATAAGCAGCAGATGAGCGAGGCGAAAGCTTACATGTTTTAGTAGTGGCAATGAAAAGAACCGTCACAGTGCAGGAAGACACAATGTGGCATAATTTGTTCCAAGGACAGCCAAGGCTTTCTTAGTTGGCCGATTCATTATGATAGTGTGACGTATCCTCCTGTAAAAGAATAAAGCAGGTTGCTTGCTCAAGCGCCGAGTCAATGCGGTGCATTGCGATAGAATGGGAAAAGGTTATTTAATTTTCAGCGGGTTTTCGGAATCGACCTTGCATCCAGCAACGATACATCTTCAGCTGTTTAGCCCTATTGACTAATAACCTCCTATCAACTCCTAAGTCGATAACTTGAAATCCTGTACCAATAACTTGTTCATCTCCAGGAGATCCAGCACCTGTTCCTGCCCAGATCTTGACGAGTTCATCCTTCTCAAAGAAGTACACTCGCGTCCCATCCCCTCGGATATAGAAATTCTCTTCAAGATACCGACCTTTCTTGAATCGGACTTGGGCCAGATCACCCCTGCCATAATCTCGGAAAAGGACTTCGCCGCCTGGCTTTAGAACTTTGTAAACGTTGCTGACTGATTGTCTCCATTGGCTCGGTGATAGTGCTGAAAATATGAAAATCATCAATACGACATCGACAGTACCCTCCGCCAACCCAGGGGGTAAATCTTGGCCAGCAACATCCCAAACGTCGGCTTGGATATGTTGGCCGTGGTCATAAGCCTCGTTCTCTCTGATGACTTCTACGGCTCTCTTTGAGAAATCGCAAGCATGTATCTTGAAGAATTTGTTCTGGTTTTGTTTAAGGATTGGAAAAGCGGTATTGCCAGCACCTGCACCAACCTCAAGGATGGTGGTAGGAGGTGCAGACGCTGAGGTAATCTGCGTTAATATCGGAAATTCCTGCTGTAACCATTTTCGGTCCTTGAAGAAGTTCGCCGTGTTGTTCTTGTAAAAGTTATTCCACCATTTCACTGGATCAGAATTGAACCTGTCTTCATAAATGTTAGCATACTGGTACTTGAGGAGAGTGGTGGGTATATTCAGCTAGCTGTGGAATTCAGATAGGAGCGAAAGACGTTTGCTGATTTGCTTCATTCACTGGTTCTTTTACCTCAGATGAACTATGCATTACTTTTGGATCATCATGTTGCAAATTGTTTACAGAAGAGGCGCAAGGAAGAGAAGCACCCACGTTTATCAAAATCCGACACTGGTGCTTCACGCTGCTTAGCATACTGGAGCTCTGCATACTCTTTGTAATTATCATCAGTCTCAACATGATCCCAAGCATTGAATTCAAAAACGTTGTCATATTCGCTCAAAAACCGGGAGCCAAATTGAAACGGATCTGTCTGCTTCTGATCGCTCTGAGATTCTTGAGCGCGACGGTGGGCGCTTGAAGGGGGCGGGTTTGCTGGGAGGAGATCAGGATCAAGGCTGCCAACGAGATCCACCTGCACTTCATCTGACTCCATGCTTGATGAAGGGATTAGGGTCACGAAAGGATCCTTCATATGAGGTCTGGAGAGTGGGTAAGATCATGCTCGCAGAACGGATGACGGGTAGGAGGAGAGTGAAGATCTCCAGTTGATGACAAAAGATATTGAGGGTTTTTTGGTGGGAATCAGTAAAGTTAGCAGAGAAAAAATTATTTGGAGAGATGGAGTGGCTAGAGCTCGTTTTCCTCCAATTGTGTTCTAGAGGGTTCGGCTAAGGTACTTAAGCAAGGCTAGGCTAGGCTGTGTAAGGTAAAGGTCAGGTCTTTACACATTAATATGAAGGTGTAAAACTATCCCGATAACACAGCCTTGTTATCCAGGCTGTAAGTATTTAGGATAGTGTACTCTGGTGATGAACAATAGCAATTATTGATCCATGACTCTACCATTGCTCGCTGCATTTCATTTATTTCCCTCTTTTGCATGTTTCTCCATGTTGTGCTTGCAAACTCCTTCATCTTCTTTGTCTCGTTCCGTGTCTCTTGTAAAAATCAAACATAGCTCCTGGTTCCTGGCGGCATAGCATCAGTTCATTTGAAATGCATTATAATATGTCGACCAAAGCTCTCCGATCTCGTCCGTTGACACTACATTCACGCATATGCTCAGCTCGGCGCAGCTTTGTCACTCTGCCAGGAACGGAATTGCAAACCCTTCACGCAACCCGAATTCTGCCATATAAGGCTTCCAGTCTGTATACGCTCATTACTGATATCGACAAATATTCCAACTTTGTCCCGTACTGCCTCGCTTCCAAGGTCACAAAATGGTCTACGCCGGACCAGAACGGCAAATGCTGGCCCGCTGAAGCAGACTTGAAGGTGGGCTGGGGCGGCTATGAAGAGACTTTCACCAGCAGATTATTCTGTATACCTGGTTCTATAATTGAGGCTCTCAGTGGAGAGGCATCAACAAGTCTTCTCAGACCCGATATCATACATCACAGCGCAACACCAGGTGCACGTCCGATATCGAACAGTGTCTTCAAATCACTAAGCACAAAATGGAAGGTCTTACCTTTCCCCTACAAACCACCTTCTAGCCCATCACAATCAGATAAAACGGAGTTTCCTGCTTGCAATGACACAGAGGTCCATCTGACGATCGAGTTTCAGTTTGCGAATCCAATATATGCGGTCCTGAGTAAGGCGGTGACGCCTAAGGTAGCTGGGATTATGGTCGAGGCATTCGAGGCCGAAGCAACGCGACGACTAGGCAGCTCAAAATTAAGCACGGATAACAATGAACTACATTATGGCCACGAATCTGCAGAAAATAAACAAGTGTAGCTTCGGACAGAGGGTAAACGCTCGGGACGTCTGTTATTTGAGGTTGGAGGTGGAAATTCCTACATACTATATGGCACAAGATCGGTCCAATACATTCTTGGTTTTTGGGTAATAGATGAAGTTTGAAGGGATGTTGTGTCTTTGTGGAGCGCAAGAGCTTAGGAGACAGACACGGAGCTAAAAGGGATAACACCCTGTAGGTGAAAGCGCTGGCAGATATCTGTAAATCCGTATGTTAAGCTTTGTATATAGACAGACCATTTATTTTAAGTATAAGTATGCCTGACCAGATAAGAGCCGTTACTTTAGCCAGTAGTATAAGTTCTATACACCGTATGGTTACTTATAAGCTCTCACATAATTTAATACTATTAAAGCAACCACTCTTATTCCTTCAATTGACACTTGCAAAACTTGATAAACTAGCCGGCTAGTCTATTCTTTTTGCTACAGGTCAGCAACAAGTATAGTGGTCGCTATACAAAAGCGTAAACAATAAACAACGCGTCGGATCTTTTTCAAAGCTCTCCAGGCTCTAGCCCACTATCTAGTAACGCTGTCTATATAATCGACATGCCTATCGAATCAACTAGCCTAGAACTACCGAATAGACTAGCTACTAGCTCGTTCGCGCCAGCAATAGAGCTTTCGTTAAGCTCTGATCCGTTGAGCAACCCTTTTTCGACTGAAAATTTTTCTGCCGCGCCTCACCGCTTGAGCCGCAACCTAAATAGGAAGCGTACGGGCCATAGTTTTCCCGTTCCCGACAACGCGAAAAAACTACGCGTCGGAACAACAACAACAACAACAGCCGCTCGCGAGCTAGTTTTGCAAGCTAGAGATCTATTGATCAAAGTTAGCTTAGCTACGCAATCACGTGACGAGCAATCAAAGCTATTGGATTTGCTAGAGATTTTCAGAGAATATACGGAGCAAGAAGGCAAATTGCGTACAGCCTCTACAATTATCACATCACAAATCGCCAATTTGGAATCGGCTACGCGTCAAATTGAGACGAAAGCCAAAGCACTAGCTAAAGTGCCTATTGCTACAGATACAGCTATAGCACCTACAGCTACAACATCCAAATCGACACCGTCGTACGCGTCTATAGCTACGACGAGCAATATGCCCACAGCCAAACCTCAGGAATAGACTTTAGTTCAGCCTAGATCAAAAGCAAAAATAACTAATCTAGCTACTTTCACACACCGCAACAACAAAATTTTGACCCCCCTCTTTTGTTCAAACAACACTTGCAATACTTGAAGAACTAGCTCACTAGCCTATTCCTCCCAGCAATAGCCAGCTCAACGCGTGGTGCGCGTAGATAACGCTTTGTTGTGGTCGATATGTCGAGCGCGTCTGACCCCTTTTTGGAGGCGCCCGCCTTTAGCCCACCTCCAAGTGATGCTGTCGACATGATCGACGTGCTTATCGAAAGCTCTAGCTTAAAGCTACCGAATCAGCCTATTAGCAACAGTGTTATTAGGCTAATCGAGCTAGAACCTAGCTCCGACCCTATTGCTAGCAATCTTTTCGCGACGGAAAACTTTTCTGCCACATTTGCTTCAAGCATTAATTTTCACCGCTTGAATTACAACCAAAACGGCAAACGTACGGCATTTAGTTTTTTCGCAACCGACAACAACAACAACGCGAAACAAGCACGTTTTGCAACAACAACAACACAGTCGGCACGCGAGCTAGTTTTACAAGCTTGTTATTTATTGATTCAAGCTAGCTTAACTACAAAATCACGCGACGAGCAATCGAAGTTATTGGATTTGCTAGATATTTTCAAAGAATACACTGAACAAAGAAAATTGCGTACAGCGTCGACAATTATCACGTCGCAAATCGCCAATCTGGAATCGGCTACGCGTTAAATTGGGACGAAAGCCAAAGCACTAGCTAAAGTGTCTACAGCTACAGTTACAGCACTTACAGCTACAGTACCCAAATCAACACCGTCGTACGCGTTTATAGCTACGACTAGCAATATGCCTTTAAACAAGCCTCAAAAATGAACTTTAGTTCAACTTAAATCAAAAGCAAAAGTAGCTAATCTAGCTACTTCAAAAATTGAACTAAGCAAAACTAAAGTGCAAAGGCTAGTTTTGATCAGATTACCAGATGCAAACAACGCATTTTCGCTATTAGCATTACGGAATGCTTTCAACTACGTTTTCACTTAAAAAAGCGTTAAAAAGCCGGTAGTTAATACTATCACAAAGTTACTAGGCCAAAATCTAGTAGTCACAACAACTAGTTAATTTTCGGCTCAATTTCTACTCGACAAACAATCTATTTAGCAATATTTAGTATCGTACAAAATAGCTCAAATCGACGAGCCTTAGCACAAAGTCGTGCTACACAACATTCTGACAGCTGACTTCAATACGCTTAGCGGTATAGAGCTAGTAATCGACGAAATCAAGACTTTCAATAAAAGTCTACAACCTATCGGAAAGCCGTATTAGCTGTCATTAGCTGACAAGCGGGCCAATCAACGTGCGGGATTTATCGTCGCCGCATTTGCTACAGCCGACGAAGCTAGTCGTGTCACGTCGCGTGCTCCCAAGCACACGTGATCCATATTAGCCTAGCTCCCCGAGCTCCTCGTGTATATATAGCCTGCTCTCCTCGAGCTCCCTCTTCCTTCCTTAGCTCTAAATTCTCGTATTGCACCACCGTTGCCTTCTGTATCTGTAAATCCACAGCGCGTGCCGTGACATTATCTATAGCTCTTTTTAATTAACAGCCTGAAAAAGCCCAATATTTTCCTAAAAAACCTCGAATACTTACTTTTGACGAAAGTTAAAATATCGTTTCCGAAGCGCTGAAAAGCTTTCGACGACTTACAGCAGCGCTCGCTTACTTTTTTTTTTTCGAAAAAGTCGCAGCTTGTAAGCTTACGTTTCGCGTAATTAAAAAGCTTTCGATTTTACATTTACTTTTTAATTTACTTTCTTTTTTGTTATTTTGTTATTTACACGACTATAACTAATACTACAAATACTCGACGCAGTGCCAAAAGTAAAGTCGCTATTACGCTTTCAGAACTGTTTAATACATATATTTCCGCACACAACAACCAAATTTTGACCCCCCTCTTTTGTTCAAACAACACTTGCAATACTTGAAGAACTAGCTCATTAGCCTATTCCTCCCAGCAATAGCCAGCTCGACGCGTGGTGCGCGTAGAAAACGCTTTGTTGTGGTCGATATGTCGAGCGCGTCTGACCCCTTTTTGGAGGCGCTTGCCTTTAGCCCACTACCCAGTGACGATATCGACCTCGTCGACGTGCCTATCGAAAGCTCTAGCTTAGAGCTACCGAATCAGCCTAGTAGCAACAGTGCTATTAGGCCAATCGAGCTAGAACCTAGCTCCGACCCTATTGCCAGCAATCCGTTCGCGACGGAAAACTTTTCTGCCGCATTTGCCTCAGGCATCAATTTTCACCGCCCGAATGACAACCAAAACGGGAAGCGTACGGCATTTAGTTTTGCCGCAACCGACAACAACAACGCGAAACAAGCACGTTTTGCAACAACAACAACAACAACTACACAATCGGCGCGCGAGCTAGTTTTGCAAGCTCGTGATTTATTGATCCAAGCTAGCTTAGCTACGCAATCACGCGACGAGCAATCGAAGCTACTGGATTTGCTAGAGATTTTCAGGGAATACACGGAACAGGGCAAATTGCGTACGGCGTCTACAATTATCACGTCGCAAATCGCCAACCTAGAATCAGCTACGCGTCAAATTGAGACGAAAGCTAAAGCACTAGCTAAAGTGCCTATCGCTACAGCTATAGCTACGGCACCTACAGCTACAGCACCCAAATCGACACCGTCGTACGCGTCTATCGCTACGGCTAGCAATATGACTACAAGCAAGCCTCAGGAATGGACCCTAGTACAGCCTAGATCAAAAGCAAAAGTAGCTAATCTAGCTACTTCAAAAATTGAACCAAGCAAAACTAGGGTGCAAAAGCTAGTTTTGATCAGATCACCAAATGCAAACAACTCATTCTCGCCACTAGCATTACGGAATGCTTTCAATAACGCTTTCGCACAAAAAGGCGTAAAAGAGCCGGTAGTCAATACAATCACAAAATCACTTGGCCAAAACTTAGTAGTTACTACGACTAGCCAATTTTCGGCACAATATCTACTCGACAAACAAGCTATTTGGCAACACCTAGTATCGTACAAACTAGCTCAAATCGACGAGCCTTGGCACAAAGTTGTGTTACACAATATCCCGACAGCCGACTTCAATACGCCTAGCGGCATGGAGCTAGTGATCGACGAAATCAAGACTTTTAACAAAGGTCTACAACCTATCGGAAAGCCGTATTGGCTGTCGTCAGCTGACAAACGGGCCAATCAACGTGCCGGATCTATCGTCGTCGCGTTTGCTACAGCCGACGAAGCTAGTCGAGCTATCCGACACCGGCTATTTATCGCCGGCATCAGCGTACGCGTAGAGAAATTCTATGCTACAGCGCCGACTACGCAATGCGGCAAATGTCAAGCATTCGGACATATCGACACACATTGCAAAAAATCAGCAAAATGCAAGCTTTGTAGCGAGGGTCACGTGACTAAGCAACATGCTTGTAATACGTGCAATACAGTCGGAGCCAAATGCATTCACTTAGTGCCGACGTGCGCCAATTGCAAAGGCAATCATTATTATTATTATTATTATTATTATTATTCCTTTTAACGTGCTGTATCAGTCGAGGACTATGTAGCACGGCTAGCGCCTAGGCGCTAGCGTTCCTATCTAGTTTATGTACAAGCAATGGTGGTAGTCAATCTATTCCAGTGAATGTTGAGGGTCTAGCCCTAATTGTAGCAAATAGCAAAACAAATGAAATCGTAGCGAACGTCTATTTCTCTCTTTCTAGCTCCCCTAGCGCTTCTAGCTCCTCTAGCTCCTGTTCCCGCTCTAGCCTATTCAGGTGATTCCGTCTAGTACAGACGCTAGTCGCTTTAAGGAACGCTAGCGTCTTTTCAATGCCGATTGTTGTATGGAGTAATAAAGCCATTGTAAGCCGGTTTCCTCCAAGGTCGTTTTTGAGCTTTGATCTAGCTAAAACTAGCTTAGGATCATTACAGCTAAGTAGCAAATGCTGAGCTGTTTCCTTCGTTCCGCACACACACTTGTCAGACGTCACATGACCTAGCTTGTGCAAATATGATCGAATATAGCCATGGCCGAGCTTTAGTTGAAATAGCGAGCTAGCTAGCTCTCTAGTCGTTCCGCGCGGTAGTTGTATTTTTGACTTGATTTTCCACGGAAATAGCTTTTTGTACGTAAATGGATTTGTACTAGGCTTGCTGTCGTACTTTGCTAGCACATTTTTCCATTCCGCAATACTAGCTTTTTTAGCTTCGCAGCCTAATACCGCAAAACTAGTCGTTGTAGTGCTAGGTTCGATAGTTGTGGCTAGTTTAGCTAGTTTGTCGGCTTGGTCGTTTCCATAGATATCCGTGTGCCCTGGAACCCACTTTAGTGCAATACTAGCTCCTTTTTCTATTGCATGTAGCGTAGCTACGCTAGCGCGTATTTGCTGTGATTGGCCGGGATTGTCGTCAGCTGATTTTAGCCTGTGAAGTGCGGCTTGGTTGTCGGCATAGATATTGTAGTTTTGGCCGGGCTGTGCTATTGTACTAGCGTATTCGATAGCTTGCGTGATTCCTTCTAGCTCTCCATTGTAAACTAGCTGTGATTGGCCAATGTTGTCGATATTACGATGTATTGTACTAGGCCGTCCTTGATTGTCGTATTGTAGCGCAATGAAGCCGATTCCTACACCTGTCGATTCGGTGCTCGGAATCATCGACGCGTCGGAGTAAATAATTGTACTAAGGTAGCTTAAGTGGTTCAAGCTAGTTTGGTGCATTGTGGTAGCGTCCTCTTTTGACAACGAGCTGATTTCGACGTTGTACGGCGTAGTGCGATTCCATGGAGCGTACTTGTAGTGTTGTATGTGCTCTAGTCTAGCTGAACTAGCTAAACTAGCTGAACTAGCTGAACTAGCTGGACTAGCTGAACTAGCGATGCGTTCTAGCTGTGTGCCGGCTGTAGCTGTTTGTATAGCTTGTCTGATAGGGTGATTTTGAGGTAGCTTCAAAGCTCGAATAGCATATTGTCGTACGCTAGCATTGAGTCGTACGCTAGCGGGATACAATGCCGATTCGACCTCCATAGGGCAAATTGGACTAGTTCGGAAAACACCTAGTATTTTGCGTAGTGCCAGGTTCTGTAATGATTGTAATTGTCGGCTAAATTGTGCTTGACCTTTCCACCATATTATCGCTCCGTAGTCAGCCACGCTAGTCACGCAAGCGAGGTACAATTGTCGAATAGCAAAAGGACTAAGACCTTGCTCCGTATTAGCTAGTCTAGCTAGTCGATAAAAACTAGATCTAGCTTGACTAGTACGTATTGCGACGTGTTGCTTGAATGTGAGCCCTGAATCGAACCAAACGCCTAGCCAGCGTACTAGCTTTTTTGGCTGTATGACGTTGTTGTCAGGTAGTCGTAAGCTAATTGTACTAGCTAGTTTAGCTGTCGTAAAGTGGATTAGTTCGGTTTTGGCCAAATCAAATTGAATTGCATTCAAGCTCGCTAGTTCAGCTAGTTTAGCTACTTCGCGTTCTAGTATGCGTACATTTTTCCGTAGGCTGGTCGATGCTGTAGTCAATGACATGTCGTCTATGTACGACACTATTTTAATCGACGAAGCTAGCTTTGCCGCTAGGTCTCGTATGTAGATCAAAAATAGTATTGGCGAAATAGGACTGCCTTGCGGAATGCCGGTATCAATTGTACTGAATTGCTCTAGTTGGTTGTCGAACGAAAGTCGTAATTGTCGATTAGCTAGAAATGACGACACCCAGGAAATCAAGCTAGTCGGCATGCCGAGCTTTTGCAAAATAGCTAGTAGTTGATTTTTGGCCACGTGATCGAATGCTCCTTTAATGTCTAGAAACAGCGTTGTTGTAGTACGTTTTGCTAGTCGATTTTGTTGTATTTCATTTGTTAATAGCATTGCTGCGTCGATAGCTGATTTTTTCAAGCGACTTCCGATTTGCGTATTGTGTAATAAGCTAGTTGTTTCCGCTAAGTAGCTAAGTCGCTGAGCTAGAATGCGTTCGCTGATTTTGCCTAAGCAATTTAGTAGCGATATAACTCTGTATGCTGTTGAATCCGTGTAGTTCGGTTTTTGGTGCTTTTTGAGAATTACACCTGTAGCTTGTTTCCAGCACTTTGGGTGATAGCCGATATGCAATAGACTAGCAAATAGTCTATAAAATAGCTCCGGATCCGTACGATAAGCTTGGCGAATAATATCTTGATTGATTAAATCCGGACTTGGCGTTTTGCCTTTGATTTTTGCCGAGCATGCATTTTCAAGCTCCGAAATAGCTAGTTTCGGCCATGCCCACGTAGTACTAAGTCGATAATTGTACCAAGCTAAATTAGCTGCTATAGGTAGCGAAAAGAACAGTTTGCTACGTAGCGTACTAGCTTTGCCTTGGAACGTCGTTTAGCCTGATATAGTCGGCAATCTTTCCGTTTGTCGATTCTTTGTATAAGCCATAGCTTTGTAAATTGATCGCGGATCCTCTTTTTCCAGAAATTGATTCCAATGCTTGCGTTTTGCACGTTTAATAGCCAAAAAATAGCTATTCCGAGCTATTAGATATTCCTGTTTCCGACTAGAATCAAGTATTGGCTGTTGACTAGAATCACGTGCCGTAGAATCACGTGCTAGCTGTCGTTTGCACTGTAGCATAGTTTGTCGTAATTCTCGTAGTTCGTCATTCTACCAAGGCTTGGCTTTAGCGCTAGTTTTCTGTATTGGAATCGCTATTTTTGCTGCTGTAGTAATAGCTGTAGTAAGCGATTCCGCAGCTTGATCTAAAAAATCAGTAACTAGCATATCCGAATAGCTAGCGCTAGCGTGTTGTAGGATTTGTCCGATTTCCAAATTAGGATCCTGAAGCAGTTCCAAGCTGGCTGAGCTACTTTGATCAATTGTACTAAGCTGAACTAAAGCCGAACTGCTCAAAATCGAGCTATTTTTGATTTCTCGAACAAAAACTTCGGAAAATCGAAGCCAGTCAGCTAATTGCGTATTGAATCTAGTTTGCATATTATTGTCGAGATCCGAGCTAGTGCTAGTTCCGCGTATAGTAAAAAGGATGCCGTAATGATCCGAGCCAAAGTCAAGCAAAATTTGCCAGTCGTCGACTAGTTCAGCTAAATTGCTCGAAACTAAAGTCAAATCTAGTACCGATTCTCTAGCTAAGTGCAGTCGAAAAAAAGTGCCTTCGCCAGGCGTATTCAATAGCGCTAGTTCTTGATTTTCGATCCAATTGACTAGCTCGTCGACATTTGAACTAGGCTTTGCTAATAGATCCTACCAAGAATAATACGTATTAAAATCGCCTAGCAAAATCGTACTTAGCTGTAGCGTTCTAGCATACAAGCACCGTTCTAGCGTTTTAAGCCCTAATCTAGCTTGGTCTGATTCATGGTAAATATTAAGAAGTTGCAATTTTAACGTTTTTTCGACAATATCGACTACAAGCATGTCGGAGTCACGTAGTGACGTACTTGCTATAGTAACTATTGGCCGATAGCTTTTCGCTACGTAAACTAGCGTACGAGGTCGGAATGAAAAGTCGGCTAGCAAAATTTGTAAAAATGCTGAATAAGCTATTAAGCGTGTTGTCGAATAGTCTAGCTCATTGTCGGCTGGTTGCACTAGCCATAGTTCTTGAACTACTATTATATCGATTTTTAGCTCAATAGCTAACTGAAGTGCTGATTCGGTAGCTGCAGCACTTTTGTTGAAGTTCACTTGTAAAACCTTAGTATTGCTACTAATCATGCTAATTTAGCTTAGTCGATTTAATTGAAGTAAAAACCTCGCATGTTCGATCATCAGCTGTATAATTGCCTTTGCAATTAGCGCACGTCGGCACTAAGTAAATGCATTTGGCTCCGACGGTATTGCACGTATTACAAGCATGTTGCTTAGTCACGTGACCTTCGCTACAAAGCTTGCATTTTGCTGATTTTTTGCAATGTGTGTCGATATGCCCGAATGCCTAACATTTGCCGCATTGCGTGGTCGGCGCTGTAGCATAGAATTTCTCTACGCGTACGCTGATGCCGGCAATAAATAGCCGATATCGAATAGCTCGACTAGCTTCGTCGGCTGTAGCAAATGCAACAACGATAGATCCTGCACGTTAATTAGCCCGTTTGTCGGCTGACGACAGCCAATACGGCTTTCCGATAAGTTGTAGACTTTTATTGAAAGTCTTGATTTCGTCGATTACTAGCTCCATGCCGCTAGGCGTATTAAAGTCGGCTGTCGGAATATTATGTAGCACGACTTTGTGCCAAAGCTCGTCGATTTGAGCTAGTTTGTACGATACTAAGTGTTGCTAAATAGCTTGTTTGTCGAGTAGGTATTGTGCCGAAAATTGGCTAGTCGTAAAAACTACTAGATTTTGGCCAAGTGATTTTGTGATAGTATTGACTACCGGCTTTTTTACGCTTTTTTGAGCGAAAGCGTTGTTGAAAGCATTCCGTAATACTAGTAGCGAAAATGTGTTGTTTGCGTCTAGAAATCTGATCAAAACTAGCTTTTGCACTTTAGTTTTGCTTAGTTCAATTTTTGAAGTAACTAAATTAGCTACTTTTGCTTTTGATCTAAGCTGAACTAAAGTCCATTCCTGAAGCTTATTTGAAAGCATATTGCTAGCCGTAGCTATCGACGCGTACGACGGTGTCGATTTGAATGCTGTAGCTGTAGATGCTGTAGCTGCAAGTCTTGTAGCTATCGGTACTTTAGCTAATGCTTTAGCTTTGGTCTCAATTTGACGCGTGGCCGATTCTAGGTTGGCGATTTGCGACGTGATGATTGTAAACGCCGTACGCAATTTTCCTTGTTCCGTGTATTCTCTAAAAATCTCTAGCAAATCTAGTAGCTTCGATTGCTCGTCGCGTAATTGCGTAGCTAAGCTAGCTTGGATCAATAAATCACGAGCTTGTAAAACTAGCTCGCGTGCCGATTGTAATATTGTTGTTGTTGTTGCAAAACGTGCTTGTTTCGCGTTGTTGTTATTGTCGGTTGCGAAAAAACTAAAAGCCGTACGCTTGCCGTTTTAGTTGTGATTCGAGCGGTAAAAGTTGATGCCTGAAGCAAATGCGACAAAAAAGTTTTCCGTCGCGAAAGAATTGCTAGCAATAGAGTCGGAGCTAGGTTCTAGCTCGATAGTCCTAATAGCACTGTTGCAAATAGGCTGATTTGGTAGCTCTAAGCTAAAGCTTTCGATAAGCACATCGATCATATCGACAGCATCACTTAGGAGTAGGCTAGGAATCGGCTTTATTGCGCTACAATACGACAATCAAGGACGGCCTAGTACGATACATCGTAATATCGACAACATTGGCCAATCACAGCTAGTCTACAATGGAGAGCTAGAAGGAATCACGCAAGCTATCGAATACGCTAGTACAATAGCACAGCCTGGCCAAAATTACAATATCTATGCCGACAATCAAGCCGCACTTCACAGGCTAAAATCAGCTAACGACAATCCCGGCCAATCACAGCAAATACGCGCTAGCGAAGCTACGCTATACGCAATAGAAAAAGGAGCTAGTATTGCACTAAAGTGGGTTCCAGGGCATACGGATATCTATGGAAACGACCAAGCCGACAAATTAGCTAAACTAGCTACAACTATTGAGCCTAGCACTGCAACGACGAGTTTTGCGGTACTCGGCTGCGAAGCTAAAAAAGCTAATATTGCGGAATGGAAAAATGTGCTAGCGAAGTACGACAGCAAGCCTAGTACAAATCCATTTACGTACAAAAAGCTATTTCCGTGGAAAATCAAGTCGAAAATACAACTACCGCGCGGAACGACTAGAGAGCTAGCTAGCTCGCTATTTCAACTAAAGCTCGGCCATGGCTATATTCGATCATATTTGCACAAGCTAGGTCATGTGACGTCTGACAAATGCGTGTGCGGAACAAAGGAAACAGCTCAGCATTTGCTACTTAGCTGTAATGATCCTAAGCTAGTTTTAGCTAGATCAAAGCTCAAAAACGACCTTGGAGGAAACAGGCTTACAATGGCCTTACTACTACATACAACTATCGGCATTGAAAAGACGCTAGCGTTCCTCAAAGCGACTAGCGTCTGTACTAGACGGAACCACCTGAATAGGCTAGAGCGGGAACAGGAGCTAGAGGAGCTAGAGGCGCTAGGGGAACTTGAAAGAGAGGAATAGACGTTCGCTACGATTTCATTTGTTTTGCTATTTACTACAATCAGGGCTAGACCCTCAACATTCACTGGAATAGATTGACTACCACCATTGCTTGTACATAAACTAGATAGGAACGCTAGCGCCTAGGCGCTAGCCGTGCTACATAGTCCTCGACTGATACAGCACGTTAAAAGGAATAATAATAATAATAATTAGGAGTAGGCTAAAAGCGGGCGCCTCCAAAAAAAGGTCAGACGCGCTCGACATATAGACCACAACAAAGCGTTTTCTACGCGCACCACGCGTCGAGCTGGCTATTGCTGGGAGGAATAGGCTAATAAGCTAGTTCTTCAAGTATTGGAGACGTGTTTTGAACAAAATAGAGGGGGTTGAAAATTGTTGTTGTCGTCCGATCTTGCAAAGGCAATCATACAGCTAATGATCGAACATGCGAGGTTTTTACTTCAATTAAATCGACTAAGCTAAATTAGCATGATTTGTACTAATACCAAAGTACTACAAGTGAACCTCAACAAAAGCGCCGCAGCTACCGAATCAGCACTCCAGCTAGCTATTGAGCTAAAAATCGACATAATCGTCGTTCAAGAACCATGGCTAATGCAACCAGCCGACAATGAGCTAGACTATTCGACAACACGTTCAATAGCTCATTCAGCATTTCTACAGATTTTGCCGGCTGACCTAGCATTCCGACCCCGTACGCTAGTTTACGTAGCGAAAAGCTATCGACCAATAGTCACTATAGCAAGCACATCACTACGTGACTCCGACATGCTTGTAGTCGATATTGTAGAAAGAACGTCAAAATTACAACTTCTCAATATTTACCAGGAATCAGACCAAGCTAGATTAGGGCCCAAAACGCTAGATCGGTGCTTGTATGCTAGAACGCTACAGCTAAGTACGATTTTACTAGGCGATTTTAATACGCATCATCCTTGGTGGGATCCATTAGCAAAGCCTAGTTCAAATGCCGACGAGCTAGTCAATTGGATCGAAAATCAAGAACTAGCGCTATTGAATACGCCTGGCGAAGGCACCTTTTTTCGACATTACATGACTAGAGAATCGGTACTAGATTTGACTTTAGTTTCAAGCAATTTAGCTGAACTAGTCGACGACTGGCAGATTTTGCCTGATTTAGGCTCGGACCATTACGGAATCCTTTTCACAATACGCGGAACTAGCACTAGCTCGAATCCAACTTATCGGACGACAACAACAATTTTCAACCCCCTCTATTTTGTTCAAAACACGTCTCCAATACTTGAAGAACTAGCTTATTAGCCTATTCCTCCCAGCAATAGCCAGCTCGACGCGTGGTGCGCGTAGAAAACGCTTTGTTGTGGTCGATATGTCGAACGCGTCTGACCCCTTTTTGGAGGCGCCCGCTTCTAGCCTACTCCTAAGTAATGCTGTCGACATAATCGATGTACTTATCGAAAACTCTAGCTTAAAGCTACTAAATCAGCCTATTTACAACAGTGCTATTAAAACTATCGAGCTAGAACCTAGCTCCGACCCCATTGCTAGCAATCTTTTCGCGACAGAAAACTTTTCTGCCGCATTTGCTTCAAGCATCAACTTTCACCGCTCGAATCACAACCAAAACGGCAAGCGTACGGCTTTTAGTTTTTCCGCAACCGACAATAACAACAACGCGAAACAAGCACGTTTTGCAACAACAACAACAACATCACAATCGGCACGCGAGCTAGTTCTACAAGCTCGTGATTTATTGATCCAAGCTAGCTTAGCTACGCAATCACGCGACGAGCAATCGAAGCTACTAGATTTGCTAGAAATTTTTAAAGAATACACGGAACAAGAAAAATTGCGTACGGCGTTTACAATTATCACGTCACAAATCGCTAACCTAGAATCGGCCACGCGTCAAATTAAGACCAAAGCTAAAGCATTAACTAAAGTACCGATAGCTACAAGACTTGCAGCTACAACATTTACAGCTACAGCATTCAAATCGACACCGTCGTACGCGTCGATAGCTACGGCTAGCAATATGCTTTCAAATAAGCTTTAGAAATGGACCCTAGTTCAGCTTAGATCAAAAGCAAAAGTAGCTAATTTAGTTACTTCAAAAATTGAACCAAGCAAAACTAAAGTGCAAAAGCTAGTTTTGATCAGATCTCCAAACGCAAACAACACATTTTCGCTACTAGTATTACGGAATGCTTTCAACAACGCTTTCGCTCAAAAAAGCGTAAAAAAGCCGGTAGTCAATACTATCACAAAATCACTTGGCCAAAATCTAGTAGTTTTTACGACTAGCCAATTTTCGGCACAATACCTACTCGACAAACAAGCTATTTAGCAACACTTAGTATCGTACAAACTAGCTCAAATCGACGAGCTTTGGCACAAAGTCGTGCTACATAATATCCCGACAGCCGACTTCAATACGCCTAGCAGCATAGAGCTAGTAATCGACGAAATCAAGACTTTCAATAAAAGTCTACAACTTATCGGAAAGCCGTATTGGCTGTTGTCAGCCGACAAACGAGCTAATCAACGTGCAGGATTTATCGTCGTTGCATTTGCTACAGCCGACGAAGCTAGTCGAGCTATTCGACATCGGCTATTTATTGCCGGCATCAGCGTACGCGTAAAAAAATTCTATGCTACAGCGCCGACCACGCAATGCGGCAAATGTTAAGCATTCGGGCATATCGACACACATTGCAAAAAATCAGCAAAATGCAAGCTTTGTAGCGAAAGTCACGTAACTAAGCAACATGCTTGTAATACGTGCAATACCGTCGGAGCCAAATGCATTCACTTAGTGCCGACGTGCGCTAATTGCAAAAGCAATTATACAGCTGATAATCGAACATGCAAGGTTTTTACCTCAATTAAATCGACTAAGCTAAATTAGCATGATTAGTAGCAATACTAAAGTTTTACAAGTGAACCTCAACAAAAGTGCTGCAGCTACCGAATCAGCACTTCAGCTAGCTATTGAGCTAAAAATCGATATAATAGTAGTTCAAGAACTATGGCTAGTGCAACCAGCCGACAATGAGCTAGACTATTCGACAACACGCTCAATAGCTTATTCAGCATTTCTACAAATTTTGCTAGCCGACTTTTCATTCCGACCTCGTACGCTAGTCTACGTAGCGAAAAGCTATCGGCCAATAGTCACTATAGCAAGCACGTCACTACGTGACTCCGACATGCTTGTAGTCGATATTGTCGAAAAAACGTCAAAATTGCAACTTCTCAATATCTACCATAAATCAGACCAAGCTAGATTAGAGCCTAAAACGCTAGAACGGTGCTTGTATGCTAGAACGCTACAGCCAAGTACGATTTTGCTAAGCGATTTTAATACGCATCATCCTTAGTAGAATCCATTAGCAAAGCCTAGTTCAAATGCCGACGAGCTAGTCAATTGGATCGAAAATCAAGAACTAGCGCTATTGAATACGCCTGGCGAAAGCACTTTTTTTCGACTGCACTTAGCTAGAGAATCGGTACTAGATTTGACTTTAGTTTCGAGCAATTTAGCTGAACTAGTCGACGACTAGCAAATTTTGCCTGACCTTAGCTCGGATCATTACAGCATCCTTTTTACTATACGCGGAACTAGCACTAGCTCGGATCTCGACAACAATATGCAAACTAAATTCAATACGCAATTAGCTGACTAGCCTCGATTTTCCGAAGCTTTTGCTCGAAAAATCAAAAATAGCTCGATTTTAAGCAGTTCGGCTTTAGTTCAGCTTAGTACAATTGATCAAAGTAGCTCAGCCAGCTTGGAACTGCTTCAGGATCCTAATTTGGAAATCGGACAAATCCTACAACACGCTAGCGCTAGCTATTCGGATATGCTAGTTACTGATTTTTTAGATCAAGCTGCGGAATCGCTTACTACAGCTATTACTACAGCAGCAAAAATAGCGATTCCAATACAGAAAACTAGCGCTAAAGCCAAGCCTTGGTAGAATGACGAACTACGAGAATTACGACAAACTATGCTACAGTGCAAACGACAGCTAGCACGTGATTCTACGGCACGTGATTCTAGTCAACAGCCAATACTTGATTCTAGTCGGAAACAGGAATATCTAATAGCTCGGAATAGCTATTTTTTGGCTATTAAACGTGCAAAACGCAAGCATTGGAATCAATTTCTGGAAAAAGAGGATCCGCGATCAATTTACAAAGCTATGGCTTATACAAAGAATCGACAAACGGAAAGATTGCCGACTATATCAGGCTAAACGACGTTCCAAGGCAAAGCTAGTACGCTACGTAGCAAACTGTTCTTTTCGCTACCTATAGCAGCTAATTTAGCTTGGTACAATTATCGACTTAGTACTACGTGGGCATGGCCGAAACTAGCTATTTCGGAGCTTGAAAATGCATGCTCGGCAAAAATCAAAGGCAAAACGCCAAGTCCGGATTTAATCAATCAAGATATTATTCGCCAAGCTTATCGTACGGATCCGGAGCTATTTTATAGACTATTTGCTAGTCTATTGCATATCGGCTATCACCCAAAGTGCTGGAAACAAGCTACAGGTGTAATTCTCAAAAAGCACCAAAAACCGAACTACACGGATTCAACAGCATACAGAGTTATATCGCTACTAAATTGCTTAGGCAAAATCAGCGAACGCATTCTAGCTCAGCGACTTAGCTACTTAGCGGAAACAACTAGCTTATTACACAATACGCAAATCGGAAGTCGCTTGAAAAAATCAGCTATCGACGCAGCAATGCTATTAACAAATGAAATACAACAAAATCGACTAGCAAAACGTACTACAACAACGCTGTTTCTAGACATTAAAGGAGCATTCGATCACGTGGCCAAAAATCAACTACTAGCTATTTTGCAAAAGCTCGGCATGCCGACTAGCTTGATTTCCTGGGTGTCGTCATTTCTAGCTAATCGACAATTACGACTTTCGTTCGACAACCAACTAGAGCAATTCAGTACAATTGATACCGGCATTCCGCAAGGCAGTCCTATTTCGCCAATACTATTTTTGATCTACATACGAGACCTAGCGGCAAAGCTAGCTTCGTCGATTAAAATAGTGTCGTACATAGACGACATGTCATTGACTACAGCATCGACCAGCCTACGGAAAAATGTACGCATACTAGAACGCGAAGTAGCTAAACTAGCTGAACTAGCGAGCTTGAATGCAATTCAATTTGATTTGGCCAAAACCGAACTAATCCACTTTACGACAGCTAAACTAGCTAGTACAATTAGCTTACGACTACCTGACAACAACGTCATACAGCCAAAAAAGCTAGTACGCTGGCTAGGCGTTTGGTTCGATTCAGGGCTCACATTCAAGCAACACGTCGCAATACGTACTAGTCAAGCTAGATCTAGTTTTTATCGACTAGCTAGACTAGCTAATACGGAGCAAGGTCTTAGTCCTTTTGCTATTCGACAATTGTACCTCGCTTGCGTGACTAGCGTGGCTGACTACGGAGCGATAATATGGTGGAAAGGTCAAGCACAATTTAGCCGACAATTACAATCATTACAGAACCTGGCACTACGCAAAATACTAGGTGTTTTCCGAACTAGTCCAATTTGCCCTATGGAGGTCGAATCGGCATTGTATCCCGCTAGCGTACGACTCAATGCTAGCGTACGACAATATGCTGTTCGAGCTTTGAAGCCACCTCAAAATTACTCTATCAGACAAGCTACACAAACAGCTACAGCCGGCACACAGCTAGAACGCATCGCTAGTTCAGCTAGACTAGAGCATATTCTGTAGAAAGGAGAGAGAACATGGTTATATTATTCAATGAGGATAAGGGGCAAGGCCTCCTATCTATATGCCTACAGTCAGGGTTTATAGTAGGGCTGTGTGCCTGAAGTTTCAACACTCCCACACAGGCATAAAGCTTTTACAGCTGAAAGCTTTTACAGCTGAAAGCTTCTATATACTAATTACAAAATAAACTTTTCTCGAGCTTGAACTTTCTAAAGTAAACTTTTTATATGCTAATAACTTTTTTACTCTGTGTTATTTTACTTCGATCGCTTTTTTAAAAATTTCGAACTTGTTTTTCGCAAAAGCTTTAGTTATTTTATCGGCGATTTGTTTTTTAGTTAATATATATTGTAAGTTTACTTTTTCGTTTGTTACTTTTTCTCGAACAAAGTAGTATTAAATATCGATGTGTTTTGTGCGTGCGTAAAACCGAAAGTTTTTAGCTAAAACAATAGCTTTTTAGTTGTTTTCGTAAATGATTATTGTACTAGCATTTTAATTTATATTAAAATAAATCTGGCCAAAAAAGCTTTATAGCTATATAGTTTTTTTAGTTGCGTTAATTTGTTTAATATATTCGGCTTTGCAAAATAATAACAATACCGTAAATTGTCGTTTCGCTAACTAGCTAATTGCTGCGCTTTTAATATTAAACACGTATTTTAAAGTCGACCGACGTATTTTTATGTTTTTTGTTTAGTTTAAGTTTGTATAGTTTGTTAATAGCTGTACTGTTTCTCGAAACATTAATTTTATGTATATTGTTTTTTTAATGTATCGCAGTACTCGTTTTGTAGTTTTTATATATGTTTTGTTTAAGTTTAAAGTATATCGACTAACAACAAATATAGCGTATACTAAATCAAAACGCGTATTTAACATAGTATACATAAAAAAGCCGACTATAAATTAGTATTAGCAACGAAAAGTTAAGTCGGTTTAGTATTTAAACTTTGCAAAAATAAATCGAGTCGTAGTTTTTATAAGTATAACAACAAAAGTACACTTTTTTATACTAAAATTTTCGAAAACTTTGCGCAAATAAGCTTTTTAGAAAAGTCGCAAAGTCCGTTGTAAACAGTCGCGAATTACTTTTATTTTTAAATAAAAGTAACATAAGTTTAAATTCGATATATAAAACTGTTAATTAAGCTTTGTTTTAATAGTTTAAATATTTGTTTTTAAATTATTTGCAATTAAAAAGTTGTTTACGTAAATTGTAATAATAATACTTTTTCGGTAATATACGCTAAAATTAGCATCGAAAAACTAAAAACTTTGTTCAGCAAAAAAAAATGCTAAAATATTGTACTAAATACGTAAAAATTGTTTTAAGCTATATAAAGCTTTATTTAGTTTATACATTTTTGTTACGCTGTAACCGGTTAGTAGCTCGATGTAAATGTTAGTATTAATATTTTTATACAAAAACGCAGTTTTAACATTTATTTGCTCGAGTTTTTAATTAAAACAACAATAAAAACAAAAATAGTTTTATAGTTTATAAGTTTAACTATTAAAACAAAAGTTTCGTAAAAATTAATATTTTCTCGTTGTTTAAAGCCGCGGACTACTTAACGAGTTTTATACTGCAAAATTTTTTTTTTAGCTTCGCGTTTAATTTTGAATATTTATTTGCTGCTAAAAGCTACGCGATTTAACAAAGTTTTTGCGGCAGTTTAAGTTTTATTTTTAACTAGTAAATTGTACTCGTTTTAAATCGCGGCTTTTTACATTTTTTACTATAAAAATTCTATTGCTTTTTTTAATGTGCGTAGCTTAAAAAACTTACAAGAATTTGCGTAGCCGAAAAACGTTAATAAAAAGTATTATATAAACAAACAAAAATATAAAAAAATTAACGCTAATACAATAAAGTTTAAAAAACTATCGAAATAACGAAGTTTAAAATGTAAAAACGGTATAACTAGTATATAGTTTATTATACTCGAAAATTTAGCTGTAACTAACTATAAAATTTGTTTATATAGTTTAAAATACTGTATATAGTTTTACTACTTATACTTTTTTTCGTTGTTTTAAGCATTTAGTAGTATATATGTAAAAACGCCGGCATTGTTTTGCAAATAAAAAATATTAAACGCGTTGTACAAATTATTTAAGTTTTTTTTAAATTTCGAATTTAACTTTTTGTATTTATAGTCGAAGTTAAGTTTTTAATTTTAAAAATAAAAGCGTTTTACAGTATAGCTAAATAAAAAGTCGCAAAGTAAAAGTTTATTTAGTTAAAAAGCGTTGTTGTTTAATTTAGCTAATAAAATAAACTGTAAATATAAAGTAAAGCAGTAAATTAAATAGTTTAACAAGTCGAGTTAAAAGCTTTTTATTTTTACAGCCGAGCTAACTAACGCTAATAGCTAGTATAAAAGCTAATAAACTGTAAACAAAGCTAAAATTGTAAAAAAGTTTTAGTTAAACTAAAGTTTAAACTAAATTAAAAATGCTAAAAATAAATTAATTGAAATAATCGATGTATTATAAAATTCAGTATTAAAATCTTAAAAAAATTTTACTGCAAAATGTTTTTTTTTAAGTTTAAAATTTGTATTTTAAAGCGCCGAAATTAAAGTTTGTAGTTTTTAAACTTTTAAATTTAATTTAAGCTTTTTTTGCAAACTAAGTTTATTTTACAGCAATTGTTCGATTGTGCAAATAAAAGCTTTTCGAACAATACGACTATTTAAAGTTAAAATGTAATAAATAGTACTTTTTTTAAAATTTACTAAAATTTTTCGAATTGCTTTATTTCGCAGTTTTTTTTTTGTGTTAAAATTGTTATAATATATTACAAATCTAAAAGTGCAAATATAGCTTAATATTAATAATGTTTTTGTTTAAGCTTTTTATAGTGTTTTTTTAATAGCAGCGTGTAAAAATCGAATATACAAGTATTTTGTATACTGTACTGCTTTAAACTAAAACTTTAAATTTAAACTAGCAGCTTTTAAAAAAAGCGCTGTTTTTTGTTATATTGTATAATCGAAACGTTTAACTGTTTTATTTATTTTTAAATTGTATAGCTTTATAAACTTTTAGTTAATTTCGTAAACAATAAAAAACTGTTTTAGCTTGTTCGAAATATATTTTTTGCTATTGTTATTACAAATACGTCGAATTACTTTTTTTTTGTTAATACGCTTATAGTGCTTTTTAAAATAAATAAAACAGTTTGTAATTTCGTTTTTAGCTCTTATTAAGTATATACGCGCGAACTTAGTTTTGTTATATTCGAAAATTACAAAAAACCGGTTGCTATTAAAACTTTTAACTAGAATTAGTTTTATTATATTAATATAAATCAGTTTTAATTTATGCTTTTTAAGTTTAATTTAACAGTTGTATAACTGTTTAGTTTTTTTTGTGTAATACAAATTTTATATATATATCGATTTTTAAAATAGTATTCGTTGAAATTAACGCTAGTAGCTATAACAAACAGTTTAAATAAATTTTAGTTTTCGAAATGTTTTATATAGTTGTATTACAAAAACATGTTTTTTTTAACAGTATAAACTTAAAAAACAGTAAACGTTTTAACTGGAAAAACTACTATAATAAACAAAACTGTATTATTCGAGCTAAAACTAAATAGTTATTCGGTTTAATTTAAAAACTATAAATTATAACGTGCTGTAGTATTAATTTTATAATTATTAATTATTTAGTAAATTGAGTTTTCGGTTAAAACTAACTGTATTTTTTTATTCCGAAAAATTTAAAACACTAAAATTAAATTAAAAAAGCTTATAGCTAAACAGTATTTAATATCGGTTAAAATAAGCTTTGTTAGTTAACTATTAAATTTTGAAATAAAAATTTTAACGGTTTTTTTGTTTTTGTACTTAACGCTTTTTTTTATGCTTTTGTATACATCGAAATTTCTGCGAGTAATACTAACGAAAGCAGCTAAATTGCTTATTGTATAATTAGTACAACCGGTATTAATTACTTATTTGTTTTAAAAAATTGTATTTGTATTAAAATTCAGCAAAACCGTTTTTTGAAAAATAATACCGGCCGAAACTTTTAAATTAAAAACTAAACAGTTAAAATTAGCTGTTACTGTCGAAAAGTTATTGTTAACAATAAATAATAAAAGTTTAAGCTTTTTTAAATTTTTATTGTTTTTGTTTTTAACTTTTTGTTTGTAACTGTTTGTCAGGGTCCAGACAAGAGTCGATCCCGACCCACATACATGCTACACATGCCAAGCACATGCTACACACATGCGACGCGCCACGTAAAGAACCGCTGGCGTATCGAAAGCTATAAGAAAAAGTAACGAACAAAAGTAGTACAATAAAGAATAATTTGTGTTTTGTATACGTTATAATACTACAATCGATACAATAAATTATTCCGTACGTACTAGACTAGTCACTTTATTTGTGTTCTGGCACTTTACATGCTATTTTTTTTATTTCAGAAATAATTCGGTTAGTTAAAACGTTGCGAAAAACTAGTTAGCTACAAGCAAATTAATAGCTACGCACGAAAAGAATTCGGCTACGAACTTAGCACGAACTACATACGACGAGTCAGCGGCTAAAAAACTTAAATATAAAAAATAAAATAACGATTTTTTGTATGTTTGCGATTTGCCGACATATTACGAGTATATAATTAAAAAAGTTTAAACTTTTATATTAAAAACGAAAAGAAAGTTTAAAATACTTAGAAACATATAAAAAAATCAAAAGAAAATCGACTATTGCGTTATAGCTTTCAATAAAAAGCTAAAACAACAATAGTTTTTTTACAAGTCGAACTCGATTTAAAAGCTTTCGTAAAAAATATTCAAAATATAGTTAGTCGACGTTATAATAAACTTTTACTCGAGAAAAGTGCGCGCAGTTATAAAATATAAAAAAGCTCGACAAAAAGCCGGCGAAAAAGTAAACGATTTTGCTATTTAGCTAGCTACGCTAAAAAAAGAGCTGGAATATAACGAGTCGAAAAATAGTCGAAAAAAAGCCGATACGTTATTCGTAAAACTTAAACTAAAGTTTAAAAGTCAAATATTGTACGCTAAAAACTTTTTTACAACTAAAAAAGCAATTTTGCGGCTAGCAAAACAGCTAAAGCAAATAAAAAAAATAAAAAACGGCTTAGCCGAAAAAAAAATGTTTGCTAAAGTAATGCCGATAGTTGTACTTTGTAACGACGCAAGGAATCACGGGCTAGAATAGAAGCATATGGGAGTGCGTACAATAAGCTGATCGTAATTGCTTTATAGGTCTAAAGTACTAAAAATACAAAAACATAAAAAGCAACTAAAAAGAATAGAAACAGGCCTTTATATAAGCGATTCCGACTTTACTTTGTATTAAGTCTAAAACTTTTTATACTTTAATTACTACTTTTTTTTCTGTATTATAACTTTCGTGCTGTGTTTTAAGCATACCGATTATTACATTACTTTTTTTATTAAAAAAAGCTTGTTTTTAAGCTTCGAAATAAAGTAGTTCGATAATAATTCGATAAAGTTTCAGTATTAAATTTTTTTTTAATTTAGTTTACAATACTAAGCGATTTTAACAACAAAATAGTATTTTGCAACAATAGTAATTTCTGTAAGTTATTATTACAGTCAGAACTATTCCGAATTGCTTTAGTATTGTAAAACAGTTACAATAAAATTCTTTGTGCTTTCTGGAAATATAAATAATTTTACTTTTTTTTACTTTATTTTTCTTTTTTTTACTAACAACTATTATTTGTAAACTTGCTTTAGTAGAAAAGTTTTAGTATAAACTTTAGTATTAATATTCGTAAATTATGCTTTTATTTACTTTATTCGGCGCGTTAGTTGCAGTTTATTGTGTATACTGTTTCCGTTGCTTTCGAGCTAAAAAAAAAACAAAAAGTACTAATGCTCGTTTAGTCGGCTTTTATTAAAGAAATGTAGTTATTATACTGTACAAAATGCTTTTTGTGTATTTGTAAATTTTCGAATTTTATTTGTATTTTTTACTTGTTTACTTTTAGCTAAATTTTGTAGTACGTGTTTATCGAATTTGCTGTTTTTTAAACAGCACAAAATGCTTAAATTCACGTTGCAGCAGTAGTACTAAATAAAATTGTGTTAATTAGCTCGGCGTTTATACTTCGGACGTAGCTCGACATAAACTTTGTTTTGTTAAAAAAAACTTGTGCTTTTCGGTTCGAAATAACAAATATATTAATAGTAAATCGTTCGTATTTTATTCGACTCGGTTTAATTTTATTTAAAAGCTTTATAAACTTAAAAAAGTTGTAGTTGCAGTACAAACTTTTGTAACTAGTTTAGCTGCTGCTCGGCGTACTACCGGTCGTGTTACTAAAGCGAAAAGTCGAAAAAGTAGCTAAGTAAGTTTTTTTCGAGCTGCTAACTTATATAAAAATAAAAACGAAAACAATAAAAAAAATAAAAATAAAAAAAAAGTAAAAATAGCGAATCCGGCAAAGCCCGCTAAAGCGAAAAAAGTGGATTTTATAAATGCGGAAATTGCAGCGCTTTTTGCTAATAAATAAAAAAGTGTTAAACTTTGTTTCGAAAAACAAATCGACATTTTTGTAGTATAAATTTCGACAGTGTTTATTTACGAAAATAGTTTTTTGTAGCGAAATCGGTTTAGTATTACTAAAAAGTTTATATTGCAAAAATTGTTAACTAAAGCTTTAAATTAAAAAGTATTAGATTTTTAATTAAATTGCTTTATTAATGCTTTTTTTGTATTGTATTTCGTGATTTGTAATTAAAAATAAAAATAAAATCGAAAAGTTGTCGAAAAAAATTCGGTGTTGTTATACTCGATTATTTGTTAAGTAATTGTAATTTTTTTAGCTAAATTTTTAAGCTGTAATTTATTTCGCAAATTTACGAAAAAACTTTAGTAAACGAAAGTTTTGTATATAAAAGTCGCGAATTTTGTAAAGTGACTTTATAAAGTTAAAAGCAAAATACTATTTAAAGTCCGAATTGTAGCCGACTTAATGTCACGAACCGAATCCCGGGACCTGCTGGGGTCCCAGGAGAGGAGCCCCAGGACGCTCTGGCGTCCCAGGACCAATAGGAATCCTAAGGATGTGAGTCCCAGGATCAGCCAGTGTCCTGGGACTTTAAGTAAATAAAAGAGCGAACGGCTACTTGACCTCTGAAAACCGCGACTTTGTCACGTGATAAAGTTTGTAAAAGTCTGGAGACTTTACTAGAGTTTAAGAACTCCAGCTAGAAATAAAGACTCCAGTCCGGCTATAAAATATAAATAGTTGTAGTTTCGTAGTTTAAAAGCTTCGTGCTTAATTTACTTTATAGTTTAGCAATATAGTTTTTGTTATACTTGTAACGTTTTACTTTTTAGTAAAAAGCAGTGTCTAGTTTATTTTATATATACTATACTAACTAACGAGCTTTAAACTTAACTATTTAAGCTTTAAGCTATTTCGTACGTTACATTTTAAACATTCTAGTTTTAAAGTAACTAAGCAACATAACACTTAACACGAAAAGTCTTTTCGCTAGCACAGCTAAACAAAAAGCAAAAAAAAAAGTAGTTATTCCAAACATTATCGCTATCGACAAAAACGAAAACATTAAACTTTCTAACATCGAACTTACTAAAATCGAAGTTTCGGAAATCTTGAAAGTTTTTCTGCCGAACAAATACTACAAAAATAAAAAAGATTTTAAAACTTTTTTTTTTTAAATAAAAATTTACTAAAAATTTAACAACGACAAATTTTTTTATAAAAAAGCTTACTGTTTGTTTGCTGCTTTTTACTTCAAAAAAAATGCGGCTAAATAGATTATGCCGTTTTTAAAAAACTACTTTTAGCATAACGAAAACATCGACAAATGTATAGCAGCTACTAAAATAGCGTTAAAAAAATAGTCGAAATTCAAAAAAGCAATTAAAACAGTATTCAAAAATATAAATAAATAAAAAACTGCTGAACAACACTTGTATAGTTTACAACAAACAGAAACGACTATTATTTACGTTACAGAATTTAAGAAACACGCTGCTTAAACTAGCTAGAACGTTTAAGCTTTAATCAGCTATTATATAAAAAAGCTTAAAATTTACGTTTAAGTCGAACTCGCTCGAATAAACAACTTTACAAATATAAAATTATTGATCGAAATGTTTGTGTTAATAAACAACAAAATTAGTGATTTTTACAGAAATCAAAAATTTATAAAAAAACGCCGGTATTACAAAAACGAAAAAAAAAAGCGTGATTTAAAAAAAAAGCTAAACCGTTAGCCGGAGCTTATAAAACTAAACGCTAAAAAAAAAAAAAAGTTTATATTTAAAAAAAAAATGCAACACAAAAAAAAAAACAAGCTGTGCTACACTTGCGGCAAAAAAGAGTATATAGCTTTATTTTACAAAAAGAACGGCAGTAAAAAACAGGCTAATACTATTCAAGTTAAAAAAGTTTGTGTAAAAAAACGTGTAAAAAAATATAAAACACAAAAATTTTTTTATAAGTTTTTTAAAAAAAAACTCGAAAACATAAAAATAGCAATACAACTTTCGAAGCTCGGCTTTTTTGTTTTAAAAACTATAAGCTTAGTACTAGTACTAAAACTACACTCAAAAGTTGGCGAAAACAAAAAGTTAGCTTTGTTCGAAAAAAAAGCTAAAGTATAGTTTTTTTAACAAATATAAAAAAGCCCGATTATTAAAAAAAAACTGTAAAAAAAAAGCATAAACACGAAACTTTTCGGAATAAAAGCCGAAGTTATTTATAAAAACGAGCGCTGTGTAGCGTTTAAATTAGCTAACGAAAGAATTATCGAAAAATACGTAGCTAAAAAACGACTTTCGGGCTTAAAACAATACTTAAAAAAAAGAAATACTTAAAAAATAATAAACAACTTGAAAAAACGCTGCATTTAGCGACGTATAACTAGAAACTTTAACTACAAAATATTCGCCAAAAATAAAAAGCTAAAAACTAGCTATATAGTTAAAAACAAGCTTTATAAGCTAATAAAAAAAAACCCGACTATAAACTATAGCTAAATGCTATTTACGGCAACGCTATTAAAAAGCAAAAACTAAAGCAAACAACAGCTATTTCGAAACTATACTAGCTTAAAAAACTGTAAAACTAAAAAATATAAACACAAAAGTTATAATTAACACTAAAACTATAAATATATACATTAATACAAAATACGTCCAGAAAAAACAATCAAAACAAAGTACAAAAAACGCTTGTACTAAATAACAGCAATTAATAGCAAAAACGTTAATACAAACGAATAAGTTAAAAAAAACTTTGTTTATAAAAATAGTTATATTAAAAAACATACCGAAAAATAGTTTTTAACATTATGCTAATTAAAAAGCATAATATTATTTTTAAAACTTTTAAGTCAAAAACATAACTTAAATATAAACTAAACGAATAACAGTATTCGGTTTAACAAATACACTTGTGTAAAAAGTAACTTACAGAATATATATAGCGAAAAAAAAGTTAGCGCTGCTTTTTTCAAGCTAGAATCTTAAAAACTTGAAAATTTAATATAGCGAAGCACAAAAATACGTTCGACTAAATACTTGTACTATACAAAAAGTTTTTACGGCTGTTCGAAAATTTACAAAATATACGTGCTTTGTCGAAATACTAGCTATAGAACTATAAAATTAATTTAAAAAAAAAAAAAAGCTATTTTCTGAAAAACTGAAATTACACAATTTACAAACTTTAAAAACGCTTAAAAGTATATAAAAAATCAGCAAAAAAAAAAAATTAAAAAATTCAAATTACCGGCGACATCGAATATACTGCTAGCACGCAAAAAAAAAAAAACAAAAAGACTTTAAAAAAACTTTGCGTAAACTATCGCAGCTTAAACAACGTTACAATAAAAATGTATATTTTGTGCTTAGCAGCTAATATTTGCGAAACAATTTAGCTAAAGCAAAAATATTTACTAAGTTTAATTAAAAAACTCGTTCGCTTTAATACGAATTAAAAAAGCTATAAATAAAAACAGCTTTTATACTATTTTCGAAACTATAAAAGTATACAGTTATGCTTTTCGGCTTAACTAATATTTTTGCAACTTGCTAAAAACAAAACGAAAATATTTTAAAAAATTTCTATAAAAACAGTCGTATACTATTTCGACAATATTTTAATTTACTCGAAAAAACCGAAAAAACACGAAAAGCACGTAAAACAAGTTATGCGAAAGTTCGCACAAGTAAACTTTCGCCTGAAGTTGTCGAAGTATAAATTTAGTGTTACTAAAATAAACTTTTTGAAATATATTGTCGAAACAAAGTATTTCGCTATCGACTTTATTAAAATTAAAAACATTTAAAAGTAAAAGTTACTACGCAACGTTAAAAACGTGCAATTATTTTTGATAATACAAAATAAAAAGCATAGTTAAAACTAATGCTTTAAATATAATAATAAAAGCAGTTTACTTTCAAAAAACAACAACAGCAAACTACACTTTGTCGCTTATTTTTTTAAAAACTATGTTATTAGCAAAACAAAACTACAACATTTATAAAAAAACTGCTTGCAATCGTAAAAGCGCTAAAACACTAGCGCATCTACTTAAAAAAGCAAAATTCACAGTTACTATTTATACCGACTATATAAATTTTCGAACTTTTACTACTACTAAAGTTTTAAACAATTGAAAATTAGCTAAATAAGCTAAAAACTAGCAAAATTCGACTTAGTTATTAAACACGTTAACAAAACAAACAATGCGAAAACTAACGCGCTTAGCAAAAACTAAAGTACAAAATTTCAAAGTATACTAAAAACAGCTTTTTTAGAAAGCTCGAAAATAAAAACTTTGTTTCGAATATAAAAAAATTGCAGCAACAGTAAAACATAGCTTTACCGAGCTATAGCTAGCACGCTTTAAAAATAGCGCTAAACAAAATCTAAGCGCACAACGAATACTAAAAAACTTTCGAAAAAATAAAAAAATAACGAAATTTTTCGACAAAAAACAAAAAAGCTGTATATATTTAAAAAAAGTCAGAAAAAGCTTCGTTAAAAGCAATATAGCTTTTGCACACGAATACCAAAAAATCAGAAAACGTATAAAAAATCGCGAAAACTTTTAGTGTTTAAAACTGAAAACTACAATAAAAACAGTAGTTAACAGTTGTAATACTTGCATTAAAAACAAGCTTTACGCCGAGCTTTTATAAGCAAATGCAAATAACTTCGATACTATTTACACTATAAAATTAATATTTTAAGACTTTTAGTAATTTCTGTAAGTTATTATTACAGTCAGAACTATTCCGAATTGCTTTAGTATTGTAAAACAGTTACAATAAAATTCTTTGTGCTTTCTGGAAATATAAATAATTTTACTTTTTTTACTTTATTTTTCTTTTTTTTACTAACAACTATTATTTGTAAACTTGCTTTAGTAGAAAAGTTTTAGTATAAACTTTAGTATTAATATTCGTAAATTATGCTTTTATTTACTTTATTCGGCGCGTTAGTTGCAGTTTATTGTGTATACTGTTTCCGTTGCTTTCGAGCTAAAAAAAAACAAAAGTACTAATGCTCGTTTAGTCGGCTTTTATTAAAGAAATGTAGTTATTATACTGTACAAAATGCTTTTGTGTATTTGTAAATTTTCGAATTTTATTTGTATTTTTTACTTGTTTACTTTTAGCTAAATTTTGTAGTACGTGTTTATCGAATTTGCTGTTTTTAAACAGCACAAAATGCTTAAATTCACGTTGCAGCAGTAGTACTAAATAAAATTGTGTTAATTAGCTCGGCGTTTATACTTCGGACGTAGCTCGACATAAACTTTGTTTTGTTAAAAAAAACTTGTGCTTTTCGGTTCGAAATAACAAATATATTAATAGTAAATCGTTCGTATTTTATTCGACTCGGTTTAATTTTATTTAAAAGCTTTATAAACTTAAAAAGTTGTAGTTGCAGTACAAACTTTTGTAACTAGTTTAGCTGCTGCTCGGCGTACTACCGGTCGTGTTACTAAAGCGAAAAGTCGAAAAAGTAGCTAAGTAAGTTTTTTCGAGCTGCTAACTTATATAAAAATAAAAACGAAAACAATAAAAAAATAAAAATAAAAAAAAAGTAAAAATAGCGAATCCGGCAAAGCCCGCTAAAGCGAAAAAAGTGGATTTTATAAATGCGGAAATTGCAGCGCTTTTTGCTAATAAATAAAAAAGTGTTAAACTTTGTTTCGAAAAACAAATCGACATTTTTGTAGTATAAATTTCGACAGTGTTTATTTACGAAAATAGTTTTTGTAGCGAAATCGGTTTAGTATTACTAAAAGTTTATATTGCAAAATTGTTAACTAAAGCTTTAAATTAAAAAGTATTAGATTTTTAATTAAATTGCTTTATTAATGCTTTTTGTATTGTATTTCGTGATTTGTAATTAAAAATAAAAATAAAATCGAAAAGTTGTCGAAAAAATTCGGTGTTGTTATACTCGATTATTTGTTAAGTAATTGTAATTTTTTAGCTAAATTTTTAAGCTGTAATTTATTTCGCAAATTTACGAAAAAACTTTAGTAAACGAAAGTTTTGTATATAAAAGTCGCGAATTTTGTAAAGTGACTTTATAAAGTTAAAAGCAAAATACTATTTAAAGTCCGAATTGTAGCCGACTTAATGTCACGAACCGAATCCCGGGACCTGCTGGGGTCCCAGGAGAGGAGCCCCAGGACGCTCTGGCGTCCCAGGACCAATAGGAATCCTAAGGATGTGAGTCCCAGGATCAGCCAGTGTCCTGGGACTTTAAGTAAATAAAAGAGCGAACGGCTACTTGACCTCTGAAAACCGCGACTTTGTCACGTGATAAAGTTTGTAAAAGTCTGGAGACTTTACTAGAGTTTAAGAACTCCAGCTAGAAATAAAGACTCCAGTCCGGCTATAAAATATAAATAGTTGTAGTTTCGTAGTTTAAAAGCTTCGTGCTTAATTTACTTTATAGTTTAGCAATATAGTTTTTGTTATACTTGTAACGTTTTACTTTTTAGTAAAAAGCAGTGTCTAGTTTATTTTATATATACTATACTAACTAACGAGCTTTAAACTTAACTATTTAAGCTTTAAGCTATTTCGTACGTTACATTTTAAACATTCTAGTTTTAAAGTAACTAAGCAACATAACACTTAACACGAAAAGTCTTTTCGCTAGCACAGCTAAACAAAAAGCAAAAAAAAAAGTAGTTATTCCAAACATTATCGCTATCGACAAAAACGAAAACATTAAACTTTCTAACATCGAACTTACTAAAATCGAAGTTTCGGAAATCTTGAAAGTTTTTCTGCCGAACAAATACTACAAAAATAAAAAAGATTTTAAAACTTTTTTTTTTTAAATAAAAATTTACTAAAAATTTAACAACGACAAATTTTTTTATAAAAAAGCTTACTGTTTGTTTGCTGCTTTTTACTTCAAAAAAAATGCGGCTAAATAGATTATGCCGTTTTTAAAAAACTACTTTTAGCATAACGAAAACATCGACAAATGTATAGCAGCTACTAAAATAGCGTTAAAAAAATAGTCGAAATTCAAAAAAGCAATTAAAACAGTATTCAAAAATATAAATAAATAAAAAACTGCTGAACAACACTTGTATAGTTTACAACAAACAGAAACGACTATTATTTACGTTACAGAATTTAAGAAACACGCTGCTTAAACTAGCTAGAACGTTTAAGCTTTAATCAGCTATTATATAAAAAAGCTTAAAATTTACGTTTAAGTCGAACTCGCTCGAATAAACAACTTTACAAATATAAAATTATTGATCGAAATGTTTGTGTTAATAAACAACAAAATTAGTGATTTTTACAGAAATCAAAAATTTATAAAAAAACGCCGGTATTACAAAAACGAAAAAAAAAAGCGTGATTTAAAAAAAAAGCTAAACCGTTAGCCGGAGCTTATAAAACTAAACGCTACAAAAAAAAAAAAGTTTATATTTAAAAAAAAAATGCAACACAAAAAAAAAAACAAGCTGTGCTACACTTGCGGCAAAAAAGAGTATATAGCTTTATTTTACAAAAAGAACGGCAGTAAAAAACAGGCTAATACTATTCAAGTTAAAAAAGTTTGTGTAAAAAAACGTGTAAAAAAATATAAAACACAAAAATTTTTTTATAAGTTTTTTAAAAAAAAACTCGAAAACATAAAAATAGCAATACAACTTTCGAAGCTCGGCTTTTTTGTTTTAAAAACTATAAGCTTAGTACTAGTACTAAAACTACACTCAAAAGTTGGCGAAAACAAAAAGTTAGCTTTGTTCGAAAAAAAAGCTAAAGTATAGTTTTTTTTAACAAATATAAAAAAGCCCGATTATTAAAAAAAAACTGTAAAAAAAAAGCATAAACACGAAACTTTTCGGAATAAAAGCCGAAGTTATTTATAAAAACGAGCGCTGTGTAGCGTTTAAATTAGCTAACGAAAGAATTATCGAAAAATACGTAGCTAAAAAACGACTTTCGGGCTTAAAACAATACTTAAAAAAAAGAAATACTTAAAAAATAATAAACAACTTGAAAAAACGCTGCATTTAGCGACGTATAACTAGAAACTTTAACTACAAAATATTCGCCAAAAATAAAAAGCTAAAAACTAGCTATATAGTTAAAAACAAGCTTTATAAGCTAATAAAAAAAAACCCGACTATAAACTATAGCTAAATGCTATTTACGGCAACGCTATTAAAAAGCAAAAACTAAAGCAAACAACAGCTATTTCGAAACTATACTAGCTTAAAAAAACTGTAAAACTAAAAAATATAAACACAAAAGTTATAATTAACACTAAAACTATAAATATATACATTAATACAAAATACGTCCAGAAAAAAACAATCAAAACAAAGTACAAAAAACGCTTGTACTAAATAACAGCAATTAATAGCAAAAACGTTAATACAAACGAATAAGTTAAAAAAAAAACTTTGTTTATAAAAATAGTTATATTAAAAAAACATACCGAAAAAATAGTTTTTAACATTATGCTAATTAAAAAGCATAATATTATTTTTAAAACTTTTAAGTCAAAAAACATAACTTAAATATAAACTAAACGAATAACAGTATTCGGTTTAACAAATACACTTGTGTAAAAAGTAACTTACAGAATATATATAGCGAAAAAAAAGTTAGCGCTGCTTTTTTCAAGCTAGAATCTTAAAAACTTGAAAATTTAATATAGCGAAGCACAAAAAATACGTTCGACTAAATACTTGTACTATACAAAAAGTTTTTACGGCTGTTCGAAAATTTACAAAATATACGTGCTTTGTCGAAATACTAGCTATAGAACTATAAAATTAATTTAAAAAAAAAAAAAAAGCTATTTTCTGAAAAACTGAAATTACACAATTTACAAACTTTAAAAACGCTTAAAAAGTATATAAAAAAATCAGCAAAAAAAAAAAAAATTAAAAAATTCAAATTACCGGCGACATCGAATATACTGCTAGCACGCAAAAAAAAAAAAAACAAAAAAGACTTTAAAAAAAAACTTTGCGTAAACTATCGCAGCTTAAACAACGTTACAATAAAAAATGTATATTTTGTGCTTAGCAGCTAATATTTGCGAAACAATTTAGCTAAAGCAAAAATATTTACTAAGTTTAATTAAAAAAACTCGTTCGCTTTAATACGAATTAAAAAAAGCTATAAATAAAAAACAGCTTTTATACTATTTTCGAAACTATAAAAGTATACAGTTATGCTTTTCGGCTTAACTAATATTTTTGCAACTTGCTAAAAACAAAACGAAAATATTTTAAAAAAATTTCTATAAAAAACAGTCGTATACTATTTCGACAATATTTTAATTTACTCGAAAAAACCGAAAAAACACGAAAAGCACGTAAAACAAGTTATGCGAAAGTTCGCACAAGTAAACTTTCGCCTGAAGTTGTCGAAGTATAAATTTAGTGTTACTAAAATAAACTTTTTGAAATATATTGTCGAAACAAAGTATTTCGCTATCGACTTTATTAAAATTAAAAACATTTAAAAGTAAAAGTTACTACGCAACGTTAAAAACGTGCAATTATTTTTGGAGTTCGTTAACTTTTGCTGACAATTTATTAAAAAATATTTAAAGTTAGTTCACTTTTTAACATAACTAACTAAAAAAAACGTGCTTTTCGAATAAAAAATAAATTAAAAAACAGCTTTTAAAAAAATTAAAAATAAGTTCGCTAAAAAACTAATTCTTTAACACTATAATAAAAATAAAAAAAGCATAGTTAAAACTAATGCTTTAAATATAATAATAAAAGCAGTTTACTTTCAAAAAAACAACAACAGCAAACTACACTTTGTCGCTTATTTTTTAAAAACTATGTTATTAGCAAAACAAAACTACAACATTTATAAAAAAAAACTGCTTGCAATCGTAAAAGCGCTAAAACACTAGCGCATCTACTTAAAAAAAGCAAAATTCACAGTTACTATTTATACCGACTATATAAATTTTCGAACTTTTACTACTACTAAAGTTTTAAACAATTGAAAATTAGCTAAATAAGCTAAAAAACTAGCAAAATTCGACTTAGTTATTAAACACGTTAACAAAACAAACAATGCGAAAACTAACGCGCTTAGCAAAAAACTAAAGTACAAAAATTTCAAAGTATACTAAAAAACAGCTTTTTTTAGAAAGCTCGAAAATAAAAACTTTGTTTCGAATATAAAAAAAATTGCAGCAACAGTAAAACATAGCTTTACCGAGCTATAGCTAGCACGCTTTAAAAATAGCGCTAAACAAAATCTAAGCGCACAACGAATACTAAAAAAAACTTTCGAAAAAAATAAAAAAAATAACGAAATTTTTCGACAAAAAAAAACAAAAAAGCTGTATATATTTAAAAAAGTCAGAAAAAGCTTCGTTAAAAAGCAATATAGCTTTTTTGCACACGAATACTAAAAAATCAGAAAAACGTATAAAAAAATCGCGAAAACTTTTTAGTGTTTAAAACTGAAAACTACAATAAAAACAGTAGTTAACAGTTGTAATACTTGCATTAAAAACAAAGCTTTACGCCGAGCTTTTTATAAGCAAATGCAAATAACTTCGATACTATTTACACTATAAAAATTAATATTTTAAGACTTTATTGTTAAATTCTTTAAGTTTAAAAATTTAGTAACAAAAGTAAAATACGATTCTATTTTAGTTGTAGTAAAAAAACTAACAAAATATGTAATACTCGTTTTATACTGCGAGTTAAATACAGCAAAAAACTTCGCATACACTTTTTTAAAAAAAGTAATCGTTTCGTATAAGCTACTAAAAAAAATTATATCGGACAAAAACAAGTTTTTTACATTTAAATTCTGAACAAGTTTTATAGCGCAGTTAAGCGCTAAAAGAAAACTATTCACGTTTTTTTATTTACAAACAAATAGCTAAATAAAAAAAATAAACTAAATAGTAAAAACATATTTAAAATGCTACATTAACTACAAACAAAACAATTAAGTCTAACTATTGCTGCTTGCACAATTCGCATACAACAGTTCGACTACAAAAACGACACTAGTTTTACTATTTTTTGTTAATTACAGCTACGAGCTAGTAGTATACAAAAAACCAGAAATCACAAACATTAACAACAAATATACTCGAATTCAAATTCGGAACATTAAAAACTTGTACAAAAAACTAGCAAAAAACTTGCATTTTGTCGCAAAAAAAAACGTTTACTACTACAACGAAAAACGTAGCTAAAAACTTACTTTTAAAAAAAGAAAAAAAGTTTATTTGCTTAAAAAAAACATTAACACTAAAAAACTAAATAACAAACTGGACTACAAAAAATTAAAACTATATAAAATCAAAAAAGTCAGAAAACTCTTAAACTATAAATTGGATTTACTTAAAAACATAAATATTTATTCAGTATTCTACGTATTTTTGCTTAAAAAAGCACTACTGAACGTTTTACTAGTACTAAAAACTGAATTTTTTTTAGTTAATTTAAACGCCGAGTATAAAATAAAACAAATTCTAAACTGCAAGTACGTTAAAACACAAGTTAAGTACTTCGTTAAATAAAAAAACTACTTACACTTAAAAAATATATAAAAACTTAAAAGCAACTTTAATTGTTCTGAATTATTAACAAAGTTTTATTAACAAAATCTTAATTTACTTAAAAAAAGTTTAAAAAACTAAAGAATTTCGCTAAAAAGTCGTTATAAAATTCGCTAGCGACAAAAGCGACGTTAGCAGCAGCGGCCTGATTTTGTTTTTCGTTTTTTTTTGTTTTAGCTTTTTTTTTTTTTTTTTTTCCGGCAGTATTCAGTTTTTCCAGATAACGAAAACTACAGCAAGCTATTTTTTTTCGACGACTTTTAACGAACGCTTTTTGTTTTTTTAAGCGAAAAATCTTAGCTATAGCGGCTTCTTTTTTTTCGTTTAGCTTTTCGAGCTGACAATCGATAACTACTTAGTCGGCCGAGCAAAGTACTTAAAAATTTTACTTGTTTGCTAAAAAAAATTTTACGTCGCAAAAACACTTTACTCGTATGCATTCAAAACACTTCGCGAAACGCTTTTTTTTTAAATCAGCAATACACTTCAGATTCTTTTTTTTACACCGAGTACACGAAAACATTTCTTTGCCGACAAACTCGATAAAATCAGCTAATTTAAATTTTTCACGAATTTTTTTTTTAAACAAACTTTCACTACGATTTTTAATTCTGCTCGTACGTTAAAATAGCATAGTAAAAAAAAAAAAAAGCTATGTTTTTCGCGCGAAATTTTTTTACTTGTATTTAAGCGTAAAAGCACGCTAAAGCGGAAAAGAAATAGTGTTACGAACCGAATCTCGAAACTTGCTGAAGTTTTAAAAAAAAAGCTTTAAAACGCTTTAGCGTTCTAAAACCAATAAAAATTTTAAAGATGTAAGTCCTAAAATCAGCCAGTATTTTAAGACTTTAAGTAAGTAAAAAAGCAGACGGCTACTTAACTCCTAGAAACCGCGATTCTGTCACGTAATAAAGTTTGTAAAAGTTTAAAAACTTTACTAAAGTCTAAAAACTCCAGCTAAAAATAAAGACTCTAGTCCGGCTATAAAATATAAGTAGTTGTAGTTTCGTAGTTTAAAAGCTTCGTGCTTAATTTACTTTATAGTTTAGCAATATAGTCTTTGTTATACTTGTAACGTTTTACTCTTTAGTGAGAAGCAGTGTCTAGTCTATTTCATACATACTATACCAACCAACGAGCCCCAAGCCCAGCTACCTAGGCCCCAGGCTACCCCGTACGTTACACTTAACTGATTTAATATTTTAAAACGTTTTTGATTTTGCGTACTGTTTTAATATCGTTAACTTTTTTTTTTTTTTTTTAGTAATCAGTTTTGCTTTAAACTTAAAATTCTTTTAGTTTAGTAACGAATTGTTTAAATTTTTAGTTAATACGTTAAAAAAAAAAACGTTATAAATTTTTAATTTAGCAAACAAAATAAACTTGTAAATATTTTTTACTTGTTTAGTAATTTTAAAAAAACTTATTTACTGTTCGGTTAGCTTTTAGCTAAGTTTATAGTTTTTTAAGTTTTTTATAAACAAGTAAACTTTATTCGTAACTTTTTAATCGATAGTTTTTCGGTACTTGTTTATTAAAAAAAACATACGTTTTTAAGTTTTTAGTATATTCGTTTTAGCTAGCTTTTATAATTCTTTTATACAATCGGCTAGTTTTTGTACATTTTTGTAATTAAGCTTTTTTAACGAAGTATTAGCTTTTAGCGTATTTTAGTTTTAGCTTGTTTTAAAATCGATTTCGAATTTAAGCCGGTATAAAACTATTTTAATAAAAAAGTACAAAAAAGCTATTTGTGTTTTGTTAATTATAAAAAAATAGCTCGCTTTAATTGTTTTAATAGTAATTAACAAAAAGTTAAAACTTTTAATCGATATATTTGTTTATAACTTTTATTTAACTGTTTGTTTATTTGTAATAAACTGTCGAAAATTTAATTTTTATTTTAATAATTTTACAAAATTTAGTTTAAAAAAAAAATACAAATTAAAAACTTTTATTAAAAACTATCGATTTCGAAATATGTTCGAATTAATATATTTACTAAAAAAAAAAAGTTATTACGCTACGAACGTCGATATTTTTGTAGTAAAAAATTGTTATTGTATTTTTTTTTAACTGATTAATAATAACTAAAATAGTATTAAAGCTGTGTTTATTTGTAAAAAACTTTTTAAAATTTATACAAAAGTGTTATATCGAGTATACAAACACCGGTAAAAAGTATAATAAACTTTGTTGTTTAGTTTAGTTAGTATAAGCTGCTTTACAAGTTTTACAATTTGTAACGTATTGCTTACAGTTTGTATTTATACTGATTTAATAGTATTTAAAAACAAACAACTAATAAGTTTTAGTTTTATTTGAATATGCGCTAAAAAGTTGACTATACGCTTTTTGAATAAAGCGAGTATATAAAAAAGTGTTTTTAAGTATATACAATTTTTTTTTGTGTAGTAGTAATTCGTTTTTAAAATAATAACTTTCGAATAAAGTTGCTTATAAATCAAAAAATAATTTATAGTTAGTTTGTTGTAATTTAGCTATTAATTTTAAAAAGTTTAAAAAAAGTTTTAAAAAAGTTTCGAAGTTTAATAAAAATATATTTATCGCAGAAATGTATAGTTTAGCTAATTTAGCATTAATTTGAAAATCTAAGCAATAAAGTCCGAAAAGTACTTTAAAACGGCTATTTTTTTTTAGCTTTTTTTTGTGCAGCTACGTTTTGTTTTTTTCGGCTAAAAATATTAGCTTTAAAATTGTTTTTGCTTAACGTATATATAATTTTAAAATTAAAGTTAAAAAAAAACTTTATTTAGCGTATTTGTTTTGCAGTAAGCATTTTAATTGTTATAAAGTATTTTAATAATTTGTAGTTCGAATAAACGTTAATTTAATTTTAAATCGATATAAACTCGAAACGCTATTTACGAAACGTTTTTACAATAGCGTATAGCTTTTTATTATAGATTTTTTAGTTTATTTTATAACTTGTTAAAACGTGTAAATAAAAGCCGACAAAGTATTATTAGCTGTTAAAGTGTTTTTGAAAAATAATACTAGTAATAATTTTATTTAAAAAAATTCGTTTTTAGTTTTGTAAAAAGTTCGAAGTCGAAATAGTAAATAGCTTATATTGTTAACAAACTTTTTTGCAAATTTTCGAATATTTAATTACACTTTTTTAACTATATAAATAATTTTGTAAAGCGTGTAATAATTGTTAGCGGCTTAACTATTAAACTAAAGTTGCGTATAAACTGCTAATAAAATTTGCAAAATTTTAAAAAAAACTTTACATTTGTAACAATAGTAAATCGAACTTAGTTTTATAACGGTTTTGTTTTATTAAAATTTATTTTTAATTTTTTAGTAGTTAAAATGTATTTTAAATACTTAGTTTTAATAATGTAAAACTCGCATTTAGCAATATTAGTTTAAAGTCTGGCATTACAAAGTTTTTGCAATACTTTTTTAACGTGCTCGATATAAGTAGTAAAATTTTCGAAATAAATAAAAATATTATCGAAATATATTATGCAAAAATTATTTAAATATTCTATTAAAACGTCGTTTATATACTGCTAATACGTAGCAGATTTATTAGTAAAACTAAAAAGTAGCATTTTACATTTATAAAATTCGTAGCGAGTTTTAAACGTTATATATTTTTTAAAGTCGAAATTTATTCGAATTTTGTAAAATGCTTAACAAATATTAAGTTTTATAAATATTTTAGTTTTTAATACTCGGCTTAACAATTTATTAATTTTAAAAATAAAGTAAAAGTCGTTTTAAGTTAAAATATTAAGTTTTTTGTAGTCGATACAAAAACGCAAATTGTTGTTAAGTTTTTTAACAAATAAAACAAAAAACGCGAAAAAGTTTTTGTTATAAGCGATAAACTTTTTGTTTAAATGTTTTAACAAATACTTTTTTACTGTTTTTAGTTTTTTAACGAATTGTCGATATAAAAAAAAAAGTAATTAAACAAAAAAGTTTTTAATTAGATTTTGTAATTATACAAACAATAAAAAAGTAACGTATTCGAAACTATTTTAAAAAATACGTTTTAAAACAAATTATATAATTTAAGTAGTTTAAAACAAATTAGCTGTTCGGTTTTTATATTTTTAGCAGTTTTTAATTTTTTAATAATCCGGTTTATTTTATACAAATTAGTTTAAAAAAACTTAGTATTACTAAATTTTATATTGTAGTGTAACGCGTTAATACTAATTTAACAAATATCGACTATTTTAAAAAGCTTAAAAATTTGTAATTTAGTTTTTTTTTAAAGTCGAAAAGTGTTTGTATAAAATACAAAAAAAGTTCGAAGTTTAGTATTTTAAATAAAAGCTATAAAAATAGAATTTTGCGATTTTTGTATTTTTTGCATTTGATTTATTTTTAAAACTTAATTTTTTCAGTTTGCATTTATTTAGTAATTACTATAAGTATTAACTAGCTTTTTAGATTTATAAAAAATTATTAATTTTTTAAACTATATTAAAATCGGAAAATATTTAAAAAGTTATATAAACCGATTTTTTGCCGAGTTTAATTTAATTTTAAAATAGCTTAACTATTTGTTTTCGATAATAACGTTTTAATTTTTTAAATTTAAAATTACAAAAAAGCAATTGTATATTCGCCGACTATTAAAAGTCAAGTATAAACGAATATATTAAAACATACAACTAAATATTTTTTTTTAGAATTTTTTAACTAGCACAAAATAAAAAAGTTGTTAAATAAAAATATTAAAAGCATGTAAAAAACGAATAACAAAAAAATAGTTAATAAAAAAGTTGTTAAATAAAAATATTAAAAGCATGTAAAAAACGAATAACAAAAAAATAGTTAATAAAAAAGTAATTGTTTGTTTTTGTGTTTGTTAACAAGTATAACGAAATTCCGGTTTTATTTATATTAAACTAACAAAAAACTAAAAACTGTTTACTATTTATTAATTTTGTTAAGTTTAGTTTTAACAAATTATATTTGTATAAATTTAAAAACGAGTTTTTGCTTAAGTTTCGTTGTTTTTTTTTTTAATTTTTATGCTTTTTATTTTTTACTAGTTTTTTTTGCTTAAGCTTTGTATTGTTTTTAACTATTTTTTTAACTGTAAAAACTTGTAAGCAATTATTTGTAAAATGCTTAAACTTTTTGTATTTAAAACAAGTTTTTTTTGTTGTTTTAAACGAGTCGGTTTAACTAAAATAAATTTTTTTTTTTTTAGCAAAAGTAAAAAATTTATATCGAAATAAATAAATATTTAAACCGGAGTTTTGTATATTTAAAATAATTGCAGTTAGCGTTTTAAAAACTGTCGAAAATTTTTTTGTAATAGTTTTTTTCGTTTTAAAAGCTTTTTTAGCGTATAATACGTTTAAATAAATAATTCTACGCGTTTTTATATCGATAACTGTTAACGTATTGATTATTTTTGAAAAATCTTTTTTTTATTAGTATTTAAAACTTATAAAAACAAATCGAAAAGTATTCGATATTTTAGTTTATATAAAAAAAAACTATTTCGTTTTGTTTATTTTTTTTTTAATAGCTTAACTAAAAAACTTAGTTTTAAATTAAAAAAACGTTTTTTTAGCGTAGTTAACGCTTTTTATTTTTATATCGTAAAACGCGTTTTGTGTTTTTTTCGTTTTATTGTTAATAAAATAATACGTAGTTAAAAGTTTTAGCATTTTTTTTGCAGTTTTAAAACTATTTAAAAACAAATATATATTTTTTAAGTATTTTTTAGTTTAGCTTTTAGTTGCTTTTTATACTAATGCTTTTTTTAAGCGTTTTGTTAAATAGTAGTCGAAATTAATTTTTAAACGATTTATAACAAAAACGTTTTATTAATAAAAAATAAAAATATTTTTTTTGTTTAAAAAATTTTTTTTTTTGTTAGTTTCGTTTTTTTAAAGCGAAAAAAAATGTAAAAAATTTAATTAGTATTAAAGTTAAAAATTTCAAGTAATTTTGCTCGACAATTGTTTATTGTATAATTAGCTTTTAGCGAAAAACTATTTTTTAACAAGTATTGTTGTAAATTTAAGTTTTTAACCGAATTTAGCGTTTTATTAAAATTACGTACTAGATTTACAGCAAGTCGGCGTTAGTTTTAATTCCGAATTAACTGAATTAATTTTGCAATTAAATTTTGCAAAACTTAAAATTTCGCGCGATTTTTTTACTGTGTTTTTTCGGCTTTATTAGTTTTTATTTTTAATGAATAAACAATACTGCGCATTTTATTAAGATTTCTGTAGTTGCAAAAAATTTTTGCACGTTAAATGTTACGAAATTTAAATAAAAAAAGCTTTTAATTAAAAAACTTTTTTGTAAAAGTTTAACTGTTTTGCGTTTCGTCGCTTAAAACGAAGTTTTGTAGTTATTGTGCCGATATAATATTTCGTGTTAGTAAAGTTTCGAAAATAAATATAAAGTATATAAAAAAACAAAGTTTCGGTTAACTTGTAATTTTTGTTTTTTGTTCGCAATTTTTTTTGCGCAAAAAAAAGTTTTTAAAAAATTTTTAATATTTTTTTTAACGTTTTTACAACAATTTTTACTAGTTGCACGCGCTGAACTAAATTTAGACTTATTAGCTGTCCGAAAAATTTAAAAAATTTCGGCTATTTAAAAATATTTGAATCTAAATAAAACTTGTACCGAATTAAGTCCGGTATAGCAAAATAAACTCGATAAAAAAATATTATAAAAAAAGCTGTTTTCGGCTAATTTAATGTTTTTGTATAATGTAACGACGCAAAAAATTACGAGCTAAAATAAAAGCATATAAAAGTGCGTACAATAAACTGATTGTAATTATTTTATAAGTTTAAAGTACTAAAAATACAAAAACATAAAAAGCAACTAAAAAAAATAAAAACAGGCTTTTATATAGGCGATTCCGACTTTACCCCGTATTGGGTCTGAAACCCCTTATACCCTGATTACCACCCTTTCTCCTGTATCATGACTTCCGTGCCGTGCCTTGGGCATACCGATTGTTACATACTTATAGTTAAAAAAACGACAAGTGTCGATACCGAATCGGAAAAAAAACGCTGTAAAAGCGTAAAAAAAAAACTAGATTGTTGTCGTTTTTGTAAAAACGAAAACTATTTTTTAAACGTTGCCCGGAAGTAGCTTGTTACAGTTGCGAAAAAAAAAAACATATTGCACGAAAATGCAAAAAGCTAAATAAATAAATAGCTAAGCTTGTATAAGCGTACTAGCCGATAAAGTTGCGAACAAGTTTTAAGTAAACATCGATTTTACAAAATACTGTATACAAAAAAAAATAAAAATAAATAAAAAAGCAGCAAAATACGCTTTAACAAAAACTAGTCGACTAGTACGCTACAGTGTATACGAGTAGTTAATAGTATAAGTTTTGTACAAAAAAAATAAAAGTACTGCTATAAAACTACAAAAATAAAAACGTTAGTATATATTTACTAAAAAGCTGTAAACGTATATATTTCGAAATATCGATTATACGTACTTTGCTTTAAAGTAAAACGTAATTTTGCTAAAAAACGTTTTAGTAAGTTACGAGATTATAAAAAAAACATAAAAAAAATTTATAGTATACTGTTATAATTCTGTAAAACAAGCGAAATGCTTGCTACTACGTTGTTGTAAAGTTTAGCTAAACGCCGGCGAAAATTGCCGTAGCGTAAAATATTAGCTTGTAAAAACTAGCGATATACTTTCGGTGCGTTTCCGAGTAAAAAGCGTTTTAAAGCGTAGTAAAAAGTTAATATAAGCGCTAGCAAAAATTACTGCAGCGTAAAGTATTAACTAGTTAATGTAAAAACAGCGTACAACGCTATATTGCAATTAAAAAGTATTTTTTAATTAACAAAACACATGCTAATACAACTAAAAAGCGTTACATTATTATACAGTTTACAAAAAGCTTACAATACAAATCGTACTTAAAAAACTAAGTTATAAAAAAAAAAGCAGCAAAAGTGTTATAGTTGAAAAATAGTTCCGGCTAAGTTTTGCTTACAAACAAGTAGTTTTTCTAGTTCGCGCGCAAATGCAAAAGCTTAAAAACGAAGTATTTTTGCATCAGTTTGTATAAGAAAGTTAGCTAGAAAAAATGCTTAAATACTTAATGCTCGAAAACGGGCATTTAAAGAAAAAAGCAATGTCAGAGTTTAAACAAAAGTCGATTCCGACTTATATACATGCTACACATGCTAAGTACATGCTACACACATGCGACGCGCCACGTAAAGAACCGCTGGCGTATCGAAAGCTATAAGGAGGGGTGACGAACAAAAGTAGTACAGTAAAGAATAGTTTGTGTTCTGTATGCGTCATAATACTACAATCGATACAATAGATCATTCCGCACGTACTAGACTAGTCACTCTACCTGTGTTCTGGCACTTTACACTGTTGCGGCTTTTAAAATCTTTTTTTAAATGTAAATACTTTAAAAAGCATTTAGTTTCGGTATAATAAAACTTTTTGCAAAACGTGCAAAAATTTACAGCAAAGTTATTCGGCTAACGGCTTTAAGCAAAAAGCGCAATGTTAAAGTTCGCAAAAAAGCTTTAACGAACTTTTTTATCGAATGTTTTTTAAATAACAGTTTTATAAGTAATTGCTAGTTTATTAAGTGCATTAAACAAGTTGTATATTTACTAAAAAATTGTAATAAAAATGTTATACGTCGAACTTAAAGCTTAAAAAAATCGTATTACTAATTGTACGTTAATAAATACTGCAGTTAAATATAAGTTTTTAAACTCGTTATTAACTTGCAATAGTGTACTTGCTAGTTCGTTTACATTTTTACAGTCGGCTAAATTAATATTGTAAAACTTTAAAAACAGCTTAATTAACTTTTTAGTATTAGTAGCACGAGTTTTTTTTAAAGTTTTTATTATTTTATAAACTTGTGTTATATACTTAACAATTGTATGTTTATTGTATTTACATCGATTTTTAATAATAGCATATGTTTGCTTTTGCTTATTTTTTTAAACCGTTATTTTTTTATTGTATATTTTTTTAAAAGTGTAGTATTTATTACATGCTGTTTTATATTGCGTTTTTTGCTTCGAAGTAATTGCAGTTTTAGTTTTAGCGATAGTATTCGGCTCGGTTAAAAATACGAAAACTTTAGTTTTTTGTAGCGTAGTGCTAAGTTCACTAAAAACGAAATATTTCGTTATGCGACAGTTGAAAATAGCTTAGTTAGCTTTAAACTTAAAAATCGACACTATTAACAAGCTCGATAATGCTTTAAATTTGTTAGCTATAACTATAATAAAAAAGAAATAGTAATAAATTCTAGTAAAAAAAGTCGGCAACGTCGACGAAATTCAAATAAAAAATATGCGTTAAAACTTAAGTTAAACAATAATTTGATTTTTGCAAAGTTCGATTTTAAAAATAAATTAAGTTTAATAAATTGTAGTTTTTTAAAGCTTAAGTTTAAACAACGTTTAAAATTAAAGTTTAATAAACTTAAAAAGCTGAAAAAGTTGAATAACTGCGATTGTAATTTAAAAACTAAAATAACAACTTCGACGTTAAATAATAGTAATCGCATTGTAAAACCGAACAGACTAGTAAAACTAGCTAATAAATAGTAGTTTTTTTAAAAGTCAGTTTAAAAAAATAGCACTTTACTGCTATAATTTTCAAAACAAAAAAAATAAAACTTGCGATTTAAACAGTTAAAATAAGTATTAAAAAAGTTTTTTATAATACTTTTAATATAATAAAACCAGTAGTTTAAATTGCGTTAAGTTAAGCGATAGTAAAGTTGAAATTGTTTAAGCTCGAACAAAGTTTATTCTGTAAAATAAGTCGACGACGGCTGTTTTACACAACGTTTTTTATGTCGAAATTCTAAGTTTATTAAAGTTTTAACAGTTTTTTGACTTTTTAACTAAAGCAAAAAATAGCTTAATTCGCGTAAATCTTAAAAATCTATATTACAATACTAGTACTAGTAATTTAAAAACTTTTTAATACAGGTTTATAGCTTTAACAAATGTTTTTTGGCCGGTAACCGATACCGTATAAAGCTTAAACAAGCTTTTAGCTAGTAAAATATAAGTAAGCTTATATATTTTTGCTTAGTAAAATAAGTATTTAGCAGCGCAAAAATGACTTTGTTAAAAGTAAAGCTTAAAAACCTAAAAAAAAAGTTATTAGTTTTATAAAAAAAAGTTTTAAGCTTAAAAAGTCTGAGATTTTTTTTAATTAAAAAAAAGTACTAGCTACGAAAATATACGTACTTAAAAAAAAAAAAAAATCTTTGAAAATAAAAAAAAAACAAATTTCGAAAAAAAAGCAAAAAAAGCTCGATATTAATCAGCAAAACGAAAAAAAAACGATTTAAATTCTTTACGTGCTTTAAGCTGACCCAGAAATCAAAGCGCAAAGTACGTACAGCAAAAAGTTCTCGAAAAGCTTTTAGCTAAAATAAAATAAAAGCTGAAATAAAGCTTAAAAGTTGTTTACAACTTAAATTCCTTCTAAAAAAAAGCGAAAAACACTTTTAAAAAAAAAAAGAAAAAAAAGGTGAAATAACCGATTCTGCTGTCTGTCAAAAAAAGTACAAAGTTTTAATATAACGAACTGTATTTAACTCTTAACTTGTAAAAATGTACTTGGAATATGTAAATTAGTAATGTTCTTTGATTTGTAAAACAGGACTTAGCTGGTAGTTAAATCCTGTGCGGAATCCGGGCTCATAACCTGTAGAAAGGAGAAAGAACATAGTTATATTATTCAATGAGAATAGGGGGCAAAGCCTCCTATCTATATGCCTACAGTCAGGGTTTATAGTGGGGCTGTGTGCCTGAGGTTTCAACATATTCAGCACTACAAGTACGCTCCATGGAATCGCACTACGCTATACAAAGTCGAAATCAGCTCGCTGTCAAAAAGGGACGCTACCACAATGCACCAAACTAGCTTGAATCACCTAAGCTACCTTAGTATAATTAACATGTATTCCGATGCGTCGATGATTCCTAGCACCGAATCGACAAGTGTAGGAATCGGCTTCATTGCGCTACAATACGACAATCAAGGACGGCCTAGTACAATACATCGCAATATCGACAATATTGGTCAATCACAGCTAGTTTACAATAGAGAGCTAGAAGGAATCACACAAGCTATCGAATACGCTAGTACAATAGCACAGCCAGGCCAGAACTACAATATTTATGCCGACAACCAAGCCGCACTTCACAGGCTAAAATCAGCTAACGACAATCCCGGCCAATCACAGCAAATACGCGCTAGCGAAACTACGCTACATGCAATAGAAAAAAAAGCTAATATTGCACTAAAGTGAGTTTTAGAGCATACGAATATTTACGGAAACGACCAAGCCGACAAACTAGCTAAACTAGCTACAACTATCGAACTTAGCATTACAACGACTAGTTTTGCGGTACTTGGCTGCGAAGCTAAAAAAGCTAGTATTGCGGAATGGAAAAATGTGCTAGCAAAGTACGACAGCAAACTTAGTACAAATCTATTTACGTACAAAAAGCTATTTCCGTGGAAAATCAAGTCAAAAATACAACTACCGCGCGGCACGACTAAAAAGCTAGCTAGCTCGCTATTTCAACTAAAGCTCGGCTATAGCTATATTCGATTATATTTGCACAAGCTAAGTCATGTGACGTCTGACAAGTACATATACGGAACGAAGGAAACAGCTCAGCATTTGCTATTTAGCTGTAATGATCCTAAGCTAGTGTTAGCTAGATCAAAGCTTAAAAACGACTTTGGAGGAAACAGGCTTACAATGGCTTTATTATTGCACACAACAATCGGCATTGAAAAGACGCTAGCGTTCCTGAAAGCGACTAGCGTCTGCACTAAACGGAGTCACCTGAACAGGCTAGACCGGGAACAGGAGCTAGAGGAGCTAGAAGCGCTAGAGGAGCTAGAGAGAGAAGAATAGACGTTCGCTACGATTTCATTTGTTTTGCTATTTGCTACAATCAGGGCTAGACCTTCAACATTCACTGGAATAGATTGACTACTACTATTGCTTGTACATAAACTAGATAGGAACGCTAGCGCCTAGGCGCTAGCCGTGCTACATAGTCCTCGACTGATACAGCACGTTAAAAGGAATAATAATAATAATAATGACTAGTTTTGCTGTATTCGGCTGCGAAGCTAAAAATGCAAAATAAAAAAATGTGTTAGCAAAGTACAACAACTAGTTTAGTACAAATCTATTTACGTACAAAAAACTATTTCTGTAGAAAATCAAGTCGAAAATACAACTATTACGCAGCACAACTAGAAAGCTAGCTAGTTCGCTATTTCAACTAAAGCTCGGCTATAGCTATATTCGATTATATTTGCACAAACTAAGTTATATAACGTTTAACAAATGCGTGTGCAAAACAAAAGAAACAGTTTAGCATTTGCTACTTAGCTGTAATAATTTTAAGCTAGTTTTAGCTAAATCAAAGTTTAAAAACGACTTTAAAAATGTAAGGTGCTGGAGTAGGGTGGCACAAGTCAACTGCAATTGATACAAAGACTAATCTCTACCTTCTCTACTACGTCCCGAGTCCCCTACTTATACCCTCCGAACCCCTGGCGACTCCCTACGTGCCCATACATGCCAAGCCTCAGTGCCTTTACCGAGCCCCTCTCAGTGCCCCTTAGCACGTGACATCCTGGCGCCTGACAAAAAAAAACAAGCTTACAATAGCTTTACTACTACACACAACAATCGGCATTAAAAAAACGCTAGCGTTCTTTAAAAAAAAAACTAGCGTTTGTACTAAACAAAATTATTTGAATAAGCTAAAGCAAAAACAAAAGCTAAAAAAACTAAAAGCGCTAAAAAAGCTAAGGAAAAAATAATAAACGTTCGCTACGATTTTATTTATTTTGCTCTTTGCTACAATTAGAGCTAGACCCTCAACATTTACTGGAATAGATTAACTACTACTATTGCTTGTACATAAACTAGATAGGAACGCTAGCGCCTAGGCGCTAGCCGTTCTACATAGTCCTCGACTGATACAGCACGTTAAAAGGAATTAAAAAAAAAAAAAAAAGACTAGAGAACTAGCTAGCTCGCTGATGGCCTTATTACTCCATACAACAATCGGCATTGAAAAGACGCTAGCGTTTCTAAGAGAGACTAGTGTTTGTACTAGACGGAATCACCTGAACGAGAGTGGGAAAAAAGCATGCGAAGGTTGGAAGAAGTACTATGCTTCTGTTATATGGTTGACAAGACTTACATAGTTATACATTTTTGTTACAAGAGCTGGATATTTTACAGAATCAATAACCATTCCAGGAGGACTCATTGGTGTCCATCATAACTACGGTGAATCTGCCTCGGTTGTGCCATCCGCTCGTTGTTCTGATTGGAAAGGCTGCAGATTATACATTTGCATTTGGGTATCCGACATTCTATTTGGCGATTTGACCATGAGATCCTTTCCATTCTTATCCTTCGGAAACGCAATGACATCCCTAACACTCTCTTGTCCTTGCATTACAGCAACGAGCCGGTCAAGACCAATAGCAAATCCAGCGTGAGGAGGACAACCTGCTCGCAGAGCAGCAAACAGATGCGAGAAGCTGTCCATACGAATTGGATTGATCTGTATTAGTCGGTAAGCATTAACCGGCAATTAAAGGTTACATATATTACCTTTAGTATGTCTCGCATTATAAACTTTTGCATTTCTGCACTGTGAATACGCCGACTTCCACCTCCAATCTCAATTCCATTCAAAACAAGATCATAGTGATCTGCCACCACTTTCAATGGGTCATCTAGTAGCATGTCCACATCTGCGGCAGTCTTGGGTGCTGTAAATGGGTGATGTGTTGCCGAAAATCCCGACTCACCTCCCTGTCCAAGCTCCGTGCCATTGTTGGCTGTAAAGAGGGGGAAATCTGTGACCCAGAGAAATTGAAATGATGGGTCGTTTTCTACAAGACCTTGCCGGATGGCTGCCTTATTAAGAGCAAGCCGGAGCTGACCAAAGAGCGTCGAGCCTCCAGTGTGAGGTAGATTGTCGCGAGCCTGAACAAGAAGGACGTCTCCGTCCTCAAATTCTGCGTCAGCACCTTTCGCAGAATTCGCTCTCTCGGCGAATAGGGCCATGAGATTTTCGGCGCCTTCGAAGCCAAACGCTTGTAAGCCTTGCAACGGCCTTCGTGAGTCAAAGACAAACACACCAGGAGAACCAGCGGTATTCATTTTAAATACTTCAGCATCTGAGGAGTCTAAGAACTTTCTGATGAATTTCCGCGCGGCCGAAGCACCGCCTTTTAAACGGAGTTTGTATGCATCAATGATCGGATTCGAAATAGAGGTAAGCATATCTCGCAAGCTATCTGGGACAATATGGTCGATGCGGTGAATCTGAATCGATTAGCATGAGTCAAGGTCAGCCAAAGTTCAACGATACCCGTCCTTTTATTCGAAGATCTGGCTTATCAGAGCCATAATCCGACATGGCTTCATTATACGTCATTCTTACGAATGCTGTGGAGGGTAGAGGGTATTCTACTATGGTTCCAGGTCGTGAAAAATATGTCCAAATGTGCTTGATCAATTGCTCTACCCTTTGCATGACATCCTCGCCGTCTGACCATGCCATTTCGAGATCAATCTAAATAAATATAAGATTCTGCGTCCCTTCCCTAGGAGTTCTATACACACCTGCGTAAATTCTGGTTGCCGGTCTGCTCTGTGGCCTTCATCTCGGAAACATCTGGCAAACTGAACGTATCTGTGGATCCCACTTGACATCAAGATTTGTTTATACTGCTGAGGGCTCTGTGGTAGGCCATATGCAAAGCCTCTGGATCTTGTAGGAACAACAAACTCCCTGGCTCCTTCGGGAGTAGATTTGAATAAGAGAGGAGTCTCTACCTCTTGGAAATCCGCCAATTCTTTTCTTGCAAATGCTACAAGCTCTGACCTGAATTGAAGTCTTTTCCGAAGGCCAGGATCAAAACGAATCTGCAAGTGTCGATTCTCTGGTCCAGGCGCCTGGCTTGGGAAATTGGGAAGATCTTTTGGGTAACTATTTAAACAGGTAATAGTCTGGACACGAATCTCGAGTTGATCAATAAAGCATTTTTCTTTCGCTGGAGGTGCCCTTCCCGGGTTGGCTTTGGTTTTATCCTCTTTCTTGATCCCTAAAACACCTGTTACGCTCACAGCGCTATTTGCAGGTATCGTTCTCAAGGTTGCTCTGGCTGCCTCACTGAACTCAGATTGTGCGAAGAGCTGGACCTCGTAATGGCCACTTCCTCCGATCAAGGGAGCAAAAGAAAGATGTCGGCTTATGTCTCTTCGTTTTCCGATAAACCCAACCGCTGTAACTTCTTGATCAAGTTGCGATAGAGAAATCTGTTCGACGAATTGAAAATTAGATTTAGGGATTTTGACTAGATAGCTGATTAGTGAAAATTCTGCCGCAGTGCTTGCCAAAACAAACACGATGTCTTATATTCCTCCCAGTAATCAAGGGAATCTAATCTGGGTGCCGGATTGAGCTCTGTGGTGGAGTGTACGTTCCGTCTTGTGGCGGCCGTAGTGTCTCGAACGTGATTTGTTCTAGCATGGCGGCAGATAATCTGCAGACTCTTAATCCGGTACAAACGCCTGGCAGAGCGAGCAACGTGCAACATTGCTCATTGAAGCATGGTATGCAATGCAGACAGACAAGTCTGGGCAATTAATCTAAAAAAATGGTGTATGGGAGCTAGGCTCGGGATAATTATGACGCGAGAATCTGACGCGCTGAGACGCCTGAGGCATAAACGCCAAGATAAAGCCAGAGAACCACGGCTTATAAGTAAAACACCGAGAGTGGGTCAAGGCTAGCATAAAGAAAATACTGCGCTGAGTTTCGCTTTCTTTCTCCTTATCCTTCCAAGTTTTAAACACGTAAGCCTCCCTTCCTTGCCTACAATCTTGAGGCAGCATCTTGCACGCTGTTTCCATACATCCAAGGGTATACGAATACTAACTAACGCTGCAGATGATGAAAAGCCAGCGTGATATTATGACCATTCCTACTTCTCGAGCCTCTGGACTCTCCCATCACTGGGCTGAAGTGGTCTTGTTGCGAGAGATGATTTGGAAGTGTGAAATCAGCGTTCGACACACCCATTCTTGTTAACTTTCGGACGCAATGAAGGCATCTCTGATCCTTGAAGCTTGGAAGGCTCGATCACACATTATACGATAGGTTGATATGGTGGAATGGTGCACGGAATGACAAGTGCGAAATAGCCATCCACGGACTAACCTAGCACCCTTCCTATCTATCTTTCTTTCCTTCTGTTAGACATTTTCAAAACCCCGTATGACATTTGAGGATGGGATTGGCTTTTTGGCCAATGTATCATATTGTTGGCGTGCTTCTTGACCAGCGAATATTTGTGCACGCAAGTGGCACTCTTCTCACACGGTATCGTTTGATGGGCCGTTCCGATTGCGATGACCTGTGTGGGCATAGATTGGCTGGAGTCAACAATTATATTTCTTGGACAACACGCTTTCAATATTTTGGCGTTCCATAAGGACACAGTGAAGCGCCTGTCCTGTTAGGGCACGTAAAGAGGCATAATTGTTACTGCTGCACTGTCTGGACTGTAGCCAACACCTCGCCCCCACCAAGCCAACATGGCACAGGCACAGGCTTGATAGGATGGATGCCTTACCTTACACCTTGCAGAATGGTGACTGTAGCATAGAACCCCCCCCCCCCCCCCCCCGGTCTGTCTCGATCTTCATCCCCCCATTACAACCCCAATAAATAGGCTGTAGACTGTATATATGTACTTACCTTAAGTACCAACAATATCTGTCGGTGATCACCTATCTGTATATAATATATCCTGGCAAAGATATTTCCTCTGTGTTATGAACTTGCCATTTAGTTCGCCCTGATCTTCAATTTAATTATGGACGCGTTGTGAGTCCTGACGGGGCTCTCTTAGAAGCGACTGTTCATTTCGATTGATTGCACCTCATCAAAACCACTCCGAAGGAACCAAATTCGACACATTCACAAGACTACCGTACAATTTGCGTGCCCTATCGCGATTGACCGTCCCTCATTAAATCCTGGTAGTGCCCTGGCCTCAAGTTTGTCACCTTGCAGCCTGTGGCATAGGTTTCTTCATTATAGACCAAGCTTCTCAGAAATCAGCTTCATCTTTGCGCACACTGCAGCTCCTCCCCCGGACGCCCGACGTAGGCGCGTGGTTGCGCTGTGATGGCGAGTTCATTTGAAAAGTCGGTGAAAGGTGCAACGAAGATTAAGGTGAGGGAGATATCTGAAGCCGTTTCTCTGATTGCCAAACATCACTGACCTTCCCTCTTAACAGGCAGCGCCACCGAAATCAAAGTATGGCCCTCCCGTATACATGAGACTATGGTTCGCATCTGAAGCTGACGACCCGCCTCTCGAACAGATACATTGAGCATATTCTGGTGGCTACGCATTCTGGCGAACATGGCGTGGCAGAGGTTTTCCGAGCGTTACAAAATCGGTTGCGAGATTCTACATGGACTGTGGTATTCAAGAGCCTGATAACAGTTCACCTGATGATTAGGGAAGGTGACCCGAACGTCACGCTGAACTACCTTGCAAGTCATCCCAATAGGCTAGCAATAAGCAGTTTTTCCGATGGTAAGTTATCCTGGGATAGCAACAAGTTCGCTATTCCCGAAAATTGCTCAAGCCGTGACAGGCAATTTCATGGAAGTCGTGCTGACAGAGCATGGCAAAGCACAAACTCAAGGCCGTAATATTCGTCATTACGCCGAATATCTAGTGGAGAGATCGAGGGCGTTCCGCAAAACGAAATGCGACTACGTACGGGGAGCAGATAATCGGCTAGAAAAGATGTCTGTCGAGAAGGGATTGCTTCGTGAGACGGAAATAGTCCAGCACCAAATCACAGCTCTCCTGAAATGCGATGTATGATACAGTAGGGTTACTGGGAATCCTTTACTGATGCATATAGGTTCTGGACAATGAACCTGACAACGAAATCACTATCACGGTATTTCGGATGCTGGTTCTGGATCTTTTAGCAATGTTCCACGTCATGAATCAGGCTATGATCAATATCCTAAGTAAGAATCCCAAGCTTGGAATAAGAAAAGGCCCTAACCAGGTATAGATCATTTCTTTGAGATGTCAAGACCAGATGCAGAGCGGGCGTTGGACATATACAAAAATTTCGCAAAGCAAACTGACTTTGTAGTGGCCTACCTGAGCACTGCCCGGCAATATGAACATCAGACACGTGTAGAAGTCCCGAAGCTGAAACATGCTCCAGTAACCCTTGGAAAACAGCTAGAAGACTATTTGATGGATCCTGATTTCGAGATCAATAGAAGACAGTATATGGCAGAACAAGAGTCAAAATTGGGAAGATCAGCAAATGGGAAGATTAAACCATTTGGAGCGCCGGCGAAAATAGACTCGGAATCCAAAGCTGCGGCAGGACGTGCGTTCCCTGATGCTCAATCGTTGTCCCAGAAGCCGGCCCAAACTACTCCCTTAGCAAAAGGCCCCGACCCAGATCTGATTGACTTCTTCGACTCCATCGAGCAAAATCAGCAACCTATGGCAACACAACCAGGGTTGCAACAACCCGCACCCCAATTCAGCAGTAATCCTCCGTTTCCATCACAGCAGCCTTCATATGGCCAACCAAACGGGTTCGATACATCTACAAACCCATTCCAGAGTCCAAATCAGTTTCAACAGCAGCAAGCTTTCAATGGAGGCATAGTGCCACCACTGCAACAGCAAATGCAGCCTCAATCAAACATCTCAGGACTGGGATTTGGAGGCTATAGCTCACAGTTGACTTTCCAGACTGGTGGTTTGTCGTCTATTCCGCAAGACTCAGCCGCATCTTTCCCACAACAGAATTCCCAGCAGCTTGGCCTGATGCAGACTGGGACGCAACAACCCACGAATCCATTCCGCCAGTCGATGATGCCAAATAGCACTGGCATGACCCAGTCACCATTTCCAGCTTCCCCTTCTATTGCGTCCCCTACGCAACGCCAATCCACGAATCCGTTTGCAAAGTCAATATCTCCTCCGGCCGTTCAACAATCATTTCCACCACCCGGACAAGATTTGCAGCAACAATACCCCCAGACTGCACCTTTACCTTCATCTGAGTTTCAACGGCCAATGGCTACTGGGACTAACCCCTTTGCAAGAAACATTGCCTCCAATGCTTCGCAGCGGCCACAAACCAGCGGTAGCCTCATGCCCCAACCCACTGGAAGCACGAATCCTTTCCGGCAAAGTCAGTTTGTCAATACAGCAACAGGATCTGGTTGGCAAATCGGCCAGCAAACTATCGGCGGCGGGCTGGATAATCTGAACACAGTACCCGTATTCCCTCGGCCAACCCAACAGCAACCCTGGCAACAGTAATTAGTAATCAAAATAATTGACCTGGATGACATTCTAGGAATCTATAGGCAGGAGGAATCAGAGTTAACAGTTTGGGGGGCCTTCTTGTTGATAATTTTGTGTTTGTGAATCACAGCACGGCGTTAAGAGTTTGCTCAGACACAGAAGGATTATAGCGGAATGTGATGAGCGAATTCCGTTGTAGCATTACATATATATAGATATATATATATATTTGCTAGATGAGACCATGCATGTCAAAAGCCAGTAACGTGAGGGTCACGGGATGTTGTGCCTTATGTCCCATCCTATCCTGATGTGACATCCATCATTGTTCTACTATAAAGGGAGCCCAGGTCATCCTGATACTACACATATTGGACTCATGCAATCAGAAGAATGAGCAATCTACTATTGATACATCTGATGGTATTTGTCTATGGCTACTGAATATTGGTTTGTCGAAATGATAGTTCAATAGTCTAGCTTTCAAAATACATCATCTGATTCAGGTTTGATTTTGACCTTGCCTCGGGATGCTTGTGCGGCCGTGACTGTAGCCAGAGGAGAAGATGCAGCGAAATTTGGTTTTGCTACTGTTTCACCTTCGATGAAGACAGCTAAGCCGGAAAAAGCATCAAACATTGCCCGAGAATAGTACTCTTGTAGACTCCACCCTCCAGTCAGGTGTTGATTTTCGTCGCGCTTTATTGCCGCGAGCCACTGATTATCATAGTCACTTTGTAGTACATATCTTGTTGGAGCAAAATCAATTCCTCCAAATGGATCGTATGGCTTGGCCACAGCAGGAGCATCCCTTTTCTTGAGGCCCCTAATCGTCAGACCCTCTCGGGGTATACCATCGTTGCCCACTGATTTCTGTTGGAGATTCCTCCGTGCACTTGATTTCTTCAAGATGATCTTTTGAGCCTGCTGTGTAATTTCATCTGCATTTCCATCCTCATTCGCAAGTCGATCCAGAACTTCCCGCCGAGCCAGAGCCATTTCGGCCTTTTCATCTTCTTCCTCCTTGACCGCGGCAATTCGTCGCTGTTTCGCTGCTTCTCGCTGTGCCTTCTCTCGATTACGTTCCGTTTCCGCTTCTTGAGCACTGACTCGTTGGTTTTCCTCGATTTTGCCCATATTCTCTAGTCTATACATCTCTAACCTCCTTTCTGCAGCTTGCCGCACCTTTCCTTTGCCTTCCACAAGATCAAACACTAAGCTCTCAACCACTTCCAGATAGTTATTGTAAGATAGGAGATCCTCGAAATCATCTTCCCGTTTATTATATATTGCCGCGACCTTTCTTCTGATATCCACCTCTCGTTCGATCTGCAAGTTCTCGAAGAAAGACTTATGGAAGCCCTTCTTTCGCAGCGTCTTACCACAGTGTGGGACTGGACAAGAGGCAGGCCCCGAGGTAAATATCCGGTCTACGCAGGTAGAGCACATCTTATGGTAGCATTCTGGGTTGATCAGGAACTGGAGTGACGGATTGAGGTACCGGTTTGACTTGCAGACAGGGCAAATGTCGTCAGATGGGTTATCACCCAACCTTGACGCTCCATTTACAGTCCGTGAGAGGGACATTGCGAGAGGGTCGTCTGCTGAACGAAGCTATAGCTGGTTATTAAGTATTTCTCAAGGCCAGCTCGGTGCAGAGGCCTACGAAAGACTGGAAGGCAATTCTATGGTTGTTCTCGCCTCTAAGTCTGGCATTTTCTTTAGTTATGCCCAAGATTGGTAAGCAGATGAGATTAGAGAAGTGCTATGTACCTGGTCGAACGTGGCAAGCAATGCAAGTTAATATTCTAGAGAAATTAGTATAAAGTGGGCGTAGATTGTTAGTTTTTAGGATCATAGCCGTGCAGCAACGAGGCTGGCGACTTTTGCTTGGCAGTCCTTTGAGGGGCACAAGGCTTCTACCTAAATGATCTCACAACAGTCCTGAATACCAGAACATGCTCAGACTCTAACATTAAGATACAGACATGACAGACAGAGGTATGTGACCTTCAAGTTTGGCGGGGGGGTTTCGTTTTTAAATCATCTTGCATCCGCAGCCATTACTACAGAGTGACTTGCGATCAATGGCTTTGTTACCAACAAAGTTACCAAGCTATGCAATTGTCGTCAGATTGGTGTTTCATCTTTATGTGCATTTAAAGCTGACCATGGGATTACAGAACTAACTCCGGCCGAGGAGGCAGCAGCACGAGCAAAGGAGGCAGAAGAACAGGCTGCATTACCTTATAAGTGGACGCAGACCATTGGCGAGCTTGATATTACGATTGAAGTTCCAGGAAACCTCAAGGGACGAGATTTGGTAGTCGAGATCAAGAAGCAAAAGCTTTCGTTAGGAATAAAGGGCCAAGAACCAATTATATCTGTTCGTGCTCTGTTCTCGACCGTTCAATAACTTACGAATTCTAATGTCATCAGGGTGATCTACCCCACGAAATACATGTTGATGAGTCTACCTGGACCCTTGCATCATCACCATCCGGCTCAAAGATACTCGAAGTGCATCTCGATAAGGTCAACAAGATGGAATGGTGGGCACATGTCATCACAATCGCTCCGAAGATAGATGTTACCAAAATAACACCTGAGAGTAGTAGACTTGGTGATTTAGACGGAGAGACACGTGGTATTGTTGAGAAGATGATGTATGATCAACGGCAGAAGGAAATGGGAAAGCCTACAAGCGATGAGCAGAAAAAGCAAGACATGTTGAAGAAATTCATGAGGTAAATATTTCAGCCGCTCGGTGAAGTTTGGCGTACATAAGTCTTTCATATACCATTGCTAACTTCACCATCTATAGTCAACACCCAGAAATGGATTTCTCCAATGCGAAGCTAAATTAGGGAGAATGGACACGTTACATGTAATCAGAGACAAAACATTCTAAGAATATGCAATCTTGAAATACCATACAACTGGCTTGCGATGGAGGCGGCTTGTGTAGTCTTGACTCTTTGAAAATCAGATCTCTCAATTACTGAAGGATTGGGAAACTAATTTCACCAGCCTGGCATTTATTCGAGAGGCATAATTCCGGGAACGACTTTTGGATGGAGATCAACATGAAACAAACACAATTTTCGAAATCTTTTTGTACATAAAATCTTCATTTTCCTCGGGATAACAACAGGAGAAATCTGACAGGTTGCTAGAGCGCTACCTATTTTTGCACCTCGTCTCCTCCAGTGTGGCATTTATAGATACTTTTGATTTTGGTGTTGTACAGCCACTACTTTATACATGTGCTTCTTCATGGGCACGGTGGGCCGTGCTTCTCATCTCTTATTTCCTCGGCCTTCTAGCCTCTTTACCTCTCATTGGATACACGTCTGCGTTGGACTTCGGATAGAGCCTTGCTTCCGCTCAGGAAGGCCACTACTCCCACGACCCCAGCAGCTGGTATTGTCTGAAATAGGTTCCAACTATAGTAATAGAGGAAAAAGATAGACTCCATCGCAAGAACTGAGCCAAAGAAAAGAGTATGAGAGATTGGTGCTGCTGCAGTAGCTTTTCCTAGATGCGAAAGATTGGCTCCCAGATATGCCCACTGTTTGGCAAGATTAGCTTACTTCTCGATCAAAGATTTTAGGAATAATACCGTTCCTAGCAGTATAGGCAGACTAGCCAACACAGCAAAGACAAAGAACAGTGAAACGATCTTTGGGCCACTCTTAGGATCCGCCTTGAAAATGTGGTTGATTTCGCCCAACTTTCCGTACCTCAACGGCTTATCATATCTGGGAGAAGGCGCGGCAGCATCCAATTTTATTTCTATGCTGAAAATATGGTTTCTAAAACCTTTGGAAGCACCAAATGATGCAAGGAGAAGAGTAGCCTGAAGAGGTTTCGAAGAGGTTAAAAGTTGAACTGGAATATCTTTCTGAGTCTGAACTGGTGTATTAGCTATAGCACAGCTGTCAATTGACAACAGAACATACGAAATCAACCTTCCCCTTTCCATCATCCTTCACTAAAAGTGGGAAAGTGGTCTCGAGTCTAGTGTCCTGGTCTTGGAGGAGGAGGAACGCTTGATGTGGTCGTTTTGCTTTCCCATCTTCCTTGGCCCTTAGAGTGATCTTGACCGTGTCGGACGCACCTAATGGTACTACCTTACCAAGAGGACCACTAGCAGCCAGCCTAAGAAGTAATTAGTTAGCAAGTACTCTCATTTTGTATGTGAATGATGAGAGAGTATCATATGGAGCTGCCATACTTTTCCTTGAATGCAGCTCCTCTGGAATTGATGGAGACAGCAGCTTCGTCAAAGGACCATGATGCCGCCTGGGCTGTACCAGCGCACGCGAGAAGTAAATATGGAGCAATGGAGTGAAAGAAACGCATTGTGGTGTGGTTTGGATACGTAGGACCGCGGGTTCGTGGAATCCAGAGATCTGGTCAAAAATGCGCGGCCGCGTCATGCGTCCTGACAAGGATGATAATTAGAGCTCCTAAGCTCCTGCTTATATAATGTCTGAGGTAAGAACCCTGATTTTCTCTCAACTTGCAAATGTTCAACCCGTTTTGTGGTCTATTTCCTATACTGCATAGGCAATGCAAGCCCGCAAGCACTATACGCTTCGAGCAAAGATTCTCCTACTACATATATCAGTCCGTTCCAAACACCCTGTGGGTTTGCGTTTGATGAACGAAGAAACTTGATGCTTTTTAATGAAGTGAATTTAATCTATTGACTGCTGGAAATCTTACATGCGGATTGAGAATTGTCGCCTCCCCATTCAAGATCGGTAATATCCAATTCGTCTGAAGGACCTTGTGGGGGTCCCTCTCTTAACATACCACAAATTGGAGACCACATATTACAGTATCGCGATGCGGGAGGTGTTGTATATATAGCCCTAGATGTAGCTGTATTTAGGTCATACAATATCGTGGTACAAGGTATAGAAACATTCGTCTAAGCCATTGTTAGTAGAGAGTAGTAACCTCCGCCGCTTGAATTGGGTGTATGTCAGTTTTTGTCTTTATTTATCATTCCCTATGTTTCATCAATCGAGGGATCATTGAGAGGCATATTGCTAAAGGGCTATTTACAGACGAGAATGCCTCTTCCTTCCAGATAACGAATGAAGTAGGAGTACGTTGCAGCATAACCACATACAGGAATTTGGAAAGAAGTAGAATAGTCACAAAACTCGAGATGGATCCATGTTGACAATAACGTCAAAAAAGAAGTCGTTCCGGCCCTACTAAATCTAGACGTTTTATGTGATATTGTCAAGTGATACGGTCGGTTTCTATACGTATAGAACTTTCAACGTCGCTGCCATTCTCCACATTTCCAGAGACGAAGGGATATTGAGAATTTTGAAAGGAATCTAGCTTCGATGTTCGGCAGCTCTCATATATGGCAGGCCCGAGCATGATGTGATGATTGGAGAGTGTTGCTTGAACTCACTGCCTAGTTTGGTAATAGTCGTTTGAGGTCGATATGCACCACATCGACTGTCATTGGAACACATTTGATATCGAAAGAGAATCGTAATACAAGTCTCTGAAATGCTGGTGATTGCCGCATCTGGAGATTCTTGACAGTTAACAAGCCTTGTAGGTTCATTCCATTAATTATAGCACACAGTCGGAAACCCCCAATTTCGCCCTTTCCTATGACGGAAGTTTATTTTTACACAACTAGTGAGAATCGAATGCTTATCTTATAGCCATCGACACCTCTCTCTTGCCAGAAAAATTCTAGGTTAAATTTCAAGTCCTTCGAAGTTCACTCGATGCGAGCTGGGCTCGTAGCTATTCTTCCATCCCACAGCCCTTGCTTTAGAACCGCCAACCATATTCTCTGTACCTCATGAAGAGCAGAAAAAGATTCCAATTTCTCGGATACGCTTGCATACTGCGTCTAATCCTTGATAATCCAATGTAAACTACTGCTTGACCGAAAGCGTGACTGACTGTGCAATCTATATCGGGTGTAGAAAATTTGGTGCTGATGCAGCCGTATGCCCTCTGAACATTTGATACGGAGATAGGAGACATCTTACTTAGGCATGATAAATCATTCCAGCTTCGTTCAACAATATGGGCCTGACATTAGTGCCGTTTCGCTCGAGATGTACTTGTCAACAACACCTTTCATGCGCTTTCTGTATCTGAGAAATATCTTGGCGGCGTAGAAAATTGCGACGATGAAGGACAACCTATACATTTCAGTTAGACATCTATTTGGACCCTCGATGAAGTATACCATTACCATAGAATACCCGTGAAAGAAGCAGCAATAATGATATAGATTTTATTGTACCTCTCAAGTGCCCAAGGGGTTGTGAAGACATAAAGTTCAAAGGCCAGAGGAACTAGCCACATTATAGCCTTCATAATACTTAGGCCGAGATAGACGCCTGGGTGAAGGTCTCTTGCAGTGAACATGCTAATTTCAAGACAAGTCATAAGGATCCCGATGGAACCAACCACAATGTTGAGCACGATCCATCTAAGATTTTCAGTCTTTGAACAGTGTATAAACAGGACTTAAGAGTCTTACGGTTGCACACCAGGCTTGACTGTGTGAGATTTTCCTTCATTATCTATAATGCTATCTCCAGCAGGCTTGGTGATCCCAACCAAAAGACCAAGTGCAATGACATTGACAGAAAGGACAGTTAGCTGGACGCCCCAGATAGGAATGATGGCTGATTTCCTCCACGGCGCATGAGTTCGACCGTTATCGTAAGGCTTGTTTGAAGAGTTCATCTTGATACTTTCATAAGGCTGAGTTGGTGCCATATTTTGAGTTTTTCCAAAAGTTTGAAAAGATACGAAGAAAAAAGTAAGATGGGATTTGCTAGATACTTTAATAGAAGATGTTCAACGAGACTTATCCAATAGAGCGGTTGCGTCAACCTATGTATAGGCGACTCCAGGCTGTGAGCACAAGGTTGTGGTGGATACGAGACTGCCGTTTCGTGGTCAGTGTTTTTGCAGAGAACTGGTTGGAAGAAGCTTACGCTTGAGAGGCGCCGTGTCTTCCGTGCGACGCACAGCCATTCCCCAAATGTTAAACGAGAGCTCAATGGACATGTTCTACGAGGATGTGAAATGCATGGATTTTTACCTAAAAGCTGAGACAGCTAGGCTGTGCTGACTTAAGCAGTCTTGAGTTTACATCGCAGTTTGTCGGCCGCGCCTTGCAAAGTAAACCAAACCTCAAACCTCAAGGACTGAAGAGCTTCATGTTGGGGGAAAGTCACCCCCAGTGAGACCAGATGATTCGGACACAAAGGCTCTGGAGAGCTCAGAAGTACCTACAGGAAATAATAACATCCAATCAAGCTTTTGAGACTAAAGCATCCAGGCTTCTTCTCAAGAACTCGAGAACATAAAGAAATTTGAAGGCTAGCAATGATGTCCTGCTGGAGTTGTACTGGTAGCAAATAGAAACTATCTACTCAGGACATTTGGGGTTTTCCAATGCTATTGCACAACCAGAAGAGCAAATAATCCGGGAAATCGTGGAGACTGATATTGAGTGAAGGATTGCTTATCTACAGATTTCGAGCCGCTCAGCCTCACCCGCAGCATACGTTCAAACATTGCTGTTGCTAACCCACTTTGTTCATAGAGAAAAACATCAGTTTTACCTCTGGCCAGCTTTGTCCTCTGCCAATTGACAATAATTTACAAGAACATACTTGGGGAAAAAAAGGGCCAAGCGTAGCGAGGAACAAGCAGGTAATGCTATTCTGCGATCAAATGATATTTACATGTCTGCATGACTCTCCTCCGTCCTACATATCGATCATGCTCTAAATTCTTAGTAATTTCCATCAACCCCATTTATCGCATCAATCTTTGGCTGTGGTGTACTCGTGACGCCTTTAGCGTAGACTTTAGGTGCTAGGAACACATTATACTCAAGGTCAAGTTTGGCATTAGGATCGTTCTCGCGAGGTTTAAAGTCCACGACTAGGTCGTCCTTGACAGCAAATACAGTGTCGGTGGAGAGATACGGATCGTCTTTGGGGAAAATCTGGGTGGTTACAGGGATATAATCATCGTGGCTAATCTGTTTCGCAAATTAGTCAACTGTGGCACCAAACGGGAACCTGCATAACTTGCCATCAGGTGGATATGTGCAGGTCGCATGGGATGTCTATCCAAAGCATTCAACAACACCCCAGCTGGTCCATCTGTCGGTAGCGAATATGCGGTTGGCTTCAAGCAGTAGAAGTTATATTCTCCATTCGCATCTGTCCTAAATTTCCCTCGCAAATTGTTATCCGTCTGGTTCTCTGGATCCTGGAAGTCATATTTTCCGTTCGCAGATGCTTGCCAGATATCGAAGACTGCATTCGGTATCCCCTTTCCAGTGACAAGATCAGTTACTTTGCCGTGCATAAGAGCAGGATGTCCGAGAGGCGCGGGATCTTGAATGATGCTACCACCGAGTTCTCGAAACGGCGCATTGGGCGACCAGAAAGGACCGAGAATGGAGGAGGAGGTAGGATTTAAGTTGCCTTCGATCATGAGCTTGTGCGCGATTTCATCAACGAGGCTGCAAGGCGGGTTAGACCACATGGTAGGGAGCAGAAGGGAGCAAGACGTACGATTCCAATCCGAGGACGTCAGATATTCTATGGGCCTCGTTTCTCTTCGAGTCGCTGATTTGTCCGATCGTGTTCACGAAGTTTACTCCCAACATCCACTCGTCAACTGTGAGCTCGACTTCTCGTGCGAAATCATGGATGTGTCGGACGAGTGCGGTGAAAACCTGTCGCTCCCGTGGTCCAACCTTAGGACCAATGGTATCAAGACAGTGCTGGGTGAAGTTGGGATCGAATCTGGATGCTCCTGTGGGCGGTGACATTGTTGGTGCTGGTTGGGCTAGCTAGCTCGGGGGTATCTAGATATATACGCTCCTTGGTCTGGTGGTGAGTATCTCTGATTTATGATTCTATGCCTCTCTTTCTGGAATGGTTTGGAATGATTGAAGATGGCAATCAAATACGGCGCAGAGGGTGATGGTGAAGAAAGCTGGCACAGAGGAAAAGATGGAATTGAACTACGAGAGGTTGAGGGGAGAACATTGGCTTTCCCTTTAATACTTTTTACCCTTCAACTTCACCAAGCTAAGCTGGGCTGGCCAAACCCGCAAAGCATAGCCGACCCCTCATTATGAGATACGGAGATGATCTGATTGCTCTTGCACGATTGCAAAGACGGCACGTCCATCGGCTCCTAGGGCGATGGCGGGGTGGGGGATCTGGTTTGGTTGTGTTTGGAGGGGCACGAAGGGTGGAGTTGGGGCTGATTAATCCTGGCGAATTGAGTGGAAGCACATTGCATTGAGCCTTTCTGAGGGCGCGATTCAGCCGGATGTATATTTACCCAGCAGAAGGGGAACACTGGAGAAAGTAGCTGGAGAGTGCGAAGGATTGAGATGATGGCTGCGTGGGCCGGGTAGGTGGGGGGATTTGGGTAGTCGGTTAGGGGTTTAGGGAGTCTGTGGGCCCTTTACCGTCCGGTACAGTGCTTTCATAGGGACCAGACCTTTTTTTTATAGGGCCTGGCGGGACTTCCTTCAGGGCCACCTTCCTCCTCCTCCCTCTGCCTCAGCAAAGTCAGCCCGCCCTTGCTCTAGCCTTTCCCCGTAAAACAACGGTAATCTTTTCGGCACGTTCAGAATGTATGAATGTCACGAGTGTGTATGTATGTGCTCTTGAATGCTTCATACAATCAACTTCATTGCTCGAGCCAGGAATTCAATACTTCTTTCTTTCTCTCTTCCATGTGTCCCGTCGCTTGACCATCCGTCAGTAGACCCCTCTCAGCCTTTCAATCACATCTGAGCTTTGTAGTGTTCGAGAAAGCAGTCCGCGACTTTGAGTCACTCAATACACCATCGTCTCGGCCGCCTGCCCTCAGTTACTTCATACTCAGTCACCGCCCCCGTCTTTCTCTGACATTATCTACCTTGTCCAGCTTTCGATTTTCTGAGCCTAATTTCTTAACTCGTTCTCAAGGCAGGATGAAACATCACCTCATGTGTGGTACATGGACACCGCCAGGTGCAATCTTCACGTTCGAGTTCGACGATGTGTCGTTGACTCTAAAATTGATCAAGCGAACTGCTATTCCCGAGGATGAGCCGATCTCTTGGATGACTTTTGACGTAGGTGGTCCTAGATTCATATCATTGAGTAACACATCCCAGATTGTTCAGCTTTTACTTATCTCTCTCTACATATGTGTAGCATTCAAAAAAGCAAATCTATGGGGCATCCATGAAGAAGTGGTCCAGTTATACTGTAAACAGCCCTACAGATCTGGTCCATAACGCATCTCATGCGATGTTACATCAGCGTGCGTAGTTTCCATCCAATAACTTGCAGGCTTCTTCTCACCTTGTTCTAGCGGAAGCTTCAAAAGGAGACACAAACACCAGGGCTATTTTCGTCTTAGCTGCGAAGCAAGCTCCGTTCAATGTATATGGCAATCCGTTCTATGACCATGCCGGATACGGCAATGTTTTCTCCGTGAAAGAGGACGGAGGGCTAAACGAGAATATTCAAAATTACGAATACAGTCCGGAAACTGGAATCCACGGAATGGTATTCGATCCAACAGAGACTTACCTCTACTCGGCGGATCTCAGAGGAAACAGCATCTGGACTCATAAGAAAGATCAAGTAACTGGCCAATTAAGTCTAGTCAACCGATTGGAAGCCCCCGCTCTTGGTGACCACCCAAGATGGGTCGCACTTCATCCCAGCGGGAACTATCTTTATGTTCTGATGGAGGCTGGAAACCGATTGGGTGTCTATGTTATTGATGAGCAATCTCACATTCCTACTTTTACCCATCTAACTTATCCTCTTATTCCGCCAGGTTCGTCTTTATCGTTGGTTTAATCAGTGCCTTAAACTAAATTTCATAGGAATTCCCAATCCGAAAATGTACCGCTCAGATGTTTGTACTCTATCCCACACTGGTAAATATCTCTATGCAACAGCTCGTTCAAACTCACCATCCCTTACCGGTTACATTGCTGCCTTCAAATTAGGTAGAGCAGGTAATATAGAAAGGCAGATTTGTCTCAACCCCACGCCGACAAGCGGAGGCCATTCCAACGCCGTGAGCCCATGTGACTGGAGTGATGAATGGTTGGCCTTGACTGACGATGAACAAGGCTGGATTGAGATTTACCGTTGGAACGATGAGTTCTTGGGGAGAGTCGCACATTGCGATGTCAAAGAGCCAGGTTTCGGAATGAACGCCATATGGTATAATTAGGCCTCAAACAAAGTACATACAAGGGAAAATTATGCTTCTATCAAAGAAGTTGAATCCAAATTCGAATTGGAAGACTTTGATGCAAACTCAAATGTTTTCTAATATGTTTCAAGGGTCTTGGCATGTGAACTTATCTAGTTGCGTGCTACTGAATGCTGTACTAAAGAGTAAGTAGAAAGTATGCGATGTTTGATGCAACATGTGATGTGTCTGAGCGGGGATGAATTCTCACCCGCGAAACTTACCGAGCCTTTCCCGCCATTGATTTCAACGTCATGTCAATAAAACATGGGGGGAAGGATAACAATAAGGGCATAAAATTTAATTCAGCAATGAAGTCTTACAAAATCATCATTTTCGTGTCTCGTGAAGGAGAATAGCTGCATCATAGACTAATTCATTCTCCTAAAATTAAATCTTATATCACATCCAGAAGTCCGCTATGGCGCCTACCACCCCAGGAATCCTCTATGTAACCATGTAAGCATATTCGAAAAGAAAGCTCACAGTGATTACTCGGTTCCCTTAAGTATATTCATATATGTCTCAGTATAGGATATTGTGCAGGTTATCATTTAAATTGGCAAAGGCTGACTCCAATCCTTACTAGGCAGCCCCAACCGTCTCTTCCTGCATCCCAATTCCATGACTGGTACAATAACGAGCACGGCCCAACCCGTCTGCGGCTTTCTTTCGTGCAGAATGGCTTCCGCTACAGAGCAACAGATCTCTCAGAGGCCGACACAGACAAGCCCGAATGGATGGCTGTTTACGATATCACTGACATGGCCGAGTTAACAAAAGATGAATACCTTCGTCTGCGAGGTCCTCCTGCTAAAACGCAGAGAGAGGCGGATGTTATGAAACAAATCAAAGTTGATCGTAAACTCTACGACTTAGTCCAAGGTTGGCAATCGAAGGACTTCGGTCGTCTGGAGGATGTGGCGAAGGAAGGAACAGGCAATGCACTGGTTGCAGTAACCATGGTGTTAAGTCCGGAAGCAGGTAAGAAAGAAGAGTTGGATAAGTGGTATCGAGATGAGCACGTTCAGCTACTAAGCAAAGTGCCGGGGTGGCTGAGGACAAGGCGATATGTCACCAGCTCAATTGATCCCGAGGCAGCTATTGAGTACTTAACATTGCACGAGTACGCGCCGAGGAATGGTCTTAATGGGGAAGAATTCCGGGCTGCGGTAGATACTCCATGGCGTACCAAGATTATGCAAGACGTAGTGGCCGAGAAGCGAAGGCGGACGTATGATTTATACTACACCTTTGGACCCGCACCTCGATACTTGGCTCCGAATCTTTCAATATGGCAATCTTCAGATCCGAAAGCAGCAAAGACGAGGACCTTGACGGATTCTTTAGGCGGTGCAGGTGCCATCGAATCCTGGGTAGCCACAAAAGATGGTGTGCAGCTTCCATTCAGACTTGAGGGCTCGGCAGACCCTGATGCGCCGTTGATTGTGCTTAGTAACTCCATTCTAGTAGATTATGAAATCTGGGATGGATTTGTTGAGTCATTCCTGTCCATCCAAGCCAACAAGAAATTTCGTATCCTTCGATACCTCACCCGCGGCCGTACATCTATTTGCGGTAGTCAAGCCGTGACAATCGATGTGCTAGCCTCCGATATCATTGCCCTTCTCGATGCTCTGCGCGTCAAGAAAGCTGCTGCCATCATAGGGGTGTCCCTTGGAGGAGCAACAACGCTGAACACTGCACTCACGTACCCAGAGCGCGTGGAGTCTTTCGTGAGCTGCGATACTAGCTCAAAATCACCCGCAGGGAACAGTAAAGCTTGGGGAGAGCGCATTGCTTTGTCGGAGAAACAAGGGGCTTCTGCTTTGGGAGAAAGTATTGTCGGTACAGATCTTGCAGAGATTACAACCCGTCGCTGGTTTGTCCCCGAAAGTTATGATGGCGGTTCTTTGGAAGAAACATGCTTGAAGGTCAAAAAAATGGTCGAGACTAACAGTCTGACTGGGTTTAAGAAAAGCGTCAACGCATTATTCGACTACGACATGAAGGAAAAGATGAAATCCGCAAAAGTTAGAGGGTCATTTCTTGTGGGAGGCAAAGATGGTGTGTTGCCGGCTACTATGAAGGAAATGACAGGCGGGTATGGAGGAGTGGCCGAGTATAAGGTCATTGACGGAGCGGGACATTTGCCCATGGTTGAGAAGCCAAAAGAATTTGCGGAGTTCATAACAGGCTTCCTAGGACGGAGATAGGTTATTGGTAACTTAATGGACAGTTATTTGCATGCACAGCTTTCATCATGTCTCATGCATCAAACGTTTGTTGCCCTTTTTCTCTAGTCGATTGAAGATGAGGCCGGCCATGTACCGCTGTTTTTCTGTCCCTCGCCTACTCAAGTTGAGGGAGACACACTGATGCTGGGCTTTCGAGTACGATAGCTGAGTAGATGGGTGTCACTGCTTGTCGAACTGAGGTGTCGCTTCTGCCTAGTGATGTACAAAGATGTAGCTGCAACTCATATGAATTCTTTCGGAAGGGCTATTCTCTTCATGGAAGAAAACACACGTGGGTTTCTGTTATCTTTGCTAATACACTAGAATTAGGCTCGGTTGTGCCCTTGTTCTAGCATATTTTCTCGTCGGCTCACCGGTTGTGACTAGCTTGCCGCAAAACAATAAGTACCAAGCTAGCTTAGGAAGACTATTATCACAGTCCCAGAAATGCGATAAAGAATCATACACCATTGCTAGATCTTCGTGTTGGTAGAACATGCTTTACTGATTGCTGCCTCTGTTTATTTGTTTCTTATCATTCTGTGGTCCTTCCCAACAAAGCAGGAACGTTTTCCCGCCACAGCCCTGAAGAGTAAAGCAGAGAAAGCATTCACTAGGGCAATCGTCAACTTCACCCAGGCACCAGTTTCTTCTGCAGTGGAGTTCAGCTTAGTTTGGTCATAGACCCGCCCTTCACATATGCACGTAATTCCTTGTGCACGTAGCAATTGCCATTACCGCCAACAGTAAGTTCAACATTTGCATTGGATCAGAAAGGCAAGGCGCACTGATGACATTGCAGTGCGTAAAAGCCTCATCGGCTCTGTCAGGATGACGGGGCGCTCATCCCAGGCCTCTACTCCCCGCACTGACTCCAGCCTCTCTGGCAAGTATTGCAGTCGCACAGCATCAAGTTCGTCCGGCACGGCCACTCTGCGCGTCGATTCACGATTGGGTACGAGACTCATTACCAGCACCCTCACGCCACTCCCTACGGATAAGAACGCCCATAGTGGCCAGCCTTCAAAACCTGACACTCCAGAACTTGACAGAACTATCGATTGTATAGCTTGTGAGGAAGCAGTTGATACAGTAACAATATTCGAGCGGCTTTGTCCAGTTCCTGCGCCTAAGCCATCGCCAACCGAAGGGTTCCATCGGCGAGATATGCCTAAATCCTTTCCTTCCGCGGATCTTCTTTTTGCCTTACCTGCCAAAGTTCGATATATAATTTATAGTTATTGTTTCAAAGATGAACGGCGGAAAATCAGCCTCTCTCCTCGCTTTGCAACAAAGGCTGTATTTCCAGAGGGCTACTTCGCATCGCCGTGGGATGTACTTGAGCCAGTATCTGGAGCTCTTGGATCCTTCGAAGCTCTTCGTGTCGATTTGATGACATATTTCTGGAGCCAGAACCAGTTCCACATTACCTTAAGCGCATTTACTGGACCAAAAATATGTCCTTTGTCTCAGATTTGGCTGGCCAGGTACCTTGACATCGTTCAAGACCTCGCCATCGAGATTGATCTTACCAAATTTGGCGGTGGTGTCCAGAAACACGCCTCATCGTTTGGGCATAACTATACGAAGCTTGAGAGTTTAGTAGCAGCTATTGTCGAGGGTCTCCTCACACGTCAAGGTGGATTGCCTATGAAACAGTACGTAATTCAGAAATTAACACCAAGTAATCCATGCACCAGAGGAAGTTTCATAAAATTAATGGGCTCATGTTATTATCCAGGCTTCACTTAATATGTAGGCGATATTTTGGACTCCGACCTTTAGCAGGTCCGGCAGGGGCAGGCGAGTCTTACAGCCCTCGAAGTATGTCAATATTGCCGAATCTCGAGTTAATATAACCTCGATGCTCACTATATAGTGCCATATGTTCCGGACTCCGCACTTCGCCTGTGCGATGTCATAAGCAGGCTACGGGGCAGATTGAAGCAATGTCGACTCTCTGGATTTCCACAAGAATATACATTCGAATTACTCAACAATATCTACAGTGGCGCAAATGGCAGCATAATTTATACATTTCCAAGTAGGAGTGTCTGGTCTGCGGTATTTTTTGAAACCAACAATAGTGACGGCGCACATTCACCACCACATCTCAGTTTCCTAAACGATAGCCAGGTGGCCGACCAAACTCAGAACTTCACAGACCAATGCTTTGGAGAGTCTTGCAAACATGAATTGAGCCCGCGGCCACTTTGTAGAACATTGGTGCATGAAGAAATCAGTACAACTGTGGCTAAAGAGGGTCAAAGATATCGCTCCTCAAATAATACCAAAAGGAGCACCGAATCTAATCCATTCGTTGTTTCAAGTACGTTTTACCTCTATTGCTAATTTAGCAACCATGTCAAATCACCGTTGGCTACGATGTCTTCTACTTGCATGCTAATAACAAGATGCCAGGTTCCACAACCTGTATGAGTAGAACCTTCCTCTGATAAATGCATTATTCGTAAACCTCTCTAAAATTATTTATAACAAAGGGAAACAGGCATTGCATTATATCATTTACGGAATCTCTTGACTACAAATAGGCATTTTGTTATAGTTGGCTAACACTGGGTGTCGCGACAGCTTTCTCTAATTTCCACAAAATGGCACATCAACGAACAGGGTCAGCAGCAGATATGAAATCTCTCGAATATTCAAATAATCGTAATGCAAGAACAATCGTATCTACAATCTTCACTGCGACAGACCCGCCCGCAGGAGTGAAAGCCTCCCATCCTACTGAAGATCATACTATAGAAGGGTCTAGAAAATCAATAGCTCCTACTCTAAGTATAGCAACAAGTGAATCTACAAAAACAGTAGACTCCGCTTCTATTAATGCCAATATAGAAGATCCGGTTCTACCGCCAGTTACACCCACTCAGGATTCAAGTCCTGGGTATTCTATCTCTACACCACGAACGAGTGCTGAGCATACTTCGAAGGCATCCCCTAATACAATGAACAGAATGAACGAGCAAGATCCAGCCTTCCGACGTGCCTTGGAAGGATTGAGCCAATCATCTTTCGTAAGTGGAGGAGGCACAAACATGAGGGTTGGCTCAGGATCACCTTCGCGCTCCCTGTCGTTGAAGTCGAAGCTTCACATTCGGGCGCACACTGGGACAAATGAGCTTCGAAAAACTCAAGACCATGATCCAGTTGGACGAAGACATAATAGCCTTTTCGGTAGGTTGCTCAGACGAAGCACTTGATATATCTTGGCGTTATCTGGAGGGCCATGGTCGATGTATCTTATACTACACCTTCTGCATCTTCATCAAACAATTGACAAAACATCGCCGATGTCTTATGCCTTATCTTGAAGGACCTACGTGAACGTGGCCCCTCTCCAAATAAAAGTACATCAATACAAAGCACTGGCAGGAATTTGCCTATATGGCATCTATCTAACTGATGCAGCGCAATGATTGAATATCTTCTTTCCTACTAACCGAACGAAAGTAGCGCTGCTCTTCAAATTCAGGCCCAAGTCAAACACGTCATTGCATGCTCGCACATTTCATCGGCAAAGAACGATAATAAATTTTGATGGGACCCAATATGCATTTCACGTGCGCTCTTTGAGCCTTGTTAAATCATCTATGTTGACTTTATTCCTTCTTATTGGGGGTGCTAGGAGTCTCTTCTCTAGTCACTATTCTTTTCGATAGACGGCAGGAAACCTCCATGCAATCAGCTTTCTGTAATCAAGTTACGGCTACTGTTTAAAGAGGTGGTATGATAAATAAGTAGAGCTTTGTAGGCTCTGATTGCTCGCAGCATGGCGGTCTCACCGGGTTGAGGCTTCCCTCCTTGGCTACAAGGCTCTCCGTACTTTTCAATTGTGCAAATTCCCTACAGTATTTCCTCTATTGCTCAATGCTGTACGATAAACGAGCCGGGCTCATTCCCGGTCTACAGCTAGCCCTTTGCAAACGCCTCATGTAAAAGCTCAAGAAGCCAAGTAGTCTGATGATAGCTGATATGCGTCCTGTGCGGCTACTTTTGTCAGACCGAGCTTACTTGGAAGGAATCGGTCTAGATCCAGGGCGATATACGTCTACATCTCTTCTTTTGGGGGAAGGGGGACGGGATGTCTGCCGGCTAACTAAGAATATGAAGTTCCAGTGGCTTGGAGCTAAATACGAGGGTCTAACAATTGTTAGAGTGGTTCCTCCCACTTCTTAGAGTTGCTCTATGTACACGCTCCGTTGTTGATAACTAAAGGGACCAGGCGAGAACAAAGTTCTGGCTCTCCTATAGACATGCTTCGCGAACCAGAGTATTACCCGCTTGGGTACTGGCCTATAGTAACATTGGTGCTTGGAAAAGACCTGACTGCAGTGCTTACTTGTGGGGGTTAGAGATACCATACGGATTCCACTTTCCTGGAAAGCGAGAATATCACATAATTATTGGAGAAATCAATACTATCTAGACCATCACTATAGGTTATGTGGAACAGGGTGTTTGGTTTTCGTGCTTTGATGAAGCAGGTAGCTAATAAATTCCATATTTCAAGAGCATGTCATGCACCTCACATCATTACTATCCAGATCATTCGTATTACATTAAGAATAAGTGCGTCTACCCAACTCGATGAGGAGACGATACATATATATTCTCGTGTCTTCCCGTCTCAATGCTTGTTCTGTCCACGATCTCCCCTCTTCGGCTATAGACCTCAAGACCTCATCACCTGGGCCAAGCAAGTACTCCAGGATACCTTCTAATTCCGCTGCTCCCATACTTAGTGGTATATAGTGAAGCCACGGTACTAACCGGCTGTCATGCCATTCCCTCATAAGCCCTTGCTTCATTACTGCACTGCCCGACCGCATCAATATATAAAAACGCCCACTTAGTCCATAACCATCCATGTCAAGCACAATTTTGTTCTGAAATGTCTCGGTAAGAGGCTGAGGGTTAGGATCTACGGGAAGTGTGTTTTTGATAGCATCACACGCTTCTGGCTCGCAGTTATTCACAGCAGTAAGCCGAACGTCGAGGTATGATTGCAGCTTCTTTGTCGATTCGACTTGGTACGGCGGTGGAGCGCTTACGCCATTTGCCAATCCCACCATTCGATGTCGCTGAAACTGTCTCCAGTTGTCCGACCAGGCAAACCCGCCAGTTGTGGTACCACGCCAGCCTACGCGGCCCATCTTCTGTTCCCATGGTGTCTTGTCCTCTGCCTCGGGACTCGTCTTGTTAAATCGCCATCTCCACAATGTTGGGAACAGGATGTCGCTAAACGTGGAGAGTTTGGCATTGGAGAGAACGGGCCGTGCTGCACTTGTCACGGAGAGAGTGTTTGGGCAGCGAATATATCCCACGGGTGGCCCTTCGTTAAAGGAACATAAATCTGTGGCTTTATTCCAAGTTTCAACCTGAATAGAGCGCGCAATGTCAGTCAAGCATACCTAAGGTGTGAAAATTTCATGCTTACAAGAGAATTTATCGAGTTCAGTAAACCCGCAGAACCATTTCGTGCGGGAGAGTCCTCAGCGCAGGGCACAATAACTTCTGGCCACACATCCTGACGCCTGAAGTCTCGGAACTCGTACCTCTCACATTTCTGCTCTGTGTTGGAACCCAACATATCTGCGAGCTTTTTCGCAGGTATAATCTGGCGTGGCTCGTCAAAAGTGTTAACATGAAAGCACATGTCTGGTAAACTCTCCACAAAATCACTGACAAAGTCCTTGAATGGGTTCGCAATCTGCTTGGTGTCATATCTGTTTGGACGACCAGTATCCACAGTCTTATTGATGATGCAAATAGGCATTAAAGCAGGGCCGGAATTCCGGCCCTGCTCGAATTGGCAATGTTCCTGGTATCCTCGAAAGGGTCTTATGTTCTCCATTAAGTCATCAAACTCATCAATGAGTTTACTGTTATGCTTTCTAGCATAGGCATACCACTCGTCATAACCTGGGGGAGGAGGAATTTGATAACGCCTCTTGTACTCGCGTTTCGCATCTTCGAGGGTTTTGGACTGCCTCTCAAACACTGCTGCTTGGCTCGCTTTTGCATTCTCCCATAACTCTTCTATCCAATGCCCCTTGACAGATGCTGCAGCAGAGCCTGCTGCAGGTCTATCTACGGCCCAGTCTGGCTCTGGTTGTGTTTGTTGCTCAGCGTGTATAGGTGCGGGATTGGATGCAGGTGGTAGAAGTGAAGGTGTTGCGGTAAGAACGGCATCGCTACTCGTGGATGGAGAAGAGGCCAATATTGGCGCTGAAGGAAAGTTGGGCCGATGAAAGTGGGTAATGGTTATCAAGAAGAGCGATATTCCAACCGCTATTATAAATAGACGGGGAGAATGAAAAGGTGCAAGCATGATTCCCTGGGTTATTAGACGGATGCTCCAAACCCAATCTCCTCTCTACACACGAGCATCAAACACCAGGACGAAGGTATACAAGACATCACAAATCTTATATACGGAGTGGATCGCCAAGTTTTGGATGCGCTATTCCCCATATACACTGTACAGTTTTGGGGCGGGAATAAGTAGTTTTGTGGATCCATAGGGCATCGCTTCTTTTCTAGTGGATCTGTGTGCTAAGAAAATGGGTCGGCGCACTATACCGTAATAAGGCTTACTGTAGCTAGAAGAAGAGCTAATTTAGGGCTTGCGTTAGCTGATCTTCAGCACCAGCCGTGCGCCACCAAACCCATAATTTTGTACTTACAGTGCTTTCCTTGTCAGGCCAATGTCCTTAGGTAGCAAGGCCCGGCGTACAAGTTTTCTATGAAGTAGAGGCGATTGATTCCCCACGCTAGTGCTAGTGCCACTATAGCCCGGTCGCTACTCCCACCCAGAAGAAATTCAAGGCGTGATTGCGCTGTAATTGCCCTGGCTCGCGTGCGCTTGGGGTATTTGGTTCCTTCCTTTTTTTTCTCTTAGGATTGAATGGTGCAAATGTATTTGTAAGCTTGCCAACCTGTTGGGACCGGCGTCTTTGCTCTTCTGCCGCAAAGTTCGATATCGTTGTTGTTTCTTAGAAAGCATCGCAAGATGCGGTCGATGCTCACAATGCTGCCCCACCAACGCGTGAAAGTCGCAATGGTAGCCGTTGTGTTCATTGTCACAAACCTTTCCCTAATTTTCTGGACACAATCAGCAGGTGACTCAAGTGTGGACGTTGCGACGAAATGGACCTCTCCGCTTCGCAACACACCATGGTTCGCCAAAGAAGAAGATAAAAAGGGAAATCCACCTCAGGCGGGAACATCACAAGTATCTCTCCCTCCTGAGCAGTTGAGAGAGAGGTAAGCTTTGTCTCATCTATGTATTTGCCCTACGAAGCCTTTATGAAGTCTTAAAAAGCAACCTTTGACATTCTATTGCCCCCAGACTTGCCTATGCGATTTACTTGTCAGGTACAAGCGCTCCCGAAACCGACAACAGTATAGATGCTGACAACTATCTCATCGCAACCCGAATTCTCATCTACCAACTCCTCTACGCCTCCTCCACACGCACAACACTGAATATTCCGGTTCTGATACTAGCAACTCCAGATGTTGATGACCACAAACTAGAGCGTCTCGCAAAAGATGGAGCAAGAATCATAAGACTCGATTTCGTGACCGAGGGCTCAGATTGGATACGGCCTGCCAATTCACGATACGAAGGGATGATGTCTAAGTTGAGATGCTGGGATGCGCTTTCTGAGTACTCTCGGGTCCTTCTGATTGATAGTGATACGATTCTGAGAAGAAATCTCGATGCAATATTCGAGGACCCAGTAACACAATTAAAAAAGCCTTTAGAAGCGTCGAAAAACTGGAACGGCACGCAACCTTCCCATGAAACCGTGGTTTCGACATCATATCTTCTAGCTGGTCTCGGAGAGGTCAATGGCAAAAATCACAAGTATCCACCAACTTGGGATGATTTCAAGAATAAGGGCAATTTTAATGGTGGTTTCCTGATGTTTCATCCTTCCAGAGACCTATTTCGGCACTACATGTCTATATTGAAGCAGCCAAATAGCTTCAACAGCGACTATGCGGAACAAAGCTTGCTCAATTATGCACATCGACTGGATGGGCCTATGCCATGGAGGATGATGAATACGACGTGGAGTATTCGAGCACCAACACAGAATGACGTGGATAATGGAGTGGCGAGTTTGCACGAGAAATGGTGGAAGGCGCCGAAGAGCTATCCGGAAATACAGTCTTGGTTTTTGGAGCTTCGATGGAAAATGCACGGATTCTTCGAGGCGATGGATATGAAAGCATAATAATTAACGACATGAGTGTTTGGGTCATATAAGGCGTTGTAGTGAATATTATGTAGATAATAGAGTTAGTAATGCACATCCGAACAAGAGTGAGTTTGCGGATATGGATAGATTTCATCAATATTGGTAGCATTGGCATCAAAAGAGTCATCGTACGCTGTGCTGTCAATTCGATGACGCTAAACTCCTAGTATATACATTTCAACTTCTGATACCACAACGCCTTCCTTCCGATCTAAATCATTACATACAGATTTATGCATCACCAAAAAAGTGTCGGGTTACTTTTCTAGCAGTTGTGCCTCCTCATCAACGAACCTTTTGACTAAAGGAGGATCAATTCTCTTCTCGTCATACTCTGCAACAGGTTTAGGCGTATTGGTCAATTGCGAGTAGTAATATGTCCCTGCGCCAGCAATGCTGAAACCTATTGTTTGAGTCATGCTTACCGAGGTGTGGTACACCATCATATCCATCACTGATAGCAATATTGACTTCGGGATGCCGCTTAAGGTTAATACGACTGATGATGTCTTTTTGATCTGCAAGGTTCATAATCAGTTTTTGAAAGCCCAGAGCAGAACGATCAAAAACTTACCACCGTAACGCTGGCGATATTGAGCCCGAAGCATATGAAACCGTTCAGCAACCAGACTTCCATTCCAATTCCACTTTTAGCACCTCTCTCTTGTAGCCCTTTCAACTCAAAAATCAGAATCCAAAATGCGTTCATGACTGTACAAGCTGGAGCAAAATAATATAGTAGGGTCATGGAACTCATTTTTGTCTTCCCGCTGAGCAAAAACTGCTGTAATGCATTCTTATAGGCCTCGAAAACCACGGCTACTCCTTGAATAAGAAATCCGGTCAAGACGAATCGTAGCTCGCCAATAGAAGATATTGCGACACCAAGTACGATGACTATAACCGTGAGCAATACCTGCACTGAAGGTTCAGGGTTCCGGATGCCCATGCTCCAGCACGCGAGAAGGGTGGCTACTGGGCCAATTGACTATGCTTGGTCAGTCTAGTTTTATCCTGAAATGTGAAGGAATTCGCACCTTCAGCATCTGGATGAATGACATGCTCAGATAGAGATACACCACATTCGACAAGATTAGGCTCATGCTGAAGCAGATACCAATGGGCAAGATCGCCTTGATATAGAAGCGTGGATTCATATCCGGACTCTTCTGGATGAGTGAGGTAGTCCGGGAGATGATCTGGGTAGCAACGGTGGCAAAGAGCATATGCCATGTTGTGAGCGTGATGGAGAAAGGAAATCTACCCAGGATCCATTTGTTGAAGACGATGACTATAGAGCTCAAGACGATCCAAGCCCTACGGGCATTAGTTCCTAGTTCCTATAGATAGAATCATGACGCTTACGAGATGTAGAGCAGACCCTCCACCCTACTGGTATTCATTGTCGCTGAGGTCACTATGATCCTGAAGCACTGTAAAAGAAATGGAGGAACGTAAACGAGCCCTGGGCTTTGGCCTTGAAAGAGCGCAACCACGATGACAGAGAAAAGGAAAGAAGGGATATGTTGGATATCTCACGTGACCTGACAAGGGAGGGACAGAGCCAGACCACCGGAATGTGGAATATGGATGCAACAGCCATCTGAAAAATATTTGCCAGAGCATGGATACGTCGTGGCTGCCTTGACTCCCCGCTAGGATCTTTCAGCCCTCGTAGCAAAGCCTCAAGCCCCTCACTCTTTCCCGGCACGAGAAAGATATGCATCTGCAGCTGTGCTAGAGAGTCTAGTCTGGAAAGGTGTGTCAATACAAGATAGAGGGGCGGGCATGCGGCCTTATGGGCCCCTTCGCACGCTACTTCGTAGTATGTCTTAATCAAGAAAGATGGCTGTACAGTAGGGTGCAAAAAGTCTCGACACCCCCTTGCTAGCGCGGTTGCTTCAGGGGAATAAAAATGCGTATGTTAAAAACAGCAGCCCCCTGAAACTGCGTATATACGGTCACGCTAGCAAGGAGTGGTGTCGAGACTTTTTGCACCCTACTGTACTGTACGAGAATATCCAGTTTGAATTTTGATGGTGCCTGCGCTAGTAGCCTACAAGGAAAGGGGGCCCAAATGTGGTAAGATGATCACGTGTGGCTCATGCAACAAAAAGGGGGTTAAGGCCACTCCCGTTACAGGGATCTAAGCGAGCTGAGAACAAGCAACGAAGATCTCGGGATGCTACTGCATAAGTAGAAAGAGAGAGAGATTGGCCCATCCTAGTCAAACATTTTTGTAGTATTGGATTTGTTCCTGAATCATGACATGGTCACCTTGTGAGACCCTAGTTGTCAGTGCTCCATGGCAGTGCTGCTTTTGGCTCTATTTTCAACTATGTGGGAGGGAGCCACGAGATTTGGGCGCAATAGATCATGGCTGAGAGGCATCTGGCTACGCCCCCAGTGGCCTGGTCCCAATCCTGTGGACACGCCAGTGCCGCGATATGAAGTGGGATATGCTTTTTTCTTGACCCTTGACCCCTTCGACTTCTTCTGTCACCAGGTATTCCGAGTCTCTCAAGCTTCAAGTCTCTCATTCTGTGCATATCTCAATCATTCAGAAGCGTTTTCATGTATATTTTATCATTCTTAATCACTACTTCGAAATGAGTCCCAAGCTGGACCTTAATTATCAGTCCTCCTCATACTACCACGAACTCCGTCGCCTACTTAAAGATCGTATAACCCGCCTCGTCATTCTCACCTTCCTGATCTTCACGATCATCTACCAATTCACCTCGTCCAGTTGCGCACAGAACACCTCGCAGGGCCGACAAGCAACATCACCAACAGTCTGGGGCAATGCCGGCGGGGTGATCGAAATTCCGCGAAACGGGGATGAAGTGGTAGATCCTCTGAAACCCAGAAGCTCAGTGGGAAAGGTGCATGCCGTCTTTGGGGAGCCGAACGAGGTGTATGAACGAGCGTTGAAGCTACATCAGGCGCATGCGGATCAACAGGGACATCCAATGTTTGTGTTGCGCGAGCGACTGCTCAGCGGATTGTGGTCCAAACCAGCGTTTATCCTGTCGACCATGCTTTCAGAGCTTGCGAAGCCAGAGGATAAGCGGTTGAAATGGCTGTTGTATGTCTTCTTCTGTAAACTACATTTACTATTAGTGTGACTTAATAGTATAGGTGGATCGACGCAGATATTGTGGTTATGAATCCTAACATCCCGCTCGATGTATTCATGCCACCATCTCCCGAGTTCAATTACGTCAACATGCTGGTGACGAATGATAGACATGGCCTGAATAATGGGTGCTTTCTGATCAGAATCAACCCATGGGCTGTAAAGCTGCTGTCCGCGGTAATCGCATTCCACACATTTAAGCCTGAGGTGAAGCTGCAGTACAGCGAACAATCTGCTCTCGAGGAGATGATTGAGGATGTAGGTTCCGGGCGGATTTGTTTAGATAAAACAATTGCTGACTGAACGCAGACCTATTGGCGCAAAACAGTGGTTCATGTTCCGCAATACTGGTTTAATGCATATCCGACGGGAAACAGGGAGGATAAAACTCCCAGACCTCACGAATTCAGGCCGGGCGGCCTTCAGATTCATTTTGCAGGCAACAGAGATGGAAAACGGCCTGAGAGAATGGATACATGGATGACTATAGCTGAGCAAGATGTTGCGCCATATAACCCTGACGTAGCAGACAGTGGATTGCTTGAGGATATTGCACAGTTCTGGAAGCATTTGTCTGATGAGAGAACAAGAAAAGGAATTAAACACATAGAAAGCGAAACAATATGAACACCAGTAACATTTAGAAAATTAACTATGGCCCATTGAAGATCACAACGCACTCAAGTTGTGACAGTTATATCTTTTCCCTCTAAATTCAAACGATAATATGCACATATTCGCTGACTGTGCGAACAGCTGCCATATACAAGCCTATGCTGAATATCCAAACCTACCTGACCTTAGCGAACCCAACTCCTTGCCAAAAACCCTCCATTTTCCATCTTATTTCCATCGCAAAATCCCTAAGCAGCTTATCATGATCCAACTCCCAAAACTTGCTATGTAGACTCGCAATCCCATGCTCCTTATCCGCCCACACTGCCCAATTTACGTTCCAATCATGGTGTAGCTGCTTCCATGGCATGTTGCCATCCCTCCTATGCGCATAAGCCCAGAGACTCTGCTCCGGCGTGCGCGGATTGAACCGGTCCGTGAACTTCGTCAGGCGGGTGTAATAGTCGAAGAGATCCTTCGATGGCCTGAATACCATGCACCCGGCATTTAGATTGTTGCCTTTGGGTGGTGGGTAGGCGTGATCGTAGCCACCTGAACCTGCGTTGCCTGCGAAGAGGTAGGTTTGTGGCTGCTGGCCTTCATCTTCCGGTGCGATCTTCGGGGATGTGTCGCCTTTGTTCTTCTGCGCCTGAGCGGCTTCATCGTTGAAGATGCTGTCCATGCGCTTCGTTATGAGGGTGTCAGAGTCGAGGAAGAGCATCTTATCATATTGGGTCTGCTCGAAAAGACGGAGCTTGGTGAGAACATCTTGCCATTGTTTGCGAGTTTTGACCCCGTCAAAAGCCAGTTTTTTCACTACGATTACAGTTGCGCCATCTGCTACTAACCGGTCCTTCTTTCGTCGTGCTATAAACATTAGCTGCTTCCCACTGGATTGAAAAAAAGTGAGCAACCTACTGACGTCTTCCGTGACAAGGACAACAAATGGATATGAATTGTTGGTTCTCGTTTCTGGATCATGCAACAACTGATAGATCAACATTCTGGTCCCAACAAAATACAGGTCATCATTATCATCATCACTTGCCGAGACTGGTGCAGCGAGGAAGGCTGAAAAGGCATAGTTGTGCGTGGGTTTTCCAGGCAGAGGCCTCAGCGCTGGAACAGAGGAGGAATTAGACGGATCAAAAGAAGAAGAGCCCGGCACATGGAATGTGAAGAAAATTACAACGAGGATGCAGAGAAAAGCAGATAGAAGTGCGGGGGGGCGAGAACCCATTCTTGGTATTATTCGTGAGAGAAAAATCAGATCATACAGTCAGATCTCACACGAAGACACAGACCAAAGAGAGACGAAAAGATGCAAAGGTGCAACATACATGAAGGTAGACCCAGGCCGTAGAGGGTTCACGCCTGCAGCTTACCTAAGGATGGCGATTGTGGATTCAAAGGCTGAACAGGCAGGGAACAAAAAGCAGCAAGAGATGATGGGTGACAGGGCACCCTCGTAGAGATTACTTACAGTGATGTTTGTGGGAGCCCACAAGTCAGGGTTGGGAAATCTGGGTGGGTAAAGGCCATTATTGAGCCCTGAGCTGAAAAAGTGCCGAGCGCTTTATTACAGGGTCGTCTCGCTTATTTATTCATTAGTACTGTATGCCCCTGTACAGGGAGTAGCCAGGCCCCAGACAAGCCTAGAGCCTGCCCCCCACACTATACCAAGCCCTAAGTACTGTACTGGAAGCCGACCCATGCATTTGTGCTCTTCACGGGTACAGGGGCAAGCTGCTTTTATGGTTTGAGTTACAAGGTCCAACTCAGTATGAGGTAGGTATCTTTGATGAATGGGACACTACCAGATGATTATTCTGTTTTTCTCTGTACATGAAATCAAACGCTGTCAGAATGTACAATCCCCTTATCATCAGCCATCTAGCAATGCATCTCGAGCATCAAAGTACCCTTCCATCTTCCACCGACTCCGCAGCAGCACATCTCGCAACCTACGATCCCTCCCACAACCCCAGTACTTCTCATGAAAACTCGCAATTCCGTTTGCAAAATCATTGTAAATCGGCGTATTTGCTGTCCAATCCGGGTTGATCTGCGTCCATGGCATATTCCTCTTGCGATCATGCACGTAGTTCCAAAGATCCTGCTCTGGTGATCCGCCCGGAAACTTCCCCTCGATGGATGCAACCTTGATGTAAAAATTATACATCTCAATCGATGGATGCAGCACGACGAAACCTGCATTCAGACGATCACCGCGAGGGGCGGGGTAACCATGGTCAACCGTGTAAGGACCAGAATTGCCTGCCATCATGAATTTCTTTGGCTGTGGTCCCTCGTCTTCAAACGTATTCTCTGCTTTACCCAGATTGGATACGATATCCGTAGCTAGATCTTCGAACACACCATCAAGCGGTTTGACGATGACATGATCAGCATCCAAGAGAAGAATCTTCTCATATTGCACCAGCTCAAAAACATGTAGTTTATCCATAACATGTGCCCAACGCTCTCGTCCTGGTTTGATCCACGGTATTACAACTGGACTGACTTGTACGATATGTGCCCCGTCTTTTGTAAGCCGATCTCGATGTTCTTGAGGTACATCCTCTGTAACCAACACAACGAATGGTATGTTTTGCTTGGTTCTGGTTACGGGATCGTAGAGGAGCTGGTAAATGAGCATTCGAATTCCCACCATGTAATGGTTCTCATCATTCAACTGGTTTCCCGTAGGCGCGGCCGGAGCCATAGGAGCCAAAAATGCAGCAAATGCATATTTGTGGTTTGGAGTCTCTCCTGGTCTGAGCACTGGGGTGCTCGTCTTCGTCGCCAGCTGATTTTGTATTGGGATTCTGGAAGGAATACCGAGGAAGAAAATTAGACCCAGAATTGAGATGGCCACAATCACTGCATTTCTTCGCATTCTGCCTCGCGAGCTGGTGCTATTCCAACCCGGTGAAGCAGATGCAAATCGGTGCTGGTGTTTCTCTGAGAAGTAATCCATAGATTTCAACGAAGGCTGTGTTAAAAAAAAAAAAAAAGTATGTAAAGGCTAGAAATCTTGTCCGGAAAGCAACAAAGATTGAGGTAAAAACGGCACCCACCTACTCGATTTCAAGAAAAGATTTAACGTGTGACACCCAATAGATTGAGTCTGCCGATAGTGAAATAAGAGGCTGGGCTGATTGTGTGCGTGGGCTTCCGACTAAGAGAATTAAGGCGAAGTAGCTATTCCCAGTCGCAGTTCGTAGATCCCGCCTCAGCTCCCCACCTTGAGCATCCTACAAATAGCAATAAGACGGGACATGAATTGAACTTATTGAAGTAGCACATTATTAATTGCAAATATCAGAATGGGGGCTATAAAAAAAGGGTCGATAAAACAAGTCTAAACCTATGGCGAGCTTGATCATATGAAGTGAATGATTGAGTCAATGAGTGAAAGCTGCCCGTTTTTCTTATAAATGGAAACTCAACCACCGTGAAAGTAAAGCCGTAGACGTATCAAAGATTCTCGATCTCAAAATGGATCCGCGGGTGATTATCCTTCAAGGATACGTAAAAGAGCATGATGGAGATCATTGATATGATTTTCGTTCTGTGGGTCAGGACTGGGGTATTAAGGGGCATCGCGAGTAAGTATATCCAAGTGGAGCCACAGGTTTGCTGATAGCCACACGGCACTTTTCTCTACAGCCCTGCTCGAATTGTTCGTGGGGGGACTTCTTTGCATCCTTGATTCTTATAAGTACTAGTTCTAGAATTAGTTCGAGGACTAGTACCAGTACGGAGATACGTCGTAAATGCCAGTACAGCTCCCGACCACAGCAAGTAAGTTTTCGTGCCTGCGCTAGATCAGCCCAGCCCAGCCAAGCCATAGACCAGAACTATTACCGAATATCAGACCTGGTAAAGTTAGTGCCACTCCCGTGTGGCCGGAACGCCAGTAAGCCGAACACCCTTGACGATTGATGGGCAGGGATAAGCGAAGCTACTGTATGAAAGCGGGGCCTCCCGTGAACGTGCCAGTCACGAGGCTGCTATCATTCATGCTACCTAATGGCTAAACGACATCATTGTTTGTGGCTGCTATATCGGATGCGGATAGATCTCGCAACGAATCAATGCCCTTCCCAGTGAATGTACTATATGGTTGATGCCCAGTCCCGATAAGCTTATTCGAATGTGACGGCGGTGTCTGATTGGAAAATGCCAAGCGAAGCGCTGCGGCTCCTCAATAGTTTTCCTATATGCATGCATTCATGGTCTATGATATGCAATATTGATGCTATGTTGACCATACGTAGATGGCATTTAAATAAACAAGAAGTGCTAAGTACGACCCATCCATATGAAGCTACCAAGTCGTAAATCCCGGACAGCTAGGCCGCAGCTCTGGGACACCTCTTTCTCTTCTCCGAGGGGAATCTATGCATGTATGGGATTCGAGATGCGATTCAAGAATTGCATCCCGCCCGGCGAAAATAAAATGAGGTGGTGGACATGGGCGCCGTATCTTCGCAAAGAAGTTGGTGTATCTTTAGCATGTGGGACATCCTACATGTTGTGGATGACAAAACTCCAAGATCAAGGTAAGAACATATTGACTAGCCATTCAACCAGTCAGTTTTACTACCAAAAATCTCTGTATGCTTCAACATAACGGAATGTCCCGAGTCACAAATACCATGAGTTTACAATTCTCCATCAGGAAAAGATCCACCCGCTCAAACCTTGCCACGATAAAGATTCCCAATGTTAAGTCGAGAGACCCGAGGTTCTTCCTCAGCAGCGCTAGCACAGCTTGCGGCTAGCTCAACCACGTGGTGCATTGCCTTTTTCGTCCTCCAAGCCAGCCACAAACTCATCAAGGCACATCCCGCCTTACCAAAAGGGGTAAGGCGAATGCCCTATCTGGAGTCCGGCAAACATAGCTTCGGGGATCAATTGTCTTAGGCATCTTTTACTCTTTCTTCAGTGTGGTTTAGAAATTTCCGAGAGCACACGATCAACTCCGCCTAGGAGGATTTTGAGTCATCGGACAGGGGAAGATCTGGCACTATCACTGCAATCAGCCGATATTTAATTGAGGCTCAGGTGAAGATCTCAATATGATTATGCGAGTGAATAAAATATGAAAAAGTTTTGTAAGGTTTGGTGTACCGATGGAGAGGTCTGTCAGCCGTAGGAGAACCTCAGTCAAGTGCGTACCTGCATTAGCTTGCTCGCCACCTTTCGGATCGTGTCAGTCCATGAAGCCAAACTTTGTCGAGCCACGGAAAAGCAGAACGCCTATGCTGATGATGACGACAATATAATTGAAGTACCCAATTGTGGCTCATTGTTACACTAGAGATAGGTGTACAGGCGTTAAGGCGTAGAGAAGATCTCTTTGGGGCTGGTAGTGTGTTGTGCAAAACTATTGTGCTTATCAAACATCTATGGAATAGACATGACATAGCAGCTTTCTTATCTCGAAGGAAACCAATCAATGAATTCTCTTCGAATTATCGTTGGTGCTGAATCTCCAATGTCAAGCCGGATCTCTATCGCTCCGTTTCCACCAGTATGCAGATCAGAGATCCGGAGGTCTCTTTGACCGACGCAATTATCATAATTTTGCTGCACCAACTCTATTCCTGTCATGTAGAATCCAAGCGCAAGATGCGTACTAGATAGCATCATCTCAAAATTTGTGATCATGACACTGGTGGCATGCAAGACAAAGACAACATGTATCTAAGATGCGAAGACAATCGCTTGAGCTATCACATGATTCTTAATCTTGATATTCATCACTAAAAGTTAAGTTTATTTCCACTATATGGTTTTGTTTAGACCACCGTGCGCCTCTGTAAAAGAGAAACCCCTTCTAAAAATTACCCAATACTCTAAGGCGAGAAGTATATAGAAAAATATGAGACATAGTCCAGTTGCAAGACATTTTTATGACATTGTCAAAGCATTTCGGGACTCTTCTGAGTGAACATCGTTATCCACAATTAATAGCCAAAAGGTGCTTTAACACCGAAATTTCGTTTGGCCAAGTTGGAAGGGCCTTGTTGAGCCTTTGCGTTGCGAAGCATGCCGCCCCGACGGAGCTTGATATCGCGAGCCTTGTGGAGGTTTTCCATATCTGCATCAATGCCACGTGGCTCAGGCGCTGGATCGGGGTCAGAGGATGGCTCTGGTGTCGAAGTTGATGTCTCGGATGAGGTCTCGCTCGTCCTGGTAATGGTGGTGGAAGGCTTGCAAGAGTAGACATCGAACAGCTTGTGGTTCTGAGTACGCTTGAGAGTCATTCTCTTGGCGTGTAATTGGTTGCCACCGCAAGTCTCGCTCTTATCCCCAGGGCAAGGAACGTTACAAACTCCGTTCGCCTTATCGGAGCTGCACTTGTCCTCCTCGATGGAGCCAGCACAGTAGCATTCGCTTTCCAATGAATCAGAATTTGTTGCTGGAGAGGAATGAATACTAAACTTACGTGCTATAAAGGCCAGCAAAGACATATCCTGCCGCTTTACATTCAGAAGTGCAGAACTCAATATCGTTTTCATGGCTGTTGGAGTCAAGGATAAAACCAGAGAAACCGTCAGTAGATCCCAAACATCCGTAGTACTCGCAGTCAGGAACTCCTGGCTTTGGAGTTGGGGATGGCCTGGTAGTTGGCCCCGTAGGACTCGGGCTTGTTGGCTTCCCTGTGTTTCCACCCTCTGGAGTTGAAGTGGGGACCACCGTTGATTGATTTGGCTCACCAGTTGGGTACACTGGTGTTGTTGTAGCTGATGTGGCCACTGGTGCTGTTGGCGAGGTTGATTGGGTACTAGTGGTGTTATTCAACCTTGCTTGTACTTGTGTGGTGTGTATACTTACATTCCACTGATGACTGTTTCTGGGCAAAAAGTCACGGTCTTGGTGAAAGTCACGGTAATGGTCTTGGTGCATCCAATTTCCTGCCGTTGTTAGCCTTTTGCATTGTCTTCGACTCAGGGACGAAGCTGGACTAACCTTTGGCCCATCGGTGACAGTTGTGGTGTAATACACTGTGGTTGTCACTGGCTCGGTGTACTCGGATCCATGAGGACTACATGTCGTGACAATTGGGATCGTGTATGCACCGTTTGATGGGCAATAAGTGGTAGTAGCAACCGCGCCTACCGACTTGGAGCTGGATACCGTTGGCTTTGGCTGAGCAGTGAATGTGACGGTGATGTAGGTGGTAACTTGAACGACCTGAGGGCTTGGGACCGATGTGGTGAGCGTGAAAGTCTTTGTCACGGGAGCTGAATAGACTGAGTCCGTAGGAGTGAATGTCGCTGTGATCGGAATAGTATTTACACCACTCTTGGTGCAAGAAGCTTCAGCCTTATACAACGTTTTCGATGCGGATGAAGTTGGCTTGGGCTTCTGCGACACCCACGTCTCAATGTATGTCGAGCACTGACCATCTAAGCACTTGGAGACGTGAACCTTCTGGTCCTTACTATCCTTGTTCGGGACGCAAGTCTTGCAAAGGCCACTGCCCTCCCAGGGAGGAAGTGCCAAAGGACCACACTCATCATATGGGGCTGAGATATCAACTACCATCGTCTGAAGCTTGGTTGAAGTGCACGTTTCATTCATGTATCTGGGGACAGTACTGTTATAGTAAGGTGCCGCTGTAGGAGTTGCGCATGGCAAATACGAAGTCAACACCGTCGAGACATGAGAAAGTTTGACTGTTTGATCAGTCTTGGTGATTGTAGTCGTTTCAGTACCTCCCAAGCATGGAATAACCGTCGACACCCAGTCATATGTCGAGCACGATGCGGTGGATGAGCACTTCGTCTTTGAGCATTTCTTTACTGGTGAGCATGTGGAAACAGGTTGATATTGTTCCGTGACCACAATAGGAGATGGCTTGATGCTCGATGGACACTTAGGACATGGTGTGACTGTTCCCAAAGGTTGTTTCGCAGACACCAGTGAATAGAATCCAGAGATAGCGAGGAAGGCATCAAATACGAATCCTGAACGCATTCTGGCGGTAGGTCGGAAATGAACGAAAGAAAGTATACGAAATGTGGAAGGACGAAGGACGAAGGACAAAAAAAGAGTGTGGGTGTCAAATAGACAAAAGATAAGAGAATATCGAATAAACGATTCTAGGGACCGGAGAGAGTCTGAGTTGACTGAAGACTGACGGCGGGTCGAAAGCACCTTGGAGGGAGCGAGGCTTGAGCTGTTTAAACTTGCCGTTAAATTAGAACCAAAAGAAGGCGCGTTCACCACAACACCGCCAGTTACACCCATGTCAACACATACCACATGTAGCATAGAACAATTGTGGCTTCCATATTAGTGCTGGAATAGCCTGAGCTGCGGTACACAAAATTTTCCACAAGCATGGACATCACTTGACAGATTACCAAAAAAAGACTAATGAGATACACAAACAGGGGAGAGGGACATCAAAATAGCAGAGAAGAAGAAAGTCGATGCAGGTTACCCACATTCGTACCAAGTGGACAATTGAAGAGTCAACCAGACCCCTCAAACCCCTTTGGGACAGAGATATGGGATGATAAGACGTGCCCAGACCATTCAAAAACAAAAGACACAGACCAGCCTGCCCATCACTAGCACAGCAGCATACGTGTCTGAGAAACCTGCAAATATTAGATGACTCAACTGGAACATATAGCATGTGGAATCTACAAGACAAGAAACACAAATTGAGACTCGACCGGCGATATATTGCTACTAGGCATGGGGCTTAGAAAAGAGCGTCGATGAGATAGGTTTCTCATCGCCAAAAGTCAACAGCCAGCACAGCTCGCTCAGCCAGATATGCATCATCTTGCGGTGCCCTGTATAGCTTAGTCTCAATTATTGATGATAGAGGAATGATACTTGCACCCGCTCTCCAAGGGGCCAACATTGTGAGGCCCAATATTTTGGTAGAGTAATAAAATAAATCTTCACTAACATAGCACTTTTGAAGCGGCAAGGATGAAGAGCCACTTTGAGCGCTAAGACACTAATCATAAGTACGGGATGATCAAACGCTATCAATTTAGCGTCAAATGCAAGGAGTAGGGGGTTAAGGCACAGACCAATTATATAAGCGAGGTGGGTGACTATATCAAACAGTCAATCATGATACCGACCGTGCGGTCCCGTTCTAGCTTGCTTTTTTAGTACCATTTGCCAGGATTGCCTTTTCAGCAAGTGATGTGGCGCCAGGCCCATAGAGCTGGACGAGCCCCATGCATGTGGAAGGGGATTTAGATTGTCTATCCTAGCTCATGATGGGGCAATATTGGACCAGGGCCATGTGAGATATTTCCTCTTCAGAGCTCCATGTCATATTCTGTCGCACGACTCAAAAATTTAATAGAGCAGAGTCGTCAAAGCTGTTCTGTATGAACTCTCCCAACAACTCTCTTTAGTTTCTTCTTTTCATAACTTCTTAGTCGTTCTTTACTAGCTTCCGCGTCAATTGATGCATTCTGCTCAAACTATTTGAGAAATATATGCCAATACACACCCTCATTTTGTCGTTATGGCTGTTGAGAAACTTCCACGCTGGAATCGCAATGCCAATACAAACTCTAGACGAAATTCGAGGAATCGGATTCTATTTATGATTACCGTCTGCTTGATTACCCTGTACCACTATTCTGGTAAGCCAGAGCCTACAGTTTCGGTAAAGTCCCGGCGCGATACCGACATCCAAACCAAATATCCACAGTGGAAGGCACGGCAGAATGTGATCTCATATTCACAAAAGGTCATCAACTCTGAAGACGCAACCTCGGAGAAAGTTGGCCAAAAACCAAGCGACGATCTTAACATTAGGCAATCTGAGAAGGAACCAGAATCGAGGCGTTCCGTAGCATTACCGAAAGGACATCAAGAACAGGCAGTAATACTTGGTCCGCCAACGGATGTGAGTCCTGAGTATGCCGAGGATGAATCAGCACGAAAGGAAAAGCTCTCACCGTCCGCAGCGGAAGCCGCTAGCCCTGAATTTGTAGAGGACGAAACAGCTCCTAGGCAGGCTGTGAAGGGGCAGACCGAAGCCGCACAAAGGAATGGCCTGTCGGAGGTTATAAGCCAGAAACCTCCAGAAAAGGTCCAAGAGGAATCCGATAAGGTTGTGAAACAGCATCTCACACCAGCACCGAAATATGAAGAGGCTGTACATGTTCAATCGAAACAACGCCTCGAAGGAAAGTTTCCGTCCTATACAGAGTTCGGTGAGCTATCTGAAAAAGCAGAGGCTTTACCAGACATAGTTCATATACCATTTGAAGTATCTACCTCGGATGTTGTCTTGGAAGGCTGGGAAGATCAATGGTTTGCGGAAGCTGAGCTGGACACCAAGAAATGGGGAAAGATCAAGGAGACCAAGATTGACTTTGTCTATACATGTAAGAGACTTGAGCCAGCGTTTCATTAGACAGGTACTGACTTCCATAGGGGTCAATGGTTCAGATACTGCTTTCCAAGACACAATATATCCGTATGAACTTAATAGTACGTTGAACGACGAAGAGGGGAAGTGGCTCGAGTCTCATCGAGTAAATCGTTATCGTGACTGGGACGAGCTTCGGTACTCGATTAGAAGTGTTGAAAAGTACGCATCAACATTCAGAAATAAGATCCAGCTGCTTGTTAATGCAGTAGCCGATTCGGCAGAGGCTGCAAATGCGACCGTAGAGAACCCTGCTACTATTGTGTCGAAGCAGCGCCCTCTTTGGTTGAATGACGAGGCCCATACACTAGAAACGGTCCAGATACTTTCTCAGGAAGAATTTTTCGATGAGTCGGAGCAAGGTTGTCTCCCAACTTTCAACTCTTTGACCATTGAGAATCAGATATTCAATACTAAATCAGATACTGACCGAGTGGGTACCTTCTGAGACGTTGTCGGCTTAGCTAATTAGTGTTAAGTTTTTTGCGCTCTCTGATGACATGCTTCTGGGGAAGCCACATGCTGCATCAGATATCTATTCACCTCTATTTGGCCCCACTATGGGCTTCAAAACCAATTCGTATAATACAGTAAACCCGCCAACTGATCTCGATGCACGGCGCTTTGGCGAGAAGCCTTTTTTGATTTACACCTCTTGGCTACTGAACCGAAGGTTTGGTGAACGGAAACGTAAGGGTCAGATCCATTTCGGGCATTCCATGTCACGTTCCGTGACGCGGGAGGCTATCAAATCATTCCCAAGACCAGCTCTGCAAAGTGCATGCCAAAGATTTCGAGGTGAAATCGGATTTCAGTTGTACTCATGGTATGTGTCTTTCCACTATACTATTGAGAGGCAGCGGGAGGCTTTGCTATGGAGTTACATCATGCTCCGCAATGACAAGGATCGGAACGGAAACCTTGGGTGGAACGAGCGACAAGTCATTATGGAAGACTTGGAAGAAGGAATGGCAAAGGAAGGCCAGATCGGGTTTCGTAAGAGGATGTTTTACCACATGAATGAGCATTTAGAGAATGCGGGACTAGAGTCACCAAAAGTGAACATCGATGTGCAATGGACATCGCTTGATGGGCCAGCAGCTATCAAAGACATTGAGTGCTTCGAGTTTAATGTCAATGAATGCTTGGCCCCGGGGTTTTCAACACCCGCATCAGATGAGGCATACATCAATCATGTTTTCAGTACTGCCTCGATATTCGATCGCGTTGCCAGACAACACCCAAAGTGTGGCGATTGTCTGCTGAAGCTCATCTTGAATCGCAAGGAAAAAGGTCTTGGTTCTCTGTTTCCGCATAAGAACACCCAGGCTGAGGACAGAAAAACCGTCGTTCGAGCCCTTTGGAAATATCAATACACTATTGTAGAGCCGGACGCTTATTTTGTCATGATTACTGATGCGGAGCAAGTTGAGAATGTCGTTTTGAAAAGATTGCTTAAGAAGAGAGGAAAGGTTGGGCAGCTATGTCTGAATGACGACGTTAGCACTGAAGAACCGGGGGCTGTAGCTGAAGTGAGGAGCGTTATGATGAAACTACTGGAGGGGATAGTTCCTGAGCAAAGCGCATTTGAGATACCCAGAAACCAAGCGCCAAAAAAGTTGGCGACACAGGTAGGCGGCGAAGCGACAGAGCAGCCAAAGGCAAAGCATAGGTCGAAACGGGCGGTACCGTTATCAGTTTAATATGTACAGAAGATGAGATAGGGAACCAAGAACTGCTGCAGCAGATTCTAGGATTATGGTTCGGCGTTTTGGAAAGTAAATACTAGAAAAGCATAGACGGGTCCAGCATCAGCATATTGAACGAGATGCAACTTACGTAACTAGAGAGCATACAATCGAATAAAATGTCCACAAAGTACAGCTTCTTGCCTTGCCTAGATCTTCTTCTCAGCATTCCCGTTGCACGTTCCAGCTAAATTTCCACATCCCCAAGACCCGAGTTCTCCTTTTCCATATGATACTAGGCCTGCCATCATATATTACACGTGGGAGATCTCGCTATCGATGTAGAGGTAAACATAGATGAGGTTGTTCATATGACGATCACTTGTTTGGATATTACGGGGTGGTTAGGATAGCTCGTGCTTGGCACCATAGCTATGTGATTATATAATCATACCAAGAGATGGCTTTTTGGCAGCCTTGTCTTGACCTTTTGAGTTTCTTTCCTGATGGACCATTCTTTTATCAATATTTGGATAACGCGTCACCCTTGGAATTCCTTGACCGATATCATATCCCTCTAAGACATTTTATATTGCACACTGACTTCTGCTGCATATCATCTCTCGTGTCTATACTGTACATCAAAATGCCTCCTCCTGCACAGCCTAAAACTGCAGACAATTTTGACCCTGAAAACGCGGAGAATCTGGAAGATGTGAGTGCTCTCTATTATATAAGACGATAGCTGGACACGGGCTGTTGCTGACTCCTTCCCGCAGATTGAGAAACAATTTGCTGTCAAAGGTATATTCCATTTGGAAGCCGTTGATTACCCCGCCATTGACCCCACCATATAGTCGTTCAACATATGTCTACATACTGGGCCATCCTCGAGAAAGTTCGCGGTTCAACCTTAAGACTTACCAAGATCGATGATGAGATATACGAACACCTTAAGACAGATTTCCCCGAGTTTGACCCGGCCAAGACTATAGATGAGGACGAGTTGAAGAGCAAAACTGGTAAAGAACGGTGGCGGAAGTTTTTAATGAAGTATGAGAATAAGGTCGACGATTACAACTTTGGGACCATGCTTCGTATAAACCCTAAGTTGGAATACGGCAATGATGAGACTATCTTTGGTGAGTTGCCCTGTCTTAACATAATTCTACACCTTCAATGCTAACTACTTGTCTCCGTGCAGTACCTCGTATGCAGTTCTATGCTATTGAAATTTCAAGAAATCGCAATGGCCTGAATGATTGGATTTACGAGCAAAACCAACCTGAAAAGGGGGCAACGAAGCCATGAGGACTGGTCTAGCGCAGATTCCACCGTTTGTAAAAATTGGCGAATAGACTGCACTAGGGTTAGTTAAGTGGAACCTGGCAGAGCATATTCTTGAATTCTGAGAGGCGTTGAACCTATACGGGGCAATATTTGCTTGGGAATGTCGATAATCATCACCATCCGTCTCCCTCTCATTTTGGACGTACATTGCCTGCATAACCTACAAAGATTACTGGTACATAACACAACACATGAGCACTTCGAGAAATTGCACCGCCTTCGCCTCTTCACCACTCCAATCAATTGCTAAGCCTAAGCCTACTATGCATCTATTTCTAGCCTTTTACTTCTTTCGTTCAACTTAGCGAAAGGAATCGTTCCTATGTGTGCTTAGAGATATCACTTCTATTATTCACCTTATTCAGTATGTGAACATTCGGCGCTGGAAACTAACACCTTTTTGTATTCCATTGTTCCATGAGTAATTTCGTCCGTTGCCTTGTCTCGCTTGGAGAACAATACCTAAGGGCAGCCACTACAATCCGAGTATCTATGCGAACCATCAAAGAACAATGAAAATATCTTGTGTTTGCTATATATTGTCAGGGTTACCAATATAAGCGAGCTAAGTCTCAATTTCCTAGATGTATTCCAAGCTATCCACGAATCGATTTCTTTAACCATTCAAACTGTCCACTATCGCGATTTCAGTTACATCGACGCGGCCCTGCACTCAAGCCAATAAACTACACAGGAAGCATGAACCTTACGAAAGACAGCAGAGCATCCCCATGCGCACCACCCAGGAAAAGCTGGCAGGCTCCTTACGAACGAAAATATTTGAAGAATGCAGGCCATGGGTCTATAAAACCTTCCTGGCGCTCTCTCTTCGCATTCACAACTCAACAACATTTGCCGTGGCTTCTATATGCGTCAGGTGCGAGTATTCTTGCAGGTTTCATTAAGCCTACAATCGCAATTTTCTACGGAAAAGGATTTGGTATTATGACACGCTTTGGTGGTGGTGAACTACCGGCAGGAGAAACATTACACCACATTTCTATTTGGTGCTTAGGATTGACACTCCTGGGTGTAGGAGCATGGGTCGTGGAAGGAGCATTGATGTCAGGATGGATAATATTTGGCGAGCATCAGGCACGAACGGTCCGTCAAAGGCTCTTCGCAAACATGTTAGATAAGGATATAGATTGGTATGATAGCAGGGAGGATGGTATAGGTCCGTTTCTGATTCGCATGCAAACGTAAGTTGGCCTTCATGACACTTTAGGGCTATAAGGCTAATACTTCATAGTCAAATTCGAGAACTGCAACTAGGTGCCTCCCAACCGCTAGGGTTTCTTCTGTTTCAACTCGTTGCATCAGCCTCTTCCCTTGGGGTCGCATTCTACTTCTCCTGGAAGCTGACTCTCGTCATTATTGCCACATTTCCGTTCGCTGCTGGTGCTTTATGGCTTATTTCAAGAGGTCTTACTCCAGCGATCGAAGCACAGAAAAGAGAGCTTAGTAGGGCAACGAAGTATGCCAATACAGCAATTATGACCATAGATACTGTGAAAACGTTCAACGCACAGGATCATGAAGTCTGGCAGTACTATTCAGCCATCAGAAAAGTTACAAAACATTATATGAAACAAGCTCGCGCGAACGCAGCGCAATTTGGAGTCACAAAGTTCTTACTCGTGGGCATTTTCGTGCAAGGTTTCTGGTACGGTCTTTACTTGGTTAAAGGAGGACTTGACCCTGCGGCAGTCTTTACAACATTCTATTCGTGCTTGAGTGCTTTGCAGGCGCTCGAAATCATGCTTCCTCAGATTCTGGTTCTCACCAAAGGTATGTCTGCTGGGGAAACACTAAAGATTACCACGGACCAGATGAAAAATACAGCACAAGCTGGGGATATCGGTGGCATCTTGAAACCCCTAAAGTTTGATGGTGACATTGAAATTAACGATGTAAGTCTATTTACTCACTTGGGTAATCCCTCCTGAGTCATATTCTAGGTCACCTTTGCATACCCATCTAATCCACGGCGATTTGTCCTAAATAAAGCGACCTTCTTCTTTCCTTCGGGAGAAACAACATTCGTAGTAGGGCGAAGCGGGTGTGGGAAAAGTACGGTAGGCAATATTCTTATGAGACACTATGAACAAAATTCAGGAGAGATTCTTATCGACGGTAATTCTATCAAAGACCTCAGTGCAGACTGGCTGCGGAAAAATATTACCCTTGTCCAACAGCAAAGCGTTTTGTTCAATGAGACCATCCGGCAAAACATCGCATTCGGCAGACGAGATAACCCGTCGAATGAGGATATTGAAGCAGCATCCAAGACAGCCTGCCTCGAAGCTACGATACGAGAGATGCCAGATGGCTTTGATACATTTGTTGGCTCTCTGGGTAGATCCCTTAGTGGCGGACAAACACAGAGGGTCGCCCTTGCGAGAGCGCGGCTTCGAGATGCTCCGTTTCTCATCTTAGACGAATCTACGAGCGCATTGGATCATCGAGGTAGAAAAGAAGTGATGAATGCTATACGCGACTGGCGCAAGGGCAAGGCTACAGTAAGCAGTTTATTTCCATGATAAAATATTACCCATGGTTGAAGGACCAGGAAGCTGACTGAAGAGCCTCTTCATCTTGCTATTTCGGCTCCAAAGGCACTCAAAGCTCCCAGCTGGGAGCTCCAACTATATATTGAGAAATTTAGATACTAACTAGTTGAAGGTGATAATTACACATGATATGTCTCAGATACAAGATAACGATTATGTCTACGTGCTTGTGGATGGTCGTGTCGCTGAGGAAGGCTATCGAAAGAAGTTAGCTTACAAGTCTCACGGGACATTCGCATCCATTCTACGTGCAGAAGGCAGTAGTAGAGCGCCAGAACTCGCTTTGAGTTCATTACCAGCTAATCAGGCGATTGAATCACCGCGGTGGACAGATATCTCGGATGTCTTTGGTACCGATGATACTGCCCTTGAGTCCATTCCCGATCCAGCTAGTTTGTTGCGAGCAAATCATCGCATGTCTCTGGGCATCGGTATTAACCAGGCAATTGAATTGAAAAGACACGGTATCTGGTCGGCTCCGGTTATTCCACAGACTCCCCAAGTCGAATCTTCAAGTCCGAGGTGGTCCCTTGGACCATCTAAGCAATTCACATCTTCAAGGCCTGCGCCACCATCACAAATACAGCTAGAAAATGATGAAGAATATCCTGCAACTAATACAGTGCCTGTAGTACTCCGTCATCGACTTCCCTCATTTGCAAAGCTCAAAGAAAGTCCTCCAGATGCAGCCCCTACAACACTGCCTCCTCAATACACTTCTATGCTAGAGCCATCAGAGGCATTATCCCCCAGTGGAATGAATGAAGAGGCGGCATCAATAACCAAAATATTGTGGACTGTTTGGCCAAATCTTAACTACAAGCAAAGACTTATATTCATTCTTGGGTTCTTCGCTGCTTTCATTGTTGCAGCCGCAACCCCAGCCTTTGCCTACGTCTTCGCAAAGCTCGTAGGCACATATTTTCTCATAGAGAACCAGACTAGTGAAGCTACAAAATGGGCCGTGATCTTACTCGGGATCGCCGTCATAGACGGCATCGCTTCATTCTCCACACACTATACCCTTGAATACTGCGGACAGGCGTGGGTCAACGCGCTCCGTCTGCAAGCACTGAAACGCATCCTCATCCAACCCAAATCTTGGTTCCAATTAGAAGAACACTCTGCCAATCGCCTGAACGAATGTCTAGACCGCAACGCAGAGGAGATGCGTAACCTTGTTGGACGCTTCGCCGGTCTAGTCTTAACTGTGGCTCTTATGCTCAGCATCTCCATAATATGGGCATTCATTGTCTCCTGGCAATTCACGCTTGTAGCACTTGCCTGTGGCCCAATATTTTACATAGTAACACGTATTTTCCACTGGGTAAGCAAGAAATGGGAGGTGGAATGCAACCGCAGCGCCGACCGATCAAGTAGCATTTTCACCGAGACCTTTACTAATATCCGAGTTGTCCGCACATTAACCCTCGAGCACTATTTCGGACGGAAGCATCGAGCTGCCACAAAGGACACTTATAAAACTGGACTTCGACGGGCAGCGTATACTGGTTTGCTTTTCGGACTCCTCGATTCTGCATCACTCTTCATCATAGCGCTATCCCTATACTACGCTGGTATCTTGATCACAAAAGGGTCGTATACAGTCACAGAGATGATGCATGTAACTAATCTCTTCATTCTCGGCCTCTCTAATGCCAGTGGGATGATCAGTATGATACCCCAGATAAGCTCCTCCTGCACCACGGCAACGCAAATGCTCTACCTCGCCAACCTTCCTCTCACCTATGAAGGCGGGCCAACTCGCCTCGCAACCCCTTTCCCCATAATAGCCACGGACCTCTCATTCACCTACCCCCACCAATCAACTCCCACCCTCTCCAGCATATCGTTCACAATCCGCCCAGGGACGTGCACGGCGATCGTGGGACCTTCGGGAAGTGGAAAGTCCACAATAACCTCGCTCCTCCAAGGTCTCTATACACCTTCTCGCCCTTTCTCACTCAGATTCGCCAACCATCCGGTCCAGGAATGCAATATGACCACCCTCCGTTCCTTCATCTCCGTCGTACCACAAGCGACGTCAATCTTCCCCGCAACAATCCTTTCCAACATCCTGTACGGACTCCCCGAGTCCTCACCTCTCAATACTCTTTCGAACGCACAGCATGCTGCGAACCTCGCCGGCATCCACGAGTTCATCTCCTCCCTGTCGCAATCCTACGAAACATTGATAGGTGAAGGAGGCCAAGGCCTATCTGGCGGGCAAGCACAACGAATAGCCATTGCGAGGGCATTGGCGAGGCATCCAAAGGTTCTTATTATGGATGAGGCGACGAGCGCACTTGACAGTGAAAGTGCGGAGCAGATTAAGGCGTGTGTGACATCGATGGCGGGGAAGGGCATGGCTGTTGTAATGGTTAGTCATAGGGTCGAGATGATGAAAATTGCCCACCATATTTTGGTCGTGGAAGCTGGGAGGATTGTGGAAGAAGGTAAGTTTGACGAGCTCGAGAGGAGGGGAGGGGCATTGGTGAGGCTGATAGGGGGGGCCCGGGGTGTGGCAGTTGAAGTCGAAGACGAAGAGACCATGACATCAGTGGAGGAGAGGAGTAGGGATTCTTGACTTATGAATACACATTGAGGTGGTACTGTTGGTATGTGAGCTAGTATGCTCTATAGCGGGTGGGCTCAACGAGTTAGAAAGAATGGCGTGTGTTAGGTATCTACGATCGAACTATAGCTCCTCAGTATTATTAGTCATGGGCAATGCTGATCCAATAAAATTGCTTTATGAACTTCAATAGTAGAATGTTCTGGACTGCCAAAGATCCGCTGAGTCTGAATATGCAATGGCAAGTGCTGAAAGTGATGTAGGTGCCTCACTGTCTTTCTATGCTGAAAGTGTCCGTACAAAGTCATCTATCTCTTCCCTCAATACCATCACAGCCTGACGATCATGCCAGAAATGACCTGCGCCAGGGACTTCTCTATGTCTAAAATGACATTCTTCTCCTACTTTTGTAGCACCTTCGATCTTTTTGACCCATGTTCTTAATTTCTTTACACTGACGAAGATGTCATCATCACCGAACACAGCTAATGTTCGATCTACTGTCAACTTCATCTCTTGCTCTGTTAAAGTCGCTTTCTCCTTCGCTAAGCTGCCCATGGTAGCTAGAGCAGAGATCCATCCATGTAGTGGAGAGACAAGTACATAAGCGACTTGCAAATCCTCCGCGAGGCCTGAGACTGCCTCTATGGTACCGAGTTCATCTTTTGAATGATTTGGCGAAACGGAATTAAGGCTGATTTGGGAATCACACTGTTTCTTCCGGTACGAAGCAAGAGGTGGCTGACTATCAAGATCGCAAGGCGAGAATCTATTGTTCTTACTCATAGCACGTATCTTATCGACACTTCTTCGGACCCTCTCTGGTGTATCTATGGTAAAAGAGCTACGCGGTCGATGGCTCTCGTGACTCGAGCGCCGTAAATCCTCGTCTCCACCCATCCTGACGTTCCCGGTCGCATTTCGACGTTTGGGAGAATGCAGGATATGATTTTCAACCTGGACACTACGGCCACGAGTGTGTGCTTCCGTAAGCAGAGAATAGACGCGCGATTTCATTAATTTGTTTTGCTGTAAAGCTAGAGAAGTTGCTCGGAGACGAATTTCGGCATGAGCGGTTCCTGGCGGAGGACTCTGGAATGGATTAATAATGCTACTTAGCATAGGGGGCAAACGGCTTGTGATCAGAGCGCCATAGGAGTAGCCGGCAAGTATTAAACTTGGAAGAGGCTTTGAAGTTGCGAGATCCTTTGCGGAGCCCGCAGGAGGATTGCTGGTGGTAGTAGTCAGGAATTGAGTATCGTATTCTCGGTGAGATGAGAAGATAGCCTGCGATTGAATAGGGTCCAAGTCATTGAGATCTGGATTGGAGCGAGTAAGCCGGGGTGGGTTGACGCCATAAATCGAAGATACTGGGTCAGAGAGATGGTGTAGGTAGAATATTATGAGACCAATGAAGGATATATAATCATTTTGTTCCGGTTTTGATTGCCATGATGTCCGACCTGTGGAAGAGGCACCTGCTCCCCTGTACAAGCATCAGTATGGTATGTAATAAATCAAAGGAAACATAATGTACCGGAAATTAAAAGTCCCAACCACATAACCTCGATTTAAGATAGTTGATGCTACCAGATCCACTACTGGATCATCGTAACACCCTCCTAAAGGTGCATAAGGATGTGCAACAACGGCGCCCCTTTTTGTCCAGCACCCCAACTCAGATATTGTGTTCGGGACTAAGCATTTAGGATGATATATTCGACATTGTAGAACTACATTGTCATGGACTGAGGGGATAGTAAAGCTCAGGGTTGGTGGGGGAAGCATGACGAGCAATTCTCGCCCCGCGGCTGTGTTGTCTCATCTGTCAAGGAGATATTCGATGCAGAGGAGACATACTGAGTTTGCTTTTCCCTAAATAGCACCTTGGGCGTGTATCTGCCACAAATCAAAAGCCAGTTTTTTGGTTTAGAGAAGGCTGTGATGGACGGTGATGACACAGAAGGGAACGAAAGGCGTATCTTGGCAGAACATTTAAGCTTGTTTTACGTATGTCCAATCATTGGGAAGCACTCCCACAAGGCTGATGATCCAAGGCTGCATTGAATTCCTTTTATGCAATTATCTTAGTAGTACCTACACTCTGTTCAACATATGTTGAGCGCCATTTTAACCCTGATTCGAACTCGTGCTACTTGGATGACAAGCTCGAAATGCTGATCTGTCGCCTGCCTCCTAATATTCATTATGTAGCGCTTTCATCTCGTTGGTTTACAAGCTCAGCTGTGTCTAAGACAACGACTCGCACTTACACAGATGCGCTCGCCTTACTTGATAGTCTTCAATCGAACGAAGCTATAAGGACCGCGATATCCAAGACGCACAAGAATATTAATCAATATGCGCTTCCCGAAATGCTAGAATGGACTAAAAGGGCAGGATACGATGTATCTGATTTTGCTCAACAAGGACTAAAGTGTATACATGTGGCAGGAACAAAGGGGAAAGGGAGTGTCTGCGCCATGGTCGAGAATATGTTGCTGCAATATCGCACAGCGGACTCAAGTCTAAAGCCGACTGGTTCAAATGCTCTAGGAAAGATTGGCCTTTATACATCGCCGCATCTAATCACGGTTCGGGAGAGAATTAGAATTGATGGCTTTCCTATCTCGGAATCACTTTTCACTCGTTACTTCTTTGAACTCTGGGACCGCTTTTCCCAGTCTGTGCCAGAGTCTTCCTTCCGCTATACTGCGGAAGATGATAAGCCTGGCTATTTCCGCTTCTTGACCTTACTGGCATTCCATACTTTCCTGAAGGAAGGGGTGCAGTCTGCTATCATAGAGTGTGGCATTGGGGGAGAGTATGATAGCACAAATATCCTTCCTACGGAGTCGGTAACTGTTACAGCAATAACAAGGCTTGGGAAGGACCATGTGGGAATGCTGGGGAGTGAAATCTCGAAAATCGCTTGGCACAAGGCAGGAATCATGAAGAAATCAGTGCCGGCTTTTTCCGTGCCGCAGCTTCCAGAAGCCGAGTCTGTATTGATTAGCAGAGCTTACGAAAACGATGTAAGGCTGGAGTTTATCAAGCGCCATCCAGCACTTGACAGCGGGAAAGTGAAGCTTGGGCTAGAAGGAGATTTTCAAAAGGATAATGCAAGTCTAGCAATTGCAATTGCGGAATCACATCTGAAAAGTATGGAAAGAATGACAGACCAGCAAGTACCGGGGGTTCTAAAGGACCCCATCATCCGAGGTTTGGAGAATGTTCAATGGCCTGGTAGATGCCAAGTTCTGGAAGATGAAAACATCGAGTGGCTCATTGACGGTGCACACACGGCTGACAGTATAGAAGCAGTGGGGCAGTGGTATATGGCTAAAATTCAAGCCGCCTTTGAATCATCAAATCCGCCAACATCAACAATGCTTGTCTTTAACTGTCACCAGGAACGCGATATATGCGATCTCCTAAGTCGTTTGTTAGAGACACTTGATAAGGCGAGTTTTGATACCCCTGTAAGCTCTGGAGGATGGCTAGATCCAGATGGAGACATGGATCGAGATATTCATTTTGATCGGGCCATATTCTGTACAAATACCCCTTTCAAGACCGCCTCGAATGAGAAACCGGAACTTATAGAACTTGAGCGTGCTCGATTTGCGTATCTCAACCGGGAATTTGGCGGTATGGAGCTCGAGAACATTGTCGAGGATACTGCAAGCATATGCCCAAGCGTTGAAGAAGCCGTTCAGATGGTCAGGACTGTGTCAGAAGGCAAGGAAAAGGTGTTCGTTCTGGTTACAGGGAGCTTGCATTTGGCGGGAGCTCTTCTAAAAGTGTTGGAAAGCCAAAATAAAAACTGTTAACACCAGTTCATGATCACATATCATGGTTAATCGGGGGGGACCATCGGACTTTGGTGTACATGCCCAACTATTGGCAGCCTCCCCATGCGTATGGCAGAGCTGTAAACCACTCTTATTTGGCTTGGCAAATTGTGTTACATACGTACTTAAGACACTCATTACACCCACGCCCGAATAACTATGCGGATCGCAGCATCATCTGAAGCAGGGAATCCATTATGTGATTCTTTGCCGGAAAAGGGCCGGTGATGGGGTCGATGTCATTGTAAGAGTGTGTTCTTGATCGTATCAATGACCAGCCAGAGAATTAGTCCATGTGCTATAAGTAAAACAATGAACTGAAAGTCATAGCTTGGAACAGACTCGGGAATTGTAGATACTAAGGAGAATCTTGATTCTCTTGTGCTACATGGTCTGTTAGACGGCCATGTAAGATGCAACTGTATTTTAGTGTGGCTGAGAGCCTACATTGTCTCCGACACGGAAAAGAACTGGGCGAACTTGTGCGAAGTGGCAGACCTTGGCCAGAATGGCAGAGCGTATGGCCGAGACATGTTGAGCAAGGTGAGAGGGGTTGGAGCAACAGATGTTCTGCCTGAAAGTAGAGCTTGACAATAGTGTCGTGGAAACGTCTTCGATGTAGAAAGAAGAGACAATTTAAAGGGGCCTATGGTAGGTACAGCAGCTTGAATATGAACTGGAAAGCCGTTTCGACTCTTCTTAACATGCAAGTCATACGGTTGACAGACTTGCTGAAGAGAAAGATGCATCAACATACCTAGTTATATGACTCCTGACCGAACCATCGCTACAAAAATCCAAAATGGCTGCGACTCAACAATCAAAGACAAATAGTGTTCAATTCTTGTTTAGATAAGTTGTCGAAGCAATCAAACATAAGGTTGGAACGTTGCCTATAGATACGTAGAGATTTCGGAAATCATTAAGAAACCCTGAACCAAGTATTAGCGCCGTTCTAGTATGCTATTTACCTATTCTACATATACCAATGTTTCAAAATGTGTTGGTGTATTCGAATTCGGTAAAAAAAACTCCGCACTCTAGAGAGTAAATGACTTTATAATTGATAGAGGAACGCGCCAAGCAAACGCGTACCCTCAACTTGATCAAATGTACCACAACCTCAAATATTTTATGCTACATCATCTGGAAGCACATTGCCTCATTCAATACTCATAGGACCCCTCCTTGATCTTTTAAAGTGCCTATGTTTTGTGCTAGCCATTGCGTTGATAGCAAGTTCACATACCTAAGATGTCACCCGATCTAGGTTAGTGGTAGCATCGAACAGACCCCATCACTACAATCTTTCCATTACTAACCTGCAATTCTAGGAACTCTTGCTCTCCTCCCGCGTGAGATCCGAGACCGTATCTACTCCTATGTTCTCAGCCTCGACACAGCTCCCAAATGCTACTGCGAGGTCCACGGTGCCCACAATGACCATGAACAACCCACAGCTATCCTCCTCACCTCCTGTCGCATCTACTCCGAAGCACTTCCTTGTCTATACCAAACCAATGACTTTGGCATATGGATCGACTATGATGAGGGCCATTTCTGTTGCAACAAGAGTATTATGCAGAAACTAGGGTACAAATTGACATTTGGGTTGATGCCGAAGGGACCACGAATGCCACAACATTTTGATATTCCGCAGGGCATGATTAAGCATTTGCAAAGTCTCTCCTTATATGTGGGAACCATTGGCGGTATTACAGAGTATGATATCATACCTACAAAGCGACAGACTATTTCTGGACCGGAACGGCCGTCTTATATTCCACTACTGAAGGCTGTTAATCAGGCTTGTCAGCTTTTGGAAGGATGTCTAAGTATACATAAGCTCAAGGTAGTCGTAGCCGCCATGAGCAAGAATCCAGGCAGCATTGAGATGGTTATGGATCCTATCGGGAAGCTGAGGGGAGTTAAGAGATGTGTTATTGGTATCTACTCAATGCAGCCAGACCAGTGGCTAGATTGGGAGCTGAAGAAGAGCTACCGAGTATACATGGCTCAAATCATGGGAATGCCTAAAGGTGCCATTGCCCCATCCTACATTCCTGATGAAAACAACGGCCAAACTGAGAAAGGCATCTTTGAGTTGGTAGGATGTCGGGGCATCCCAGGAATTGGCAACGCGGACAGGATCGCGGATAACAGCGACTATGATAGTGATGTGGATGGTGACTTTTACGACGATGATCACGATGGGTTTGAAGAATTTTTGGAGTCAATGGTGCCTGGGTACTATGATGATGATTTTGAAGACATGATGAGCGAGGATGAAGATGATGAGGACACTGTGGAGGAGGATGAATTCGAGGGGAGTGATGATGGACTTATGCCGGATTTGGTGGATGATGTTGACTAAGTACTCTCCTCCGACTTATTAACGGCATGTTTTTCATAATGTGTATTGCTGAGCAGATACACCAGCAGTTTGGAGCTCGCAAGCAGGTTGGCAGAGTTGGGAGCAAGCACAAGTATTATTTCAATTCCTTGTGCTGACGGATTGAATCATTTAATTTAGAAGCCATGTTGCATCTATTATCTATCTTGGTTGAGTTATATGGGTGTACTAAAGTTATCACAATAGAGCATAAGTGTGGTAGATGTCTAGGTTGCACAGCACATCAAGAGCTTTAGTAAACATTTATTGCTCACAATGCGAATGATATGCATAGCCTGGGCACGAAACCCATACGTTAATTTTTTCCTTCAAATTTGCTCTACCACAGACATAGTTCGTTGCAAATAAGTGCCTGCCGTTGCATCTACTCAAGCATATGGGCTGTACGGAACGAGGGCGCGGCTGATTCCATAAATTGGTAGCCAGGTACTTTCCGGCATCCAAGGTACAGTGCATGGCCTTCGTCCCTTGTAACAAGGCGCAAGGTACGGGTAAAGACCCTTTCCCCGCGATCTCATAACGGAATATCCGGATATGTTTCAAGGTCCGCCAATCAGAACTGTTAGCGGGGCTCTAGGGCCGCAGCACCGCACTCTATCCAGAACACTCGTTTCCAAAGCCATGCAATGCCGTAAAAAATTGCACATCACGATGTTCTAAGTATATGATATACTTGCCTCTGTGATATCATCAAAACTTGCTAAATCTCGGACCATCTCTACTACCGAGCAGCATATTATCCAAAATGGCATATCCGAGTACTGCGGGCAGAGTGAAAGTGCTTAGAGGTAGCTATAAGAAGCTATATGCTCCTACGCTGGTTGGCCCCCGCATCGACTTTGAAGCTGAAAGAAAGTCGCTATCATGGCTCCGTACCTGTTGGCCTTAGCTGCTGGTCTTCTCAGCGTTGTTAATAGCCAGACGCCCACCAATACAATACCCGAAGCACATCCAAAGCTCGAAACATGGCAATGCTCCAAAAATGGCGGCTGCAAGAAGCAGCTCAGTGCCGTGGTTTTGGACGCGCTCGCCCATCCTGTTCACCAAGTGGATAATCCTAGCCTCGGATGTGGAGATTGGGGCAATCCTCCAAATATCACGGTGTGTCCTGATGAATCTACCTGCGCGAAAAACTGCGTGCTAGAGGGTATCTCGGACTACTCGAGCTATGGCGTTAAGACAGAAGGCAGCAGTCTTTTTATGCAGCAATTGAAAGCTGATGGTTCGGTGGTGAGTCCACGGGTGTATCTTTTAGCTCCGGATGAGCAGAAGTATGAGCTATTGCAGTTGACGGGCAAGGAGTTCACGTTCGATGTGGATGTCTCCAAGCTGCCCTGTGGTATGAATGGAGCTTTGTATCTCTCGGAGATGGACGCGTCAGGAGGAAAAAGCGAGCTAAATACTGGGGGAGCATACTATGGCAGTGGATACTGTGATGCTCAATGTTTCATTACACCATTCATTAATGGCGTTGTAAGTCTACTCAACTCTTCATCCTTCTTTTCTTTAATGAGGTATACTGACCAAATTAGGGTAACGTAGCAGGAAAAGGGTCTTGCTGCAACGAAATGGACATCTGGGAAGCCAATGCACGAGCAGAACAAATTGCGCCACACGTTTGCAACCAGACCGGTCTCTACCAATGCACAGGGGCAGAGTGCGCTTTTGACGGCGTCTGCGACAAGAACGGGTGCGGCCAGAATCCCTATGTCCTCGGCAATACAGACTTCTACGGTCTCGGTCTCGTCGTTGACACCACACGTCCCTTCACTGTTGTGACCCAATTTCCCGCCGATTCCGCCGGAAAATTGACGCAGATCCGTCGTCTCTACGTACAAGACGGGATCATTATCCAGAATCGCGGCAGAAACATTACCGGGGAAGGAGTATGGATTGATGATGAGTATTGTGCTGCGAATGGCGCGGCGCGGTTTATGGATTTGGGCGCAATGACAGCGATGGGTGAGAGTTTGAGCCGGGGAATGGTGCTGGCTATGAGTGTGTGGTGGGATGCAGGTGGGTATATGCATTGGCTTGATAGTGGCAATGCAGGCCCGTGTAATGCGACAGAGGGAGCGCCGGAAGTTATTCGGAGCACACAGCCCGATACTGCGGTGGTGTTTAGTCAGATAAAATGGGGGGAGATTGACTCTACGTACTCAGGGAGGGAATAGTAGGGGGGGTTGGACATAGTAGTACGCAAATAGAAAGTGAATCAAGGTTAAAATAAAAATAATTAAAAAGCCCCCTTTTCTATCACTCCCAGTGTGCGTACTAGTAAAAAGAAACTTACCTAAGCTATATATTTACTGTAACGTACTTAATAAGCAACTTGACCGTATAAGCAACTTGTTTTTTTTAAAAACACACCAAAAATCGCGATCTTTGCATGTTTGTATTTTAACTATTACTAATCTTAATAGATTAAAATTGAAATATAAGTTTTTTTAGTATTTAAATAAGCTGTATTTTAAGTTTTAAAATATTTAATATTATGTAGATTTAGATCTGGTATTTTGAGGCAAAAAAACACTTGAAATTTCTGTTTCTGAAAAACGATTAATTGTATCAGTATCAACTTTCGCATTTAGGTAATAATTACATTTAAATCGTACTATATAAAGTTTTATAAAGGTAAGTAAAGTAGTTGCTGATATTTAAACATGTCAAAATCGTGATTTTTGGTGTGTTTTTAAAAAAACAAGTTGCTTATACGGTCAAGTTGCTTATCAAGTACGTTACCAGATCCCTCATGGTGTCAGACATTTTCCAAAGTAGTCTAGTGTACTCGCCAAAGAAAGGGGCACAGATCGGCTTGGTAAACCCACAAGGAAAGTTTACTAACGTACCTAATCACTTAGCTGGCCAAATCATCATCCTGGCCACAATCCCTGCAACCACCACCTTTTTTCAATTTTGATTTGCAATTATATCACAACTACTTAAAATATCAATTTGCGGATTGAAATAATTGATTTATTGACGGTCAGGGCATGTACGAGCAGTGTGCTCTAGCGATTTACATATACTACACTTCGCTGGAGCACGTGCACGTGCTGGAGCGACGTTTTAATCAACTACCTGATTTACTGCTTCAATATCAGCTGTAGCTTGATTCAACCTGTTTTGAACTTCTGAAACCCGTAAAACACTTTTTTTGCGTACGAATGATTTCTTTACAGCTTTCTTTTTTTTTGATTTTTTTATTTGCGGCCCGTAATTGTCGATTTTCAGCCGCAAAGAAAGTAGCGTTGTACATAGCTAATTAGCACTTTTTAATAAGTTGATTTACAGCTTGAACTGTAGAACTAAATAAGCTTTGCGTACGATATCGAATTGATTTTTAAACAATTTCGGTTTGCAATTGTAATTCAGCGATATTATAAAGCGTTTCCGACACTTAAGCTATAGTAAGCTCAGTTGTAAGTAGAAAAGTTGGCGTACGAAGCTGTACGTGTAACTAATCTAATACGTGATTTAAATCAAAAAAAACTAATCTAGTAGTTTTGAATTTACTTTGAATAATAAAAACAGCAAAAGTTTGAAGTCGTACGGACTAGTAAAGCTGTAAAAAATCGGTTTTGTCGATATAGTTAATACCGGCTTGTATTTGCTGTTTTTGTCACGAACCGAATCCTGGGACCCGCTGAGGTCCCAGGAGAGGAGCCCCAGGACGCTCTGGCGTCCCAGGATCAGTGGGGATCCTAGGGATGTGGGTCCCAGGATCAGCCAGTGTCCTGGGACTTTAAGTGGGTAAAAGAGCAGACGGCTCTTTGGACCCCGGAAACCGCGACCACGTCACGTGATGGAGTCTGGAGGAGTCTTGGGAGTCTATATGGACTCCAAGGACTCCAGAAGACTCCAGTCCAACCATAGTATATAAGTAGTCGTAGTTTCATAGTTTAAGAGCCTCGTGCTCAACTTACTTTATAGTTTAGCAATATAGTCTTTGTTATACTTGTAACGTCTCACTCCTCAGTGAGAAGCAGTGTCTAGTCTATTTCATACATACCATACCAACCAACGAGCCTCAAGCCCAGCTACCTAGGCCCAAGGCTACCCCGTACGTTACAGTTTTACGGCTTGCTCGTAAAAACGCTTCAATACCGCAAAGTAACTAATATCCAGAAATTGAAAAATATATAAAGAATGCGTAAGCATACACAATAAAATAATGCAGTGTTTTTTGCAAAATTAATCGAATTAAGCTGTAACATAACTTTCGTAGCTATTAAGTATTAATAATCGATATATGTTTGTCGTACGATTTCGTGTATGCACTTCGAAAATTTTTTGCAGCTAAACAAGATTTAATTCGTCCGTAGTTTACCTGTTATTACTAATTTTAACTAACTAAGTTAAAAGCAGATTTTGATACTAATTATATTGATGCATTTAACTTTTTAATATAACCAACGAAAGTAAAACGAAGCTTGTAAATTAAATCGATTTTATTACAGTAACTTATTCGCGATTTTTAAGCTGTAAAAATACTGTACGAAAATCTGTAGCTGTAACTACTTTTAAAGTAAATATTACACTTATTTAAAATCCCGTTTCGTCGAAGTTATAAATGTCATTTTTTACAATTTTATATTTTTTAATTGTATTGCGTACGAGTCGAAACTAGCTTTGAATTACTTCAGGATTTTCGTATTTTGCTCGCTTGTAATTATATTTTCGATTGTATTTCGACTTAAGTTATAAATGTCGATTTATAAACCGTAACACTTAGTATATACCTGTCACGAAGCCAATATGGGCGCAAAGGTAGCTATCATAAGGTTCTATTCGACGATACTAAACTAGAGAGGAAAGGTATGTGGTTGAACGATCCCTCAACCTAATAGAGAATGGAGCACGTGACGCTCGCCTATGGGAACCGAACACGTGACCCACAACACCGTAACCTCGTAACATGCATCACGTGACTGTTCATGACATGCCCCCCCTTCGAAAAAAGCTCGCCCTCGAGCTTTGTGATAGCTTGTAATTATACACCCACCAGCTTCAATATCTCCTTTCAGTCAATAGCCCGATTATTATCTTTACGAGATTCCGGAAACTCGTCTTTTTCAGCACAATCCAGCCAGTATTGCAAGTTTACGGGTGGCCCAGGTTGTTTTGGATACGTGTCGTGGAACGTTTTAAAGGCCGTAGCGCTGTTAGCTAACGTAGCCGCAGAGTACTATTCAGGATCCTCATTTTATTTCTTTCACTTAATTCGATACTTTAGCTTTTTGCGAACTATACGAACTGCAAAGACCTTTTCTACTTCGTACTTTTTATGATTATCGACAATAACAGAGAGTGGATCTGGATTAGCTTGGCCAGGTAGTGAGTTGTCGGCGGCCTTTCGCAGCTTCTTTGCATGGAAAACAGAGTGAACCTTTATAGTAAGCAGTAGCTCTAGCTTGTACGAATGGCCTACTATTTCGAGTATCTTGAAAGGTCCTTTTATTTGATTTGCTAGCTTACGGCTAGGCCGGTGGCTTTTTTAGTTCTTGGTCGTAACTTATACCGAATTACTTACTTTGAAGTCAGGTTCTCGTCGGTGTTTGTTGGCTTGTTTAGCATAGCGTTTTTGAGATATTTCTATATTGTTTTTTGCAATATTTTATGACTCGTGGAGTTTTGACAACAATGCTTTGGCTTTTTCTTTGTTTAGGCGTTTTTTGGCTGAGTCTTTTGTTACGGGTGATTTCCAGTCGAATGACGTACGAGTTTTATAACTACGTTCTGTAAAAAATAAGGATTGGCTTGTTGTTGCATGTGGAAGTGAAGCTTGTTGCAAGTTAATAATAGAAACTTATTCGTTCTAGTTATTTTGATAATAGTTCACGTATAGCCGTAGCCTTTGATTAAAATACTGATTCACAATCTTTGTTTGCTTATTAGTTTGAGAGTGATTTGCAGTCGATAGCTTGATTTTAATTTGCAGCTGTTCGCAAAACTCGTTTTAGAAGTCAAATACAAATTAAAGGCTACGATCTGAAGTTATCGAATTCGGAATGTTTACGTGCTGTATAACGTGTGCAAAAAACAAAGAAGCTAGTTGCTTGGCCGTAATTGTATCTTTTACGGGTATAGATATCGGGCGCTTTTCTAGTCGATCTACAAAAATAGCTACTATATTGTAACTATTTTTGTTTTCAGGGCACTTTTTAAAATTTACTGTAAAGTGCTGCTAAAGTCGATCGGGAACTGGTAACTGGTGTAGCAATTCAGGCTTTTTATCTTTAGGCACATGAGCTTTGCGGCATACGTGGCAGTTGGAGCAATATCGAACAATATTACTTGCTAAGTCGGCTTAGCTGTATCGAGCTTTTAGAAGCTGAGTTAGTTTTACTTGCTCTGAGTGGCCAGTTGCAGGTTTATTATAAGCTTTTTTGATTATTGCGGTCCGTAGAAGCATTGACTAGTTTAGCATTTCGTTAAGTACGAACAGCTTTCTTAGCCGTAATAGCAGTCTTTCTTTTATCGACTACGTATTATCTCCAGATTTAGCTTTTTCTCGTAACTTTTCTAAGCTTACGGATGTGCGGTTAGCTTTTAAGATCGCGGATATTAGCTGAGCGCTGTTGTATTTCTCTGGTAGTTTTTCGATAGCAGTTAGTTGCAGGTCCGTAACGATAGCTTCGTTTATTTTAAAACGAGGTATTATCAGTTGCGTTCAGTGCTTTGCAATAGCTTTTTTTTGTGCTTTCACGTTTTTATGTTTTCGGCTTAACGCGTCAGCCCGTAAATTAGCTTTCTTTTTCCGATACATAAGCTTGTAATTGTACCGTGAAAGCAGTTCGGCTTATCGAGCCTGTCTGGCCGACAGCTTTTTAGTTGTCATGAAATACTTTAATGCTTTATGATCCGAAAATATTTTGAAAGGGTTTGTTGTTTGTATTTTTTGCAATTCAGATTTTTAGCTTTTAATAGCCTTTATGATCGCGAGCATCTTTTTGTTATAAATATCGTAATTGATCTCGGCTGTTTGCATAGTTTTCGTGAAGTATGCTACAGGGTGCTAAAGCTCTGTAACTGGATTTTGTTGAGATAATACTTTTTTTACTACTTCGTCTGATGCGTCAGTTTCGATTATTGTTTCGGAATCAGGGTTGTAGTGCTGTAAAATAAGCGCTGTCAGCATAGCATCTTTAAGCTCTTTAAATGCTTTTTGACAAGCTTTGCTTTATATGTACGGGTTGCTTTTGACTGTAAGTAGCGTCAGCGGCCTAGATATACGTCCGTAGCTTTTGATAAAGCGCTTGTAGAAATTACAGAACTCTAAAAATGACTGTACGCTTTTGACAGTTGTGGAAGGCTTCCACTCTTGTACCGCGTCGACTTTTGCCGGGTCTACTTTAATGCTTTCCGTAGATACGATAAATTCTAGATATTTAGTGCGAGTAACACTAAATTCGGATTTGCAGATGTCGACTTGCAGGCCAGCTTTTCGTAAGTATTCCAGAATTGTTTTTACGTGTATTTTATGCTTTGCGGGATTTTTCGAGTAGATCAGAATGTTATTCAAGTAAACTGTGCAAAAGTCATTTAAGTATTTAAATAACACGTCGTTCATGTATTTCTGGTACGTTGCAGGCTCGTTTGTTAGTTTTTTAAACAGCACTTTGCACTTGTACGAGCCGTAACGGGTTCGAAACGTTGTTAGTTCTTCAGATTCAGGATTTATTCGAATACGGTAAAACGCTTGTCGAATGTTTAGCTTAGTGAAAATTTTTGCTTTGTTTAGCTTTTTTAATGTCTTTTCAATTAACGGTAAAGAGTATCGGTTTTTCACAGTCAAGTTATTGAGCTTACGGAAATCGATACAGAACCGTAATTTTTCGTTAAGCTTTATAATAAACAACACAAAAGCTGCAAAAAAGGATTAGCTGGCTTTTATAAACTTTTTTTTCAAGTTTTTAACCAGAAATTTTTTTATTTCTTGCAGTTTTTGTATAGATAAATTGCGCAAAAAGCTATAGCCTAGTTTTTCTTTGTCGTTAAAGTTCTTAAGCACGATTTTGTGATTATACAAGCGATGTAACGGCAGTTTGTTAAATGCTATTTTCGAAAATACGTCGATATACTTCCGATATTGCGAAAGAAGAATACGCTGTAGCTAGTCAAGTTCAGATTTTTTAGTTTTCTGTTCTGGAATTAAGTCTTTTTGCAGACTATTTATTAAATAATCGATCTCGAACAAGCTGATAGCAAACAGAGTGTTTTCTTTTTTTTTCAAGTTGAAATGAAACGCGAAAGCCGAAATGCTGGCAATATCGATCGTTGCGGCAAGTTGTTTTACTTTACGGGCTATAGCGGATGCGCGAGCTGGCTGAACAACACTCGATAGCGCTCGATTCATTTTTTGATAACTATTTTTTTGATTTTGCTTTTAAGTGCTAGCAGTTCTTTTTAGCAACGTTCTTGATTTCCAGAAATTATCCAGCAGCTGATCTTTTCGTACAGCGTTTTGTTGGTGGCGTGAGTTTACAGTAGCCAGTAGATTTTTTTTTTTTGTTACAACTGTTTTGCTTCAGGTTTTTTTTTGTTTTTGATTTTCAGGCCAAATTAAGCTGTGGTTTGCACAATTTACTAGCACTTTGCTCTGAGTATACTACACTTTTTTTAATATTATGTTTTTGCTTTTAAGAAAAGTGATTATAAATGGCGTGTTGCGGTTCAGACGGCTTTTTATTTGCAGGTCTAAAACAAGGTAATCCGTAACAACGATTCGGCTTTTTTTATTATATTTTACAAGCTTTTTTAAGGTAGGAAGTTGTTGGCGTTGCAAACTTAAGTGTCGACAAGTTAAATCTGCAAATTTACTATTTATGAACATGTAACTATTTGCTTCCGTATTAATAAGCGTAAACGATTTAATACTAATTCTATTGCGGCTAACAGTACAAGGTAGAGTTAAACTGATTCTTTTTACTAATTGGTTCAGGTTTATGCTTAAATCAACGTTGTATAACTTTAAAAAAAAGTTTTTTTTTAAAGTTGAGCGTTTTTCGACTTCGTATTTTGAACTGCTTTTTTACTAGTCTTTTTACTAGTCTCCTTTACAGCGGCGACTTTCTTTTTTTTTACGGGGCAATTGCGCGAAAAATGATCAATTTCCTTGCAAAAGAAATATTGTTTGTTCAGGTATTCAGGCATGCGTTTAGCGTTTTTGAAGACTGGTAAGGCGCGAGGAGCTTGAGAAGTAAGTGGTTCGATTTTAGGGGCAGGTGCGGTACGAGTTTTTTCAGGTGCTTTCTTAGCTGTAGCGGCTGGCAATAAAGATTTCGATTTGTTGAAACGATTAGTTCGATTTTTTGCTTTTTTCAGCGTTTGATTAATTGACAAACACTTGTCAGCTACTGCTTTGTATGTCGTTAGCGTGTCGATTACTAAGGCTATAACTACCTGCAAATTGACTGTAAGCTTTTTATAAAGTTCGAATTTCTATTCTGAGCTAGAGATTTGAGCTTTTTCTGCAAAGTGCAAAAACGACGTGTAAAACTCCGAAAACGTTTAATTTGCTTTTATAGTTAGTCGGCGAAACGAGCTGCGGGCGTTTTGCAGCTTAAACGGGTCCGTATAAATTGTTTTTAAGTAATCAATTATTTTGTTAGCAGTTGCAAACTGATTTTCGCTCGTATTGTATCGTGCTTTAAAGTGCTTTTAAGCATTACTTGCTGTACGTTTAAATACGTAAAACATTTTTGACTTTTTATTATCGAAGTAGTCTTTATTAACTCTGAATTTTTTTTCAATTTGCAGCTTTCAAGTATTAAATAACGCATTTTCTTTCTTATTTAGTAGATCAGAATTAGAAACCGCTACAGAACGACGTAGGCGTTAAAGATTTTCCGATACAGGCTTTGAACGAGTACTTTCCAGGTAATCAATAATAATCTGTTTCCGATCCAGCTCAGTTTGTACGCTTTCTGCAAGCTTTTTAAATGTAGCAATACGGTCGTTATGCGCAGCTACTTTAGCTCTAGTAGCAAGTATTTTATTCTTTTATTCAGCAATTGTATCGTTGGCTGTAAGTACAGCTTCGAAAAGCTTTTTATCCGTAAACTTCTTTATATTTTCTACATTTTTACAATCAAGTAATTGGGCGAGCAAAAACTCATTTTCTGGTTCTTCAGGCGTAAGAGTAACTCGTCGGTTCGTGTCCGATTCACTGTGGGAGCGAGCTATTTTTCGAAGCAGGTAGCAGGTATCAGGTATCAAGTAGGCAAGTCTAATAAGCAAGTCGAGTTTCGGATCGAATCTGGTCAAGTATCAAGTCGAGTAGTGTGTGATATATCCGTAAGCAAGTCGAGTCAAGTCAAGTCGAAAACAGGTTCTTTGCTGGCGCATTCACCTAGTACATGTAGTATAGGTACGAGCGACAGCGAAGGGATCAGTATAATTGAATTCCTCTTCAGGAATGAGGTTGGATGAGTTTAGTATTCTGTCACGAAGCCAATATGGGCGCAAAGGTAGCTATCATAAGGTTCTATTCGACGATACTAAACTAGAGAGGAAAGGTATGTGGTTGAACGATCCCTCAACCTAATAGAGAATGGAGCACGTGACGCTCGCCTATGGGAACCGAACACGTGACCCACAACACCGTAACCTCGTAACATGCATCACGTGACCATTCATGACAATACCGACAGTTGGTTGTACAAACGCGTCGCGTGTTGCTCGATTCGCAAGCAATAAATTGGCCGCATCACGTACTAATAATTGCGTCAAAAGTATTCTACGCGTATTTATATTCAATATTCAATTAACAAGTGTCGTTTTTTCCGTCGAAGTAAGTTTGCGGTTAGCAGAAGAAATACTAAACTTTGCGAGCACTCTTTTAAGTCGCGACGTTATTGTCGATCGTGGAGCGCCGTACGCAGATGCAGCAGCTCGTAAGCTTGAAAATCGGCCCTGTCGATAGGCCTGAATGCCTAAAAGGATTCTCCTTTCTGTATTAGCCATTTGTAAGGTTGGATGTTGAGCAATTGCAAATCAAAATTGAAAAAAGGTGGTGGTTGCAGGGATTGTGGCCAGGATGATGATTTGGCCAGCTAAGTGATTAGGTACGTTAGTTATTAAGCAAGGCTGATGTAAGGTATATCAATGTGTTTAGACAATCTCTTATGTAGCAAGTACAATAGGATCTAATAGTCTAATTAATCTTGTTAGCCGTCACCACTATCACCACTATCACCACCAGAAATCATCAAAAACAGCTTCTCACAGCCCATATGCCTATCTAAATAAACCCAGCCGATCTGGTTTCCCCCAGATCATTCGGGATCTGAAGTTTAGGCACTTTTCTCTCTTTTAGAACGTTTTCGGCTAAGCGATAACGTCCGATAGGTTGCTGAACCTCGCTAGAATTGATCCCACTTCTTGTCAAACACTGCCAGTGTCTCACGCCCGACCCAGTCGCCGATCTTGTTCCCTACATCCGACGCAAATTGAAAATGGATCTATTCACACTCAGAGTTAGCTCCTTTCTTCTCGTTTTTCAAACCAAAGCAACGTGAAGTACATACCCCTCCGAAGATCCGGCTATCCCCATTATCTTTGACGGCCCTATTTATACTCGTGATTCGTCTCGTAATAACACCCACGTTGTCAACAGTGACATTGCTGCTCAATTGCACATCTACTTCATCACCTCCATTCCATGCCGCAATCACCGCACCAGCGGCACCCCCAAATGTCGCGTGCGTGGACAGATAGTCTTGATGGTTAGGTGTGGGTGTAAGGAGCGGTGTCCAGGTGGAATCCGAGACATTGAGGCCACTGGGAAGATAGATGAATGGATAGCGGATTGCTGTTACGGGACGCCAGGAGTTGTATGTATATCTAGCAACTAGCGGTCAGTTCTGAGATTGAAAGAAGAGGAAGAATATGGAAGGAAATACTTCGAATCCCAACTCGCGATCGCAGCGTTTGCGAGTGCGTAGTTGAGCTGAGCGTAGAACTTCGCCGAAGCAGTCACGTTTTCTGCCAATGAGTTCCCGACAACGGCGTGTGCGAGCCTATTCCATCCTCTTCATCCCAAGGTCAGCGGTTGTAAGTATAAGGAAAAGGGAGGAAAGTACATCGGACTTGACTCCCGCCAAAAATAAGCTGTCTCCGTATTATACGCTGTTCTTACACTCGAATTTCTCTGCCCCTGCGATTTGACCTGCAGAAGATACTTTTCATACTCAGTGGATGCCGGGCTGGGAGGTGGTGGTGCTCGGAAACGTGTAACGTCTCCCAACCCACCAAAAAGGCGGATGAATCGGGCTTGTGGCGTGTCAGGGATTGGCTGGCCACCTGGAGTTGGCTGGTAGACTCCTGGAGCGGCAGGCAATGGCTGATAATCAACAAAATTGTTGATGCCGTCGTCGGCACGCGCTGTGATGACTTTTTTTGCTGCGTTGCGACCGATCTCTACTGCCTTCACAGCTTCAGGGGAAGTTGCGTTCAGGTCAATAGCTGGAAGAATAGCTTTAAGCTTCGAGTTGACGGTAGCATAGAGCCGTGTTCCGTGGAAAGTCCAAAGCAGACTATCATGAGCTGCGTGAGATACTGCAAGCTGCTGAAATGAGAGAGACTTCTCCTGGCTTTTTGTGGCTGCTAGATATACAGCACCCTGAACAATCGCCTCAAACCACCCGGACGGGGGTGATTGTAGCCCATTGATGACGGTTCCATTGACGAGGATGGCGGATTGGTCAACCCTAAGTCTCTAAACATTACAAATCCTGCCAGTGAGAGTGAGGGGGTGCACAACTCACTTACCAGTATTGAACAATATCGCCTTGGTAGGCAGACTCCACGCTCGATATGATCGAGAGCAGAAGCACAGATAAAAACTTCATTTCTGTGATTATATGTTATGATGGAGAAATGAAATAATTGACGGTGAGGGGCAGAGCAAACCTCACAATTTATACTACATCATAATCCATGTTCACTGTAGAGTAAACGTGATATTGCGCTATGATTGCGAGAAACCCAAGTGAACAAAATGCTCGTCCATGCATGTAGGTAGATGCTGCTTGGAGAATACTCAATTTGAGGAGTGTTACACCAAGAGAAGCCGAGAGTTTGCTCTGCCGCGCCGATCCCAGCAGTTTTGGTCCGTATATTTGTAGTGCCCAGGGGTGAATACGCAAGAACGTATCTGATGCAGACGTTTGATTGCATCCTACAACACTTTACAAGCCTGCCAAGATAATGAGCCTGCATGCGAGCATGACGCGAGAGTCTTGGGATATCTCGTCATTGGAATTTGCTTTTTCGGTGTGTGATTCATATTGCTAAATCTAGCGGTCTAGCGAGGAATGAGCATAGGAAAGTTCGTAGTTAACGTAGCAACGATTGGAGAGAAACTCGCTGCCCCTTTATTTAGCGAGAGCTTGTGACTAGAGTGAAGGAATGACACATCACACGCCTGGTCACTAAAAATTTGTACTGTTCTGCGGGAGAAGCATAGAACAAGAATTATCCGCAGAAAATCGAATGCGTAAAGGAAGACTGCAATGACGGCCCAGTCATGAGTATTTTCATTTCCATATTCTAGCAGTCTATGTGCTCGCCAGACCATTTCGTTCCACATCATGAAACCTTCCTGACAGAGAAACTACCTCTTAATTGCATAACCGAACGCCGTCGCAATGTGTCGGATATCACCTCGTGGCGCTATTCGGCCTATGATACATATCTAACCGCGCCAAAGAAACGTTCTTGATTAATATTCAAATTATGAGATCCAAGTATCGCAATTGAATTTCTAAGTAGTTTTCGGTTCGGCCGTTTCAGATATCCTTTGGCTATCTGCTGGAGCTTCGGGTTTGACCTCTGGCTTTGCCACAACAGTAACGCCAGAATCTAATGAATCTGAGCCTTGGTAAGAACCGTGAGTAGGTGCAGAAGGGGGAGGCGGAGGTGGCTTCATCATCGTGGCTGTCATGATGGCTGATTCCTCCTCCCAGGCGTTCTTCTCCTTACGCATGACAGACTGGACCCATGGTACCGTGATAGCAGCCCATATGCCTGCCCATAGGAATGGAACTCCCCAGCCTGGATTCTAGTCAGCATTTGTGAGCACATACGAAGTGTAGGCGTACCGATTCCATAAGACACTTCTTTTGGCACCTCTTGAATGCATACTACAATTGTACAGGCTATCCCAACCAGTATCCCAGATATCGACCAGAACCAGGACAGATCTCTAATCATCTTCCTAAAGATAGGACTGGCGTTGTACCTTGCTGACAGACCTTCCCGGAACGGCCGGCCTCCTCTCGAGTTGACAGCAACAATATCTTCTACAACATAGTATAGTCCTGGAAGTACTTTCTCTCCTTTATGCGTCGAACTGATGCGGAATGGCGCTTTCCATCCGAAAGCATTGTATAATGATAAGAAATATATAGGTCCTGCCAAGCAGAATAGAATCGCTGGTCCTGGCATCGACAGAACCCGTAGAAAGACATCATGTGGTGCAGCTCCGACGATCAGTAGAACTGTAACCACGAAAATATTGAGCACCAGTATCCAATTTGTGATGTCAAACGCCCATCGCTTGTTGACACCTAGAGGTTTGTAAAAGTGTTCTTTTTTAATCAACCGGAATGACCGTATGGCGAATTCGACGTATGTAGGGCCTCCCCATATCGCTGTGACCACTGCAAAAACAATAAATCCCTCCACATCGCCGCCAAATGTCAGGCCATAATATAGTACTATTGGAACGACGCATGCGTCGATGACCATCAGTGCAATGTAACCGCCTAAACGCCATCTCTTGAAGCCATGTCGAAAGGTGAATGGTAATTGAGGGAGGATATCAGGGTGGTCGTTGTAATAGGCTTGTAAATTGCTTGCTCGTCGTCGATATTCTGTTTGCGAAGCTGCTCGACTATCGTAATATACATCCCTTTCCTCGCGATCATGATGCGACGATCGTCTCCGCTTTCCCGACCTTTGCGCTGAATCTGGGCTCTCAATATGACGGAGAGAATTATTTGAGCATTCTCGATTGCCTTCGAATGTGACTCTGGGGTTGTTGGTTGCGCTGCCCGGCGTTCCGGACGAGTTGGAACGTATTCCACGGATGACCTCCGGCATTGTCGCCAATATTTGTTTCACGGTCAACTTGGACAGCAATGGCTTGAATGAAGCTGAGAGTCAAAGGTGTAGTTGCAAAGATAGAAGTGGCGGAGGCCGTTAGCACGCATGCTGTTGTCGATATCAATACTAGTGGCCTTGAAATTATTGCTCTTTGCGCTCACCACTTTTTGACTTCTTGTCCGACGTCATTCATCAGCGAAGTAGCTTAGTCAGTCTTGGCGTCGGCATGGAATTCATCATTCTCCCGACGAGTTTCGCATAAATAGGGGGGATGCTGTTCTTGGCAGTACGGAATCTTCAAGATCAACCCACGTTCTTTAGTGAGCTGACTGAACTAGTGTTCTGTTCTAGGACAGGATATTAAAATAATCATTGGCTTATAAACCACTGTTGATTTCTCTTGTTCACGAACAGGCAACACAAATGAGATGTAGGCATGTCAATGGAGGTCCTTGTGTTGTTTGCATCCGGAGCACAATCCGAATAGTCCAAAAAACGAAAGCAGAAAGCATTCCATATACTTCGAACCTGCCGGGAAAACTTCTTATATTTAATAGGACAAAGCCTGCTTGTCTAAACCTAACCTCTGAATGAGCCTTTCCATCTTGATCATCAGCTAAATATCAGCCGTGGTGCCAAAAGCTACGATTTGGACTATGAGAAGAAGCAAACAAGACCTCTGAGTGATAGACTATATCTTTCAATAAGCAATAGGAAGAATATCCTACGCCATATCCGCACTTCTTCACAACAAGCTGCACTTAGATCAAGCCGGGCAAGCACCTAAGTTATATACCGACACAAGACCGTCACGAATATCTCTTCGCGCCAAGCTTCAACGTCACACCTTGCTTCCTCCCCTCACACCTATCTGCCGTCGACCCTGTCTGTTAAGTGGACCACAGAGTCGCAACACGGTGATCCCTCTCGGATGAGATCTTTCTCCAAGATGACATGCTTGATATGGGACGTTACCCCGCAGATCAAGCTCTTTGATACAACACTATTGAATATGGACCTCTCATATGCTCGCTGTAGTATCACCCGACGCTGACAGAAACTCGAGAACTTGGATTCAAGTAGGACGCATTGTAATACCAGATATGGAGACTTCCCCGAATGGAAAATACTACTTATTGGATCTCTAGCCCGGTATGAAGGCTTTTCACAATCCTTTTTGACTGTGATTTATTTTGCGCCATATTGCACATTGGGCAAGCATGACGATATTCAAAAAACATTCTCTGAAAATCAGCGATAAAGAAAGGACGAAGGCTGCTGAATTGACGTTGAGACAATCTATCTATCCCATATGTCTCGTCACGATCCTATTCTTTCTATGGGTACGCATGCCGCCGTCTCTTAATTTCTTCTTGAGATCTGATCATTACAGGGCTTCTCATATGGACTTCTCGATACCTTGAATAAGCACTTCCAAGAAACATTGGACATCACTCGAGCCAGATCTGCTGGTCTCCAGGCTGCTTACTTTGGGTACGTTACTTTCACGAATTAACCTAGAAACTACTAAAACACGAAGCGCCTACCCTCTCGCGTCATTGGGTCATGCAAACTGGATCCTCCGACATTATGGCTACAAGCCTGTCTTCATCTGGGGTCTCTGTCTCTACGGGATTGGTGCCTTGATCGCCTGGCCCTGCATCTTACATAAGTCCTTTGGGGGTTTCTGCGCCGCTATTTTCATCATAGGAAACGGCCTTGGCTCCCTCGAAACTGCAGCTAATCCCTATATCACCGTCTGTGGTCCGCCTCGCTATGCAGAGATCCGCATTAACCTCTCGCAAGCATTCAACGGTATCGGAACCGTCGTTGCACCGGTTCTTGGCTCATATGTGTTCTTCTTGGGGGACCAATATGACGACAAGGCGTTAAAAAACGTGCAATGGGTCTACCTGGCAATTGCTTGTTTTGTGTTCTTGTTAGCAGCAGTCTTCTATTTCTCACCGATTCCCGAAATTACGGATGCAGACATGCAATTTCAAGCTCACGAAACGCACGTCGATGCCGATGACAAGCCCTTCAGAAAACAATATCGCTTATTCCACGCTGCATTTGCGCAATTCTGTTACACTGGTGCACAAGTCGCTATTGCTAGCTATTTTATTAATTACGTGACTGAGCATCGCGCCAACACTGACAACTCGCTCGGGGCCAAGTTCCTTGCCGGAGCGCAGGGCGCGTTCGCACTTGGTCGTTTCGTAGGTGTAGGGCTTATGAAGTTCGTGCGTCCTCGATGGGTATTTTTGTTCTACTTAACAATGTGTATTGTGTTCATCGCTCCGAGCATCACACATCACGGCAACACGGGTATGGCAATGTTGTATATCACGCTATTCTTTGAGTCGATATGTTTCCCAACCATTGTAGCGCTCGGCATGCGAGGGCTGGGAAGACATACAAAGCGAGGATCTGGATGGATAGTTGCTGGTGTTTCGGGTGGGGCCTGTGTGCCACCTTTGATGGGAGCAGCGGCTGATGCTAATGATTCTACGGCCATTGCTATGACGGTGCCGCTAATGTTTTTTGTGGCAGCTTGCACTTATGCCGTTTGTGTCAACTTTGTACCTGCGTATAGAGATCCTGCGGATAAGTTTACGACGGCAGATGTTGGAATCCGAAACTCTGCAACAGATGAAGAATCTGTCAGGGTTCCAGAAGGAATGTTTGAGAAGCAGGAGGCTGTGAACGCAGAGATTATTGGTTGATCATTTATTTCCAAAATCTTAAAGAAGGTAGCTGTTCAGCACGCTGGCACGTTGATAGATGCATAATGAGGTTCACGAGGTTTTGAGGCCATAAACTTGTACTAGCTACTTGTTAATAGGTGGGATGTTTGGTCTCCCTATACGCTGACTTTAGGGAGTCAGATATACGTACGATAACGGTATTTCAAGTGATATACGCCAAAGCCATGCCCTTTGTCGGCCAGCTACAGTGTCGCTTTTTCACACGATTAGCGATGCGCCTTTTCGATTGTAGCAGTTCTTGAATGATTACTTCACGTGAAAATTTGACCCTAATCTCATTCCTACCACTGCGAAAAGATATTAGGAGTCACTTTCTCTTTTATGATAAGTATTAATATATGCTAATTTGCAAATGTTCGTTTCCATCCTTAGGCGCTGATGACCAGCGTGTTCATTGCCGCTAAAAACTTCATAATAAACAAAGCAGTATTTGATCCGGAAGTCTGCTTTAGATCCCTTATACCATTATATCCTAAGGACTTGCGTATCCGAGACAACATAATGTCAGAAACGTAGATTCTCCGGCCCAAAAGCCCACTCGCTCAGAGTTTCAAATAGAAGCCACAGACGAAACTGACGAGCGTGACTTCGTGGATGTGATGATCAAAGCACTGAAGAGTTCTGGAATCCGATGAAAGGGAGCATTTCTATCGACGAGGAGATGAAATCTAATGAAGCAGGTCTAGCAACACGTTATTCTGACGGCGTTGGGCATGAGTCTCGAGCGTGTAAGCTGTGGAAAGTGGTCGATAAGAACAAGTGTCTTAGCGAAAGCCGCATCTAAGATGCTATAATCTCGTAGGTATTCTTTAAGTCATTGAGTCTTGGTTATATAATGCATCGTTGCTTTTCCTCACATTGAAAGCAGCGAACTGACAAGCCCTCTAGCAATACTGTAGGCTGGATGGGAATCAGTCTTCCATGTGTGCTCACAGACGCAGACTTTGCACATACCCGTGCCAACTACTCCTTTTCCTCTGGTTGAAAAGATGCCATCTATCAAAGATTTTCGTGAAGTGTTATACCCATCAGTCGAAAGGTACGGATATGACCCATCAAAGGATTGATGTTCATTTTCTCCTCTGCATTACTTCCCCCCACCATAGGCTGTTGGCTTCAAATAGTACGTCAGAACATAATGATTGATCCTGCGTTTCAGCACAAAGGCACTGGTAAAATGTCATGCCAAGAGACGAATGACACTACAGACGAGAAAAATGCAGTTACTTATGTGAGAGTGAGGCTAGGGGCAGCGAAATTGTTTGGAAAAATAGGTTTTGAGGTATTGGAGAGGAAGCCGATAGATTATGCAGAGCGAGGAGAGGACGTAAAGTTAGAAGACAAAGCGGATGAGTGTCTTTATGTGATCAGAGCGAGCCAGGAGCTCGAAATGATCAAGCCGCGAAGCTGAAGTAGAATGTCTTGGTAGTGCTTGACGTTTGTACAGCAGAATATTCTTGAATATTTGATAGGCAACATTTGTGACGTAGTAGTAGTTCGTCGATGACATATTTGCATAAATGCATCTATTCTCGGTTAGCATAATCACGAATTTTCTGAGCGCTGTATCTAAATATGGAAAATTATTTGTGCGAGGATAAGACTGTAATTTGCTTACTATTTTCTATGAGAGTAGCGAAAACCGCTATCGCACCTCTTATGCTGACGAAATATTTCCTTTGGATGCTCGTAGCTTCCATGTCATGGGCATCTCTATCTAGTATGTCTTCAAAGGCTTTCATCTCCTTATGTTATGTATCTTTCCGATATCCTATATTACCCTAGCTTTCGATCCATGTTGAACCTCCTAGCTGGTGGCATTAGGCTCAGGAAATGTCTGTTGAGTATGAACGGCTCAAACTTTTCTTGTCTCAAGCGCAATTGCCGCACGCTCCAGAAAAGCATTAAAGTTCTTAATATGCGCCAAGAAACCGCCAGAGTCACCTTTATTGCTAACTTCAGTCGCTATCCTTTTAAGAAGAAGCTCAATGCCTATTTTTCGAACTGGTTCATTAATCATGGCTTGGTTAACCATTCCCTGCTCTACTGCCAATTCTACGTCGTGAATGGTAGTATTCAGAAAATCGCGTTCCTGTCGAGGTCAGATTGTCCTAGCAGGCACGTTTGATGCCGATAAAGTAGACTCACGTAAGTAGCTTTCGATTCATCCTCGTGCTTGATTCTGACCTCGTCCATGCGAAGAGCAACTTGTTCTCGTTCGGCTCGCACGCGCAAGATCCTTTCTCGCAGAGCCAGCTTCTTCCTTTGCTCCTCTCGAACTCTTTTCTCAAGCGCAGTTGTGTTATCAAGGTTAGTCGTCTAATTACATCAGCATAATTACATTACAGCACCATAATACCTACATGCTCGATCAAGCGCGTCTCAAGCTCTTTCCCGAATGCTTCGATTGCCTTGGACTTCGTCATATACTCTCGACGTAAGTCAAAGTCCTCAGCACTCGCGGTCAGACCTCGCAAGGTCTCAATTCCTGAATCGACAACCTCCTCACATATTTGACTCAGAACATCGACAGCATTGACTCCGCTTCTCTTGACATGCGGTATCTCCGCATTCAGAATATCTGCATCGGTTTCATCTTCCTCGTAATAGAGTCTACGGGTCAAACGATGAACGGTAATTGGAATCGGGCTATCACGACGGGCATTCGATTGCTTCCGCTGTTTCTTGGAGGGGCCTGGCGAACTGGCGACTTTAGTGCTGGATCCGTGATTCTTCGGATGGCGTTGCTGGACAGGACTTGAGGCCTGATATGATTTTCTTCGTTTCTTCTTCGGTAGTGGAGGTGTCGTTGTGGAAATGACTCCATCCAAGTCAGGAGAGCCGGCGTTTCTAGATATCCTTCGGCCTCGATTCTGCTTCAGAATAGTCGCGGCTTCTTCATCATTAGTCTCCTCTGCCTCCTCCACCAAGTTAATCTTAGGCTCTTCCGTCGCAATCATAGAATTTCTCATAACTGTTGACGACTTCAGTTTCTGGCCTCGACGGGCTACGTGCTGTAGAGAAGCCACTTCAACTTTATTGGGAATTCCATTCATTTCAATATCTAGACTTCGTCGTGTACGCTTTGTGCTCCGCCCTGATAGTTGTGAATCAGTATCACTTCTCTGCCGCTTCTTCTGTTTTGTCAAGCTCTGGACGTCCTCAATTGCTGCGGCATTATCTTGCATGGCTTCGTGTAATTGAGAACCTTGGACAGCCGCTCTGTCAAGTCTGATACGCACACGGCTGCCGCTCCCAGGTGCATTCTTGGGGCTTTCTATAATCTCTTCTTCGACTTGGGCTCGTAAAAACGGAGTCGTGTGTCCGCCAAGACGAGGAGTGGACATTATGACTCCAGACTCAAGAATCACATCCAATTCGCCTTCTTGCTCTCCTATAGGTTGTATTATGGGTGTGCCTTCTTGCTCAGTTGCTTCTGCTGCACTTACTACCTCCTCAGTTGCTGTTGGAGGCTCTTCTAAGTGACGCACATCTGTGAGATCGGCACTTTCTCCAACTACCTGTGAAGTAGCCCTATCTACTTCAGCCTCGTCGTCTGGTTCGTCTTCAGGCAGCGCGTATATATCAGAACTTGATGGAGGAACTGACGATCTTATGTTCCGGCTGGAAGAAAATGGTGTAGAGGCTCCTTCGCCATCTAATTTCTTCCTCTTCGCAGAAGTATTTGCGTCATTGCGCACATTACTTTCTCCAGGCGTTGCTCTAGCAGGTATTTGGCCTGGTAATTGTGCGACTACATCTGGCTGTGGATGGCCTGGTAATGGTGGTTCTGACTCGACTTGAGCTGGACCGGCGGGAAAGCCGAATCCAAAGTCGAAATCCTTGACCTGTCGTCTCTGGGCTCCGCGCAGACGCTGCTGCATGCGCTCCTCACGAGATTCTGCCATGGTGAACTCCATTGTGACCCTTGCTCAGATGCCCATGTTCACAGGTTCGCTTTGGCTCTAACCGGACTTTCTGATGAGCGTTACTATAGAAGATATGCGGTGTCAGCATCGGTATGTGTTAAAGGAGCGACAGTCGCAGTGGTTGTTTGCTGTAGTACAACAATAACTGGTCGAATAGGCTACGCTCTATAAAAGTCGTCTCGAATGTTTGTGGTGTCGCGTCTTTTTGGACGCGACACTTGGCAACTCCAGTTAATGATTGGGCCGCTCCTTGCTCAGATCAAATCCCCGCATCGCTCGGGTCACCTGAAACAGTCACGGGATGAGCATCAATGTCCAGCTGATCCTTTTCACTCCTCCTCCCTCAATTGTATGTACTTGGCTACTTTTATACATATGTTTACACTGATGTTCTATTATCTTGTATCATCATTGGTCATATAACTAGACCTTTCACGATAGTTCATCTCATCTCCTGTTCAATTGTGCCTTCGCCCAACACCGGACCCAACCCAAACATGGATCGTCTACCCATCCCTTCTTTCATCACGGCAGCTCTAAAAACAGCTAATGGTGGTACTGAAAAGAGAAAAGATCCTCCTCCAAATCCTCTCAGCTACCCTAAGAGCTCAGATGGGTTCAGCAGTGAATTGTTCCAAAATCCAACTTCGGAATATCGAGGAATGCCATTTTGGGCATGGAACACCAAACTGAACAGAGAACAATTACTACGGCAAGTAGATATATTTGCTGAAATGGGAATGGGTGAGTAGGGTATTCATTGGGAGTCTGAGAATCTGAGTCAATTTGTGCATACTCAAGACTCTAGTTACACGAGAGCTAATTCAAATATATTGCAGGAGGATTTCATATGCACGCAAGAACCGGACTTGATACGGAGTATTTAGGAACTGAGTTCTTGGAAATGGTTAGCGCTTGTGTTGATGCAGCGGAAAAGAAAAAGCTATTTGCATGTTTGTGAGTATCGAATTGGTCTCGCCTCAACTATGCTTATACTCGACAGATACGATGAAGATAGATGGCCATCAGGGACTGCTGGTGGAAAGGTCATTAAAGATAACCCTGACTTTAAGCAGAAGAAGATGAAGTTCTCCCCGAACTTTTATGATGGGGATCTGTTAGCAGCTTATATTGTGGAACTAGATGAAAATGGATGTCTCAAATCTTATCGAGTATTGAAGGAAGTTGACTTAAATGAGCACGTGGCAGATACAAATATATGGTTCGCATATATGGAGACAAATGGCCCTGATGCTGTAAGTCCCTTCGCAAAATGCACAGAAAATGCAGGAGGCATTCATTTTCTGGACGATATGCTGTTTAATCATGATATTTCGAGCTCAATCGCTGATATACTACATATAGTGGTTCAATGGTGAGACTTATGTCGATACACTGAGCAAAGAGGCAATGGCCCATTTTATCGATCTCACTCATGAAACATACAAAGCCAAACTTGGTCATAAGTTCGGCACCACAATACCCTGTATCTTTACTGATGAGCCAGAGTTTACGATAATGAATCAACTCGACAACCCACACGCTAGAAATGACGTCTTTTTTGCATGGAGTGTGGATTTCTTAAAAACTTATGAGAAGGAATACAAATCGGACCTGCTCCAATACCTTCCGGAGCTTGTTTGGAATCTTGCGGATGGGAAACCAAGTGCAGCAAGAGTCAGATATCGTGACCACTGTAGGTTCAAAGCGGCAAACAATTGACCTTCATTCTGACTTAGCGACCAGCATGTGAAAGATTCGTATCAGCTTTCATGGACCAAATTGCAGCCTGGTGTGGAAAGAATAACCTGTTCCTCAATGGTCACATGATGGAAGAACCAACTCTGCATTCCCAGACCTGTGCCTTGGGAGAGGCCATGCGATGCTACAGAAGCATGCAAATGCCTGGCATGGATCTCTTATGTGACTGGGTCGAGTACAATACAGCAAAACAGGTATCAAGTGTTGCTCGGCAAAATGGACTTCGTGGAGCTATGAGTGAGCTATATGGTGAGTCAAAGGAGAAGCTGCCTTAATGGTATAACTCACATGTTACATGTATTGATATTATTTCCTAGGTGTTACTCATTGGGACTACACATTTGAAGGACATAAGGGACAGGGAGACTGGCAAGCTGCTCTGGGTATCACCATGCGAGTTCACCATTTGACATGGGTAAGTATGGTAGGCGAAGGAAAGAGAGACTATCCGGCTTCGATTGGCTATCAGAGCCCGTGGTACAAGGAATACGGTTACGTCGAAAGCCATTTTGCCAGAGTCGGTGTAGCCTTGACTCGCGGGAAAGCACTCACTCGTGTGGGTATTGTTCATCCGGTTGAGAGTTATTGGTTGAGTTTTGGACCGAACGGAAACGGCGACGAGAAAGGTATACGCGATCAAGCATTTGGCGATTTGACAAACTGGCTTCTTCATGGATTAATAGATTTTGACTTCATCTCGGAGAGCTTACTCCCCAATCAGATTCAAAAAGGACCCAAGGGCAAATTGTCGGTTGGTGCTTGCGAGTATGATGTGATAATACTGCCAAATCTGAAGACGATCAGATCTACGACTTTGAAGATATTGCGGCTTTTCTCAAAAGCAGGAGGCAAGGTGATAATCGCCGGAAGCGCTCCAGCTTTCGTTGATGCAGCTATACCTAGTGCGAATCCCACTATTGAGACTAGCAGAAGCATTTTGTTCAGTCAACAAAGTATTGTCTCATCATTGGAGGAATATCGGGATCTCAGGATTGTCATACATGACAATGTCCCAGAAGATAAATTCCTCTACCAAATGCGGAAGGATGGCGAAGAACGCTTCGTTTTCATCTGTAACAGAGATCGCAACTCTCCAATAACAACGACGGTGAAGCTAAGGGGTGCTTGGGAAGTAGAGAAGTTAGATACTTTATCAGGAGTACAGTCCGAGATTAAAGCATACGTCAAGAAAGGATGGACATCTTTCCCATATAGATTTGAAGGTTGTGCAAGTCTATTGCTTCGGCTATCCCCTCCATCCAGCTCCCTTGAAGAAAATTCTGGCATTTCGTCAATTTCTGGAGAAGGACATATAATTGTAACTGATGTCAAGCTTAAAAGTAAGTAACACTTCTGATTTCTAGCAGAATGTAATTCTCTAGCAAAGGATAAAAGATGTGACCGAATGGCAAAGCTAACAACAACTCTTAGGCGTGGAATTATCCGAACCCAATGTCTTGTTACTCGATTATGCCGAATTCAGAATTAATGATGAGTCCTGGTCCGCACAAGAAGAAGTCCTCCGCATTGATAATATTATCCGCAGAAAACTCGGTCTCTTCGCAAAAGGCGACCGTATAAAACAGCCCTGGGTTTTCTCCCCTAAAGAACGAGAACCAAAGGCACGAGCAACTCTCCGTTTCACAGTCAACTCCGAATTCACGTTCAGTGAGCCGTGTAAGCTGGCTTTGGAAGATTCAGATAAGATCATGATTCTTGTTAATGATATTGTCATTCCTGTGACGAAGCCAACGGAGAATCACGAAAACTGGTGGGTTGATACGGACATCAAGACTGTGGATATTCCACCGTATCTAATCCATAAGGGCAAGAACACGGTTACGCTGTCATTTGACTTTAGTGCGTTGACGAATGTTGAGCGAATCTATCTCCTCGGGAACTTCTCTGTCCATCTTGACGGTTGGAAATCCACGGTTCGGCCATTAGGCGTCAATCCGATAACCTGGGGAAATGTCGTCCCACAAGGATTCCCATTCTACGTTGGTAATATTATCTACAAAGTCTCCATAACGGTCCCTCCTACCAAGGCATCAACAGGATCCAACATCCTTCTTTCCGTACCGAACTTTTCGAACCCTGTTCTCGCAGTGACAGACACCAAGACCGAGAAGAAACTCGGAAGGATTGCTTTCCAACCCCATACCCTAGACCTAGGCAAGCCGAAAGAAGGTATTCACGAACTTGAGATTACGGCATTTGGGAATCGATATAACAGTTTTAGCCACATCCACGTGCCGGAATGGATTGGGATGTGTGGACCAGGAGCGTGGAGGAGTGAGTATGATCACCAAATTATGAGTTTTTGCTAATGTCGATAGGCGGTGGGGATTGGTGGACAAATGACTATACTCTGAAGCCTCTTGGAATCCTTGATGCTCCGAAGCTGGTAGTTGAGATTTTTCAGGTTGAGGATGACGATGAACATCGGTCCAGAGAGCATTCGCTGGATTGGGTCAAGGTTTGTGCCCCTGGAATCTAAGGAAACATGCGATATTGAAATATCGTCGTACCTTGCAACTGTATATTGAACTTGCTGTTGTTGCTGTATCGCATATGCATTATGGGGTACAATATAGGAAATGGAGATCTAAAGGCTTTGAACGTTACTGTACTTTGGAGGGCAATATGTCCCGTCAAAAGATGTACTGGTATTAATGTATAAGAATGGTCAGTACTCGAGGTCCTATCAGCATAACAAATGACTCAGATGTGTTTGTATCCCGCACCTTACAAAATCTTCACACGTCGTCCTAGCTTTGCCTGATTATATCCTCGAATAAAGCTTCATTTGAGGCTAAAGTATGGCATAGGACTGTGTATAGCAGCAACTAATCCCCTTTGAATAGCTCCAACTTCAAGGGAATGACCTTCAAGAGATGCATATTTTCCTTTTTTTGGTCTATTGATACGTTGCAATATTGTTGCTTGCTTCCTAAGCTGGGGCAAAACTAGAATTTAGTGCATTATGCATTTTGTACAACATTATGTTATAAAGTCCAAAACAAGAGAGAAAGGATCAATCGTAAGGGTAGTAAAATAGAGTTTCTAAGCAGCTGTCTATGGAATATAAAAATAATAGAAGATTGCCAGGTCATTCTTCGTGACTTTTTGGGATCAAGCAAACTGCGATCATGGCCTAATATAACCTCAACCATCACAAACCCCATCACAACGGCGGCATAGAACCTACCGGGGCTTGAAAGATTATTAGGGCGTAACTCTGTAGTGGATATTCTTGTATGAGTACTTACCAAACAGTCTTCCAGAGCCCCATATTAGCCAATTTAATGATGCGTCTGTGAACTGACCTCGGTGGGCATTTCCCACAGAATCACTAACACTCCCTCGTTTCGTAGCACCTTACACAAATCGAAACCCGTCAGATATGAGTGGATCGCTGTAATAGCGATCGCCGAGCAACATAGCCTCCTGAGGAATGCAAATCCAATCTCCCACGGTAACTTTGAACCCATCAGAAAAACTGAACGGAGCGATAGCTTTCCGTCGACAAGTAACTACCAGCAGGCGAGCTTAACTTGTCCACCTTTTATTTGGAATGTTCTTACTAACATCAATTCTATTGCACCGCATAGGTTCCTTCAAAAACTATCAAGCAAAGGCAGACCGCCAGTGGAGACGAAAAATTTTGCAGCTTCCTCTTGTATGCCTCAGCATGTTTGGGGGAAGCAAAAAGGTCAACCAATGCAAATTGATGAACTGAGCTAAACGACGCTGCCATAATCTCGCCCACCATGCGCTGGACTGTCCACGGATTTGTCCGCGGCGAAGTGTCAACAAGCCATTGCATGCAGCCGTCCTGTAAATCTGTTAACCCAAACTATCCCCGTTCAGTAGGAACGCTAGTTACAGGTTTACCTCCTAAGCCTAGAGCTTCTGCTGTTCGCAGCTTCAGCCGTTGCTCGGCAATTGGACTAAGCACATCCAGTATCCCTTTGGGGGCCTTGTGCCCCCGTGTGGCTACGTTTGCTACAAATCCGAAACTTCAGCGACCCTTTAACTTATTTTGGTGAGTTGAGTCACGGTGATAAGCACCTGGGTACTGGTCGTACAAACCCAGCAGCGATGATCACGTCCCGAGCGAAGTTGAGAGCATCCTTCGCGAATTGTGTATTCTGACCTGCGAGACTTAGGCTTTACCATGGGAAAAATCTGTAGTGATATTCATCACATAGCTCCCCGCCAAAAAAAAACAAAGCAGTTAGCCTTTGCAACCAGCCTTTTGATAGTTGAATGGACCTGGACATGGGACGCGCCTAAGCTTTTCTGGGAAGGCATTGGAAAGGAGGCTCTATAGCCAATTGGGCCTTTTAACCCTCAGCATTCTTGCCATTCCCTATCCCAGTTTTTGGTCCTTGTTCGATAATTTTTTTAAGACGTGGAATAGGAGGAGGCAGGTGTGATGTGAGTAGGCTTCTTAATGCTCTCACGAACCCAGTCCCTTCAACCCCTCGTTAGTCCTGCTACTCAAATCCGCACATAGTATACTTCGGCTGAAGCACCTGGAAGATAAATTTAGGTAACATTCAATAGCCTTAGCTTGTAGTTATTAAACTTACTTCTTTAACTACAGCATGTAGCGAAAGTAGGGATGGGAACGCGTTGATAAGCTCTTCCATGTGAGGCCTTGGCGAGTCCAATATATGATTGTTCGTGGGTGTTGCTATGATAAAGGGCTTTCCAGCAGACTACATAACCTTTTAGATACAGCTTTCTGTGGGGTGGCCACAACCTAGCTAACATGGCTCTACCCATCCTGAATGGTTTGGGATCTTTATGACATATTTTAGTTCTTAATAAACCGAGGAATTTGCAATTTTTGGATGAGATATTTTGATCTCTACACTTAGTCAGAGCATGTAACAATAATTACAATGTGGTTCGGGTTCCATGCTATAAAATTTATTAAGTCTTTGTAAGGAGGCACAAATAAATATGGTTAGGACAAGAACCGTGACAATAACGGCCAAGATAATAAATCTCCGCGAGTCAGCAGTAGACTTGCCCTGACTCAAAAAGTTAGCAAATCCATTGGTGATTATATTTTCATTTGCCATGGTGCTGTCTGGATAACTTTGGAGACTTTGTAAGCGTTAGGTAAAGTGCAGTGGGTTTCACTCAATATGTAGCAGTCAGGTGTTTCAACAACTTGTTTATATCATGCGTATTGCCAACTCTGCTTATTCAGGCTTCGGTCCGTATATAGCCCATCCTAGAAAGAAAGCCAAACTCTATTCGGGTTTTGCGTAGAGTTACCTTGTACTCTGGTTTTCATATTAAGGAAACGAGTTCCTCGAAATCCCAAGATATCGCTTCAGATACTGATACGGTGGCCACGTTCCTATTTGGGATCTGCATTATAATGTCTACAATGAAACGAAGTTAGAAAGCAGGATATAATATCCAGGCTTCATGATAAAGAAACCCCTTTTTTGTCCTACTTAGATAGTTAAGTTACTATTAACAGTCTAGTAACATTGATGCATTAAGGTTTAGTGTTTAGCAACTAATTAAAAGTACGCGTTTATGTATCTTTTAGCAAGATTGAGGAACGGGCTGAGGAAGTATGGCTACCTATCCTTATAATCACTAACGGGCTGTAACAATTTTAGATGATAGGCACAGTGCAAGTCAGTGAAGTTGTACGGTGACTTTTCTCACCAGCAGAAACAAGTATTCACTTATCCAAAACAAGAGGTATATTAGTTACGTTGGTTAATCTTGAGGCATTTGTTAAGCTTATTGGGTTGATGCAGATACCACAATCCTAGCTAGGGCTGCCTTTCGTAGGACATTAATCCGTAAATAATACGAAAACAAAGATCACACATGCAGTCTTGATAGGATGTGAAGAGTGAAACGAATCCCCGAGACCACTACGTCACCTAAGCAGGTTGGATCACGGCGTCAGAGAGCCCTTCAATTTGATCTCGGACAGCAGGATAACACAAAGGCAGATCGAATGCCGCCTTGAATTATTAATAGCTCTCCTGAAAATAACAACAACGCCGAGACATATTAAGAGTACCGAAAAAGAAGCTATCATTTCTCCATAAGAAGGATACATCAGTACTCATTGCATTCATATATATAAATGCTAGTATAATCCAGGTGCTAGGATTTCGCCAACCTTGCAGCCTTGAAGCGACTCGGCTTCTTCGGACCGCCTTCTTCCTCAGTGAAAGGTACGATCTCGCTCTCATCTTCTTTCATGAAACCACCCTGCTTCTGAATCAGCCGATTTCGCTGGCGGTGGTATTCAGTGGCAAGTTCTTGATGCAAGAGCTGGGGATCTAGCTCGTCGGGCTCCAATACAGGTTCGTCAGCAGGGACATCACGCTCGACGACTGTGGAGGCTATCGTCTTCCCTACCGGGCCGCTGGGTGCAATTCGCACTTTTGATGCCTCAAGTGGCAATGGGATTGGTTGAGAGAATGGTCTTGGTTTCGAAGGCTTGAGCGGCAGTAAGGGAAGGGCGGGATTTGCGTTCACCAGGGGGCCGTTTAAAATTTTTGACACGGCTACTTGATTGGACTTGAATCTTGAGACCTTTCTCGGAGGGGAAGTCTTGGTGCCTTCGGGCCTTGACGTTCTCTCAACTACGTCACCAACGGGCGCAGGCACCCACTCTTTATTGGCAGGTACGGAGCTTGTGACTGGAGTTTGAGAAGCTGGAGAGATACCGATGTCTTTTGAGAACCTCACAGCCTTCTTGTTAGCTGTAGATATTTTCTCCTTGGTAAGGTTCTTCTCATCAAGCCCCAGTGACACATCTGATGGGCTTTCCTGATTCTTGATAGCGATTCGCCCTATTCCTTCTTGGACAAGACCCGGCTCAATTGCCTTGCCTGCATTCTCCATCATCCTGACACCTAGGCGCTGCTCAAGCTCAATCATTCTCTGACGCATCTCATCATCGACGACTCTGGTTGTTGATCGACCAAACTGGTCTTCATCATCCGTATCTGCATCGTCATAATCTCCATTTGACCAGTCACTACCCTCTTCGAGATCTAACTCTGCCACCACGGCTTTAACATCTGACATGGCGTATTGTAACATCTCCCGTCGCGTAGCAGCATCTTCGGGCGATTCGTCATCTGGTACGATGGGAGATTCAATTGGCTTCTCTGTTTCCTTGGCCAAAGCTCTGATTTCTTCTACTCTTCGGGCAATCTGCGACTTTTCTGATTCAGGACCGGCCTTGGTGTTATCTGCAAATTTCACACCCTTTTTGATTGGCTTGACCGTTGGAAGCGGTAGCTCGGGCTTATTTTCAGCTTCTTGAACGGCATCCTCCCCTATGTCCGGATTCCTCAATTTTGCAGGAGCCGACGAGTCTGGCATATCTTTCACACCAGCCTTTTGAAGCACTTCCAACAACTGTGGCTTTATACTCCCTGGCGTAGATGTTCGACTCTTAACAATGTTGCCTTCTTCGTCCAGCTCCTCGATAATCTCTGTTATGGGAAGACCTTCATCATTTCTTACGTCTGGCGTACTGATAATTGTAGCAGCCGCTAATTTATTCTCTGCCACCTCAACTTGCTTTTGAAAAGTCGCCACGTTTCGTGCGACATAATCGATGCGCCGGTCGAGTAAATTCACTACCTGTTCAGCAGTCCTTGAGGCTGGACCGAGGAGGTCCTCTATCTCTTTAGGTTTTACAAGATCGCCTTCGTATTCTCGGGTCAGACTTGTAAGCTGTGTGCGATTCGGGGAAGGCTCTTCTGCAAGAATCTCTTCCTTTAAGCCTTCATACTCGGCCTCCCATGTCTGCCAGTGCTTTAGAAGTTTTCTGAGGTTCTCTACGTTGGACTCCAGTAGCTGGCGATGCCTCTCGAGGTCAAGAAAGCTGTCCTTCAATGGCTGAGCCATCGTCGATTGACCTAGCAGATTGAGAGGCTGAATGTTTCATTATTTTTGGTCTTGGCAGGCGAATGTGACTAAGGCTTTGAGAAATTTTAATCACGTGTTACTGAGGTGTTGCTGTGGCAACCATCAGCTATCTTGACCAGAAGCTAGAGTCGCAAAGTTACAAGTCCAAGAGTAAAACATATGAAGCACAACGTGTAGGTACTACAATATAATAATCTATAGACCTTCGTTTGAAAATTGGGTCGCATTGGCAACTCCCAAAACATTACGAAGTTATTCACCCAGACTTCATAATAATTCACAGGAAATTTGGTTATTTTGCAGAAATTTGTTGCCCACTAATCCCTGGACGGGTCCATATATGCAGAAGATAAAGGCAGTTGAAAATTATAGATTAGATTCTTAAGAATGATAAGATATCACATCAGAACCATAATACTGACCGAGTTATGAGCAAACGACCCCCAATGCTTATGCTGAGGCTCAGCGGGTAGCTGCATATGACAGGCGGAGTCATCCCTGAAATGAGAGTAGACCAAAATTTTAGCGGCGATCTTCAGTAGCGTGTTTTTCTATTGTTTATTCCAACCCTTGCGCCAACGCGTCTCTTCTTCCCAACACCTCTCGGATACAACCAATTTCACTTCGATCGAAACTCTTTGCTTGATGCACCGCCTTATTTTGATCACTCAATTCTTGTATAATCGAGACACTACATTGTAGCTTTCTGGATTTATTCGGGCTTTTGAGCTTTCAATTTGGAGTCTCTTCACCCTCATAATATTCGAATAATTACCATTTTCTCATACAGCCAATACTTGGTGTCATTTTTGGCACAATTATCAAACACTATGCCTACTCTTACTGCGAGAGAGCGCTCTCGACAGCTTCGAGAGAAGGTTCAAGATATTACTGGCGACTCCAAAACATGGCAGTCAGCTGCCTCGTCTACTGGCTCTAATCATGGCACAGTGAGCCCCTCTAACTCAACACGATCCAACATAACAATCGAGGACTTCGATCCTGAGGAGATTTTCTGCTCTACTGGTCTTCTGGATGAGCAGTATGCTCAATTACAGCGCAACACCCCCACATTCAACAATAATGATAACATAAGCCCTGCTATGCGGTCATCGGCTAAAGCATATCGCTGGGGAGCTGCAAAGAGATCAGATCTTGTCATCAATGATTCTGCCATTAGTAGAGCTTTACAAGGCGGTTTTGGAGATTTTTCTGGCAGCTTCGCATATGCTCAAGAACAATCCCAGCAGGGAACCTCGAGTTTTGAGATTGGTCGTGGGAAAGCTCGAGTCGCCAGTAACATGTCAATCCCATCACGAGAGCCACCATCTCCGCGGTTACCAACAGTTGGTAGTGTTCACCTTATTAACAAAGCGACGGAAAGATCGCGGAAGATTTCAATAATGAAAGACACTATTCAAAATACAATCACTTCGCGGCCTTCAACACCGACTGAGAACGATACTCGAAAGTCGGAGATCACGCAAACACGAGCTCCAGATGAGCCTTGTGGTGTGATCACCATGACCACCGACATGGACGAATTCTCACAGAAGTTCACTTCGCATAAACCCACCCGTGTGGTGTCTGAGAAGGAGAACATACCTCCTCCTGGTAAGTCTAACACTGTACAAAGCTAGAGTATCCCGCGCTTAGCGAAAAGAGACTAACCACGATATGTATTTAGATTCTCAAATTCCGCGCACCAAATATACTTCACATGCAAGCGAACGCCGTACCCTCGCTGAGCTGCAGCCACATGTCGGTGATGAGTCTACTATTCTCACTGAACGATCATTCCAACAACAATCAAACATCTCACAGAAACTGAGACAAACCACGGCTCAGTCTGCGAAGATCTTTTCACCTCCAAAACCTATGCCCAGGAATAATGCCAAAGCCGTCCTTTCTCCAAACCCTGCACCTTCTACAAATAATATTCCGAATGGCAGTACACAACGGTCGTTCTTTCTCAATAACTCTGCTGAGGTCACTCGTGTCGCTTCACAAGCTGTCGGTGTACCTGTCTTCTCTTCAGGCGGCAAGGCTCAAGTGAGGAATCAGACAACATTTCAACAAACATTTGGTGATGGTGTCGATGCATTATTCCTTTCCGGTGAAGAAGAAGAGATATATATGGGTGTAGAGGAATTAAGAGCAGAAGTTCGCCGACTAAAGAAGACGGTCATAGACATCACTACAGAGAAGCAAGAGCTTGAGAGGACTACCAAAGAGGCCATATCTAGTCTCCGTACGGATGGTATGCACTTACAAGCGGAGAAGATGAGTTTTGACGCCAAGATTGCAAGACAAGCTCAACAGTTCGAGGTAGAAAAAAATGAACAGAGAGCAGAGGCTCAGCAGCTGAAGAGAGAAAGAGATGAGGAAAGAGTAAATACTCAACAACTCACCAAAGAAAGAGATGATTTGGAAGCAGAAAACCAGGAGCTTGTGGCCAGACTAGACGCTACTGTTGCTCAGCTTGGAAAAGAAATGAACCTGGGATCCGAACTTCGAAACGAGGCGGAGCAGCTCCGTACCGAGAATAAGAGGCTGCAAGGCGAGCTTAATCTTCTGCAAGAAGAGAAGAGACGAACAGTCAGATCCAACTCTGCGGGCAAACTGCAGAAGGTTGAGAGAGAGAATCAAATCTTGAAAGCGGAGGTTGCTGAACTTAAATTCGCCAACATCAATCGTGTCAAGAATTTGGAAGTTGGTCTCAATCAATTGACCAACGAACGAGAGGAATTACTAGTCAGTAATACCCAGTATGGGGCGGAGAAGAAGGAGATAGAAAGCCGTAACGTAGAGCTAAAGATGGAAAAACGAGAGATGGAAGATCAAATTAAGCGACTTGAGACCGAAAAGAAGGAGATGGAGGTGCATATTTCTGAGGTTGAAGACAAGATCGAAGCATTCTTTCATGAAAAGTTTGCGAAGCGAGAGAACGAGTTAGAAGAGAGGATTACCACTTTGGATGCCGAGAAGGCTGATCTCAAGGGCGAAGTCGAAGAAATTGATAACGAAATGGCTGCCTGTGCAGCACAATTGGAGGAAAATATCAACAAGATGGCGAAGATGCAGGACGAATTGACACACCTCAAGGAAGAGCTGGGCCACCTCAAGTCGCGCGACGTCACATCTCAAAAAGCCATGCACAATATGTCAAAAGCAACGAACAAGACCACATGGAAGAAGATAACGACTTCAGAATCGACAACTGGTCAGGAAGAAAGCTGCAATACCCACCCCCGTCGAAGTCTTTCGGATTCTGCGCGTATGGTCTATAAGGGACTTTGCAAGCATCAGTGCAAAAATTGCACGCTGTGCAATCGCATTACATCATTCAACATGTCTGCCAACGGAGAACGCGACGACACCACCATTATGGATCTCGATGAACCTACAATGCGCCCTTCCGAGGCTCCCTCGGCTGCGCTTGAGAAGGTCTTTAAGGGACTGAGGGATGAATACCAGCACCTTCAACTTGAGCTAGATGGTGCAAAGGAGGAGTTGAGTAAACATGATCCAATCAAGGATGGAAGAGCACGGAAACTAGCACATCGGGAGCTTCAACGTATCACGGCTGCATTGGATCTCAAGGCCCAGCAGCTTTATTCTTTAAAGGATGCCGAGTACGGCATCAACCATTAGTAGTTTTTGTATAGCATTCATAGCGTGGAGTCTCGGTTGGGAAAAGGGGTTTACGGGATCATGAAGTATGGTTAATTGTGTACTACTATTGGCTGGTTTGTTTGTTTTCAATGTATATATACTATCAGAGAGTGAGCTTGCTATAAGAGGAGCCCTTATGGCACGAGGCACACTTTGAATTGAATCATGAATTGTCCATCATTTCCTTATGTCTTATCTAGGTATTCCTATAAAAAGCGTCAGCGTGATCATCCTAAAGCCTTCAAACAAGGATGCATTTGATCTCTGGTCAGTAGTCATAGCGCAGAGCATGGAGCGCAATCCCAGTTTCCTAATATATCATGCAAACTGGTTACATCAAAGAAGATTGAAATGAGGATCAGTATTTTGGGGCTTTATTACACCCATCCTTTGGCAAGACGAGCTTTTTCGGCTGGTGGCAAAGCAGAACCTTGTTCAATGTAATAAGAGGTTTGCCAAATTCCATCAGCAGGTTTATGCTGCAGACTTGACGGTATTCGTGGACGGACGTCCACAATAGGATTGGAAGCAGAAGCATGGCATGTTTCGGCTGGGAATCACACATTTTTCTGGGATTTTACATCCAACTTATTTATCCTAGTCGCAACGTATACTTTGGAGGCAAAATTCAAAGGTTGGATAGTGATCATAGGAGTAGCATCATTTGAAAGTTGGCTGAGGGGATGTTATATGATGGCATGAGTAGTTAGCTAATATAGGACGAGGAAGGACTGTGTATCACCATCAAATCCTTTTCAGCTTTACTTTGGATCCTTGTAGACCGGGGCCGATTATCTTCTGGAGATGCTCTCAGCCAAGCCGAGGACGTGACGTACTTTGGGTGGAAAAAGAATGTTTTTAGTAAATGAGACTTCTCAACTTCATCTGGCGCAAAGGACGATCGGTATGGTCGATTTATTGTCTTCAATAATGAGGGGGGAAAACGCTTCTGGAGTCGCCTCTCTACACATTTTGAGTTGTACCTTTTATTACTCGTCTCTTTCCAGGCGTTGAAGCACCCCCGCCTGTAGTAATACCTTCTTCGGTACTTCCAGCCTTTGTAGCCGGTCTCTAATATCTGATTACCACTATCCTGACGTCGCGCTGGCTTCAGGAAGAAATGTTCACATGGCAGATCGCAGATACCGTTGCGTATGGGATCAAGAAACATGCAAACTCATAAATGTGTCGGATGTGCTATAGAATTCTTTCTTCAGAGACTGATGACTTTCTGGCACGTGGAGTTGGATCTCTGAAGTCTGGTTAGGATGTATAACTAAAAGATACATCTGCACAGCTGGAATCAGCACAATTCTGCATAGGTCTGTATAGGTCTGTAGTGGCACACGAAGGCTGGGATGTATTGATGAACAGACGACATTTTGAATGTGGTAAAGCAGCATATTAGGCTTCTTAGCAAGAAGATGTGCTCTCACCATGGGTATCTGAGTGAAAGGCGGATACAGGGTGAATATATGAGTCATACATTGCTTCATACTCCACAACAACTTATATCGTAGAACCTTTTACCGTATCCTCAATCCGAGAGCGTTAATTTGCTTGCATGCATATACCAAATTCAAAATAAGCAACTATGCTATTGCAGCAGTCCAATGGTATACCACTTGATATAATCGACATTAATCAAGAAAAAAATTACTTTGAAGACTGCAAATACGAATTCCGGAGACGTACCCGGAGCACACTTGGTACTCGCTCCAGGTATTGTAAGTTTATTCTTTAAAATTATGCAAAATAGAAACAGTAGAACCATTTAGACTTCATCGGACTGGCTTTCGTAGATATAATCTAGCAAATGGTCACAGAAGGAACTGTAACATAGCCTGTGACGTATAACTTCCTTACTCCGATCCCAAATCGTTGACAAAGCTCTGGGGCTGTGTCATTACGGAGTAAGAGGAACGCTCTTCGTGCCGCCAATTGTAACGGAGTTAAATAGAGTTCTACTCTTTCCAGGAATGCTATTATGGGTCTCCTGCTTGTGTATTGGGTGTCTGTGCTCATGGGTAGTCATTTTGACACTTTCACGTACGCCACAAAGGCGGCTGTAATAACGAAGGCCGTTGCGAGCAACTATCTCGGGCCGCTGTGTAAGCTACTTACAAGGTACCTTTCCACAGCCTTGAAGATAGCACGATGTGCCATCCCCCATGGATGCTACGCGTAAATGAATTGTCAAGGCCCGTATCCAGCACATGAGAGCATCCGTACTTGCTGCTGTTCACAGGCACGGATCATGGATCCAGTGACTCATTGGGAAGGTCATCTACGGGATGTGTATATTACGGAGGTAATTCCGATGCCGGATAGCCGCTAATAAGGGTTGTTAAAAGGAGCAAGTCCCCAAGACCTTTCTTGATACTCTTCGATTCGTCTTTTGGGGCTCAAGCTGTCGAATCTGATAGTTGTTTGCTTACTTGGCTTCCATGAGCTTGGTTTCTTGGTATCTTGGTAGTACTTGGCAGCAATCCTTTGCGATCCTCATCACCACCCCTTACAATTGGATGAAAATCCGAATCACCTTCGGAAACGCTTCATATTCTTGCCGGGACTATACATGCTTTGGATTCTCCCTTGCCATATGCATCTCGCATCGTGTGTCACCCACATTGACAATGATTAGGCAGACTCTGGTCACGTGGTCTTGACAATTGCTTCACGATGCTTATCTCCCAGCCACCATTTCTTCGCCCGTTGAAGGCTGTACTTGGCAATGTTGGCATCAACAATCGCAAAAGCCCCTTCCGTCGAATGTTCCGGATTTGCCTCATTTGAGCTTGTGTTGAGTCTTGCCGCGGCTTCAGCGGCTTCACCGACGCATCACGGACAGTGGAATTAGCAAAATTTGCAAGGCCAAAAGATCTCGACCCTTCCAGAGACCAAATGTTGCCCCAATAATCTCACCACGAATTTGAGATACGATCAAGCAGGCGGGCAAAAGCGAAGGCGACATCGACCCGTAACTAAGCGCAAACCCAGTGTTTCTTAGCCAAGGTGGCGTAGAGCCGGTGATTTAGCCTACTTTCAGGGAAACCAATGTTGGCACACCTTCCAGATTGGCGCTAGTTAATTTGCCTCTTTGCTTCTCGATCAGCAATTTGGACCAAAACACCGCGACCCCTTGTTCGGCCTTCCCACTGCGAAGGTTTGCCCCGGGCTGATCAGCTTGCTGGCGTGAATAATTGCCCCGACGGCGCTGGGTAGTCAGACGACGGCTGGATAACGGCATTCTGACCATTGTTGCGTGCGTGCGTGTGAGCGAGATTGCACAGGGAGGAGGATGCGAAGCTGGCGGCAGGCTGCGATGCCCCGCACACGGTAAGTGGGATCAAGGGTGAACGGATGGCTTTTCTCTTTTCTCAAGTACAGCAATGAAAAACAATGAAAGAACAATCAGCCATTTTGAGCAATTCCAGGACCTCCCTCTCCATGTCGACTATGCTATTTTGAGATATATATCAACCACATTCCAGTGGTCGGTTGCTGCAAGTACGACCTACCCCATTGGCCTAGTATTAGAGGTCAATGCCCAGCTTGGCACAGAACTGTTTGTCTTGGGAAAGCTGTCGGCCTTCAAATCTGCACGTTGATACCTGCTTCTTTGAGCGCTCACGGTTGGTTGAGCGTGTTATGTCAAGTACGCCAAGGTGGTACATCCTTCTGGGCAAACTCTTGGTATTGGAAACAGGCCGGTAACCATTGGCCCTAGACCCATCACTCGCCCTCATAGCTGCTTGTCGTTGATATCCGGTACGCGAGCGGGCTTCGTTGTGATTGGATCGAGGTCGATCAATTCCTTCTGGTTGCCTTCTGGAAGGTGAGCTCTCCCCGGAATGCTCAGCAGCAGCAGGCCCTATCGGACCAGTAGTCTCAAGAGACACAATCATTATCGTGTTCTCCCCCTGCTGATAACTTTCAAGAGGTTACATGCCAAGAATGCAGCATGCATGGAGGGTGGTTCCGATTAGATTGGAAGACAGAATGGGAAAATCATATATGAGGACCAACTCCCCCGTCGTGTTCAAGTGTCACGTCGCAGTGTTGCAGCATCTGAACTTTCTGATTCCTCCCAGAGCCCAAGGAGAACTCCATCCACTATGAGTGAGTCGGTCCCTCTACATGTGCAATGGCACAGAAGTACTAATGAGAAGCAGAGGAAAGTGTCGTTGACGATACCCTGACCACGGCACCAGCGCCAGTGGTCGCCGGCGTTGATGAGACTTTCGAGAAGGAGCAACACCACGTGGGCGTGAAGACCGTCGCTGACGGTCGAACTGATGCCCGTGGCCATGTCATTCCTACCGATGAGGAACTGGCCATTCTCCCAAGGGTCGCTGGTACCATGCCCTGGACTGCGTACTTGCTTTGTGGTGTTGAGTTTGCCGAGCGAGCTTCCTATTATGGATGCAACCAGGTCTTCAAGAACTTCATCCGTGGTCCACTTCCAGAGGGAGGGAACGGAGCTGGTGCACCGCCTCGAGGGTCTCAGAAGACTGCTGGTGCTTTAGGGAAGGGCACAGTTATTGCTGGTGCAATGACTGATGCATTCAAGTTCATGGCTTATGCAATGTAGGCTTTCTACTACCATTTTACTCTTGTAAACTAACGTAGATTTAGTCCTTTATTTGGTGGTTGGCTTGCTGATGCGCACCTTGGCCGATTCAAGACAATTTGCATTGGTGTCGCAATCTGCGGTGTGTCCCACGTTCTCATGGTGATCAGCGCCATTCCTTCTCTCCTACAGAATGGGAATGCCATCGGTCCATTCGCTCTTTCCCTATACTTATTGGCCATTGGAGCTGCCCTCTTTAAGCCAAATATTTCACCTACCGTTCTTGACCAAAACCCACACATTAGGCCTCATGTGGTTACGGAGAAGAGTGGCCGAAAGGTCATCATTGACCCGGAGGCAACCTCGGAAAGTGTCATGCTGGTATGTACCTGCTTATATGTGAAATAACGCATCTGTTTGCTGATTACCATCTAGTGGTTTTACCTTCTGATCAACATTGGTGCATTCTTTGGTGTTGCTACTGCCTATTTGGCCAAATATGTCGGTTTCTGGGCGGCATATCTCCTCCCGGGTATTATCTACTTCCTTCTGCCAATTCTCCTTGTTATTGTCAACAAGAAGTTGGTCAAGCACCCACCGGGAGGAACTGCCCTTGGTGATTTCATCCAGGTAAACTGGATCTGCTTGAAGAAATCAGGTTTAAAGGGGTTTGGGCGAAAAGGCTACTGGGAGCACGCGAAGCCCTCGGTGCTTGCTGCTGTCGGAGACACTAGACATGTCAACTGGACTGATGACTTCGTTGAGGACACGCGCCGAACAATGGCTGCCTGTGCTGTCTTCCTGTTCTTCCCTATCCAGCAAATCAACGACGGTGGTCTTGGGGCTGCTGCCAACGCCCAATCCGCTGCTTTGACCTCAAACGGTGTGCCCAACGATGTGCTCGACAATCTTAACCCTTTGGCCATCATTGTTCTCATCCCAATCATGAACCACATTATCTATCCTCTCCTCCGAAAATGGGGTATCCGCTTTGGTCCTATCGCTCGAATGACCTTCGGTTTCCTGATCGCTGCTACTGGTGCCATCGCCTACGTCGTGATCCAACACTACATCTACAAGACCTCGCCTTGCGGTAGATATGCCACTGACTGTGACATTGGAAACGGAGTCTCCCCTCTTTCCCTCTGGTTATACGCCATCCCTACCGCCGTGACCGCTATGTCTGAGGTCTTTATCAACATCACAGCATTCGGTCTAGCCTATTCCCGTGCTCCTCCCAATATGAAGGGATTCGTCATGTCACTCTCCCTCTTCATGACTGCCATCTCCACTGCCATCTCCCTTGCCACTGCAGATGCACTTCACGATCCTAACTTCGTCATCGCCTTCGCCGTTCCTTGCGGTATTGGATTCGGTGCCGCTCCCGTCTTCTACTGGCTCTTCAGACACCTTGATGATGAGGACTTCTTTGTGCATGTTGATGATGTCGTTGTTCCAAACGCAAATGGCAGACACCAAAGTCTGGATGAGGAGAACAGCAGCTTGGGTGAGAAGGATATCAAGCATGAGAAGCTCTAGATACCTAATCCTGGTCGCGTAATAAGATGAGAATGATGTATTATCATGGGGTTATTTTGAGGTTGTGTTGATAGATACCCTACCTAAATGGTGTTACGACTCGCTAATTAATTGGATTGTTCCCAACTCCATTACCTGAATCTTCCCATGTCATGCGCAAAGCAGAGCTTTAGCGAGTGTCTTTTTGTCCTTTCTACCTAGCTTTCATTTCCATTCTTCGTCCTTGTTTCTTCCAAAATCTCAACTTTGTCTTTTGCGAGTAAGATTAGGGCTTCGCCTCCTCTTGCGGTCGCCTCAGTGATTTAAGAACTATAAATCGGCTAGCCTTCGTGATCGTTCCATATGCATCACAAGCTCAATACCACAGAAACTCTTAACATTTTCAGTTTCAAATGACCCGGAGGTGAAGTATTTATTCAAATAGCCGTATCAGAAAGCCATGAGGCTTGTCAAATATCCAATCATACCATTGTCTACTAAGAGTTGGCTTAGGTTGTATTTGATAGTCGTTCGAGTTTATTTGCAAATGTATCAGTGCTTGCTTATAAATTGCCATTATATGCTGCGGCAATGGCAAGGTTTCAGAGTATTGAGGCTAATCAATATGTCGGTATTGGTGGATGCCGACTATGTGTGACTAGAGACTTCATCGTGGGGAACCAACTATATAACCTTCAGTCACTCACTGTTGGCGAGGAGACTGGATGCATCGATGATGACGACTGAAGGAAACCTTGCGCTAATAGTCATCAATTCTGAAGAGCTTGCCCTTGACTTCCAACATGTTGTCAAGGTTACCTTAGCACTACGAATCTCGTATCTGTGGATCGATGCCTATGCATCATCCAAGACTCAGCACATAACTAGGTACAGGTTTCTCCCAGAATGGGTGATACTTCTAATGACCTATATTTGGACGTTGTAGCTGGTATTAGCCCCGGTAGCTCAAGTGGATGATTCAATGATCAAAGCATATCTCAAGACAAATGAGGCTATCCATTAGAGCAGATATGTGGTTACAATTGATTCGAATCCAGGAACACTTCTCTTCTAGCCACCAAGTCAAACCCCCCCCCCCCCCCCCCCTGAAACCACTCTTCTGAGTTTACTTTTTAAAGAGTAGAGGCCAGACTCTCCAAGAGAGGTTGCTTTCGCCTCTCTTCCGTCAAGAACTATCCATTACACATCTACTCAATAGGTATCAGATTGCGAAAATATACACGAGACAGAAAATGGACCACCTTTCTACAAGAACACCTTCAATCAGATCCAATAAGGATTTTGGCATCGCTTCACGAGCTTGATGCAAACCGGCGAACTCCGAATTTTCTGGCGCGAATGTTAGTTGAAACGGAGTATTCAAGAGGCGTGATTACCAAGCCCAAGGATCGACTTAAAGTGATTCGCTGGCGTTGCTAAGCTTTCCGGCAGCAGATTCATATGTAGTATCGTCTTCTCAAGACCGAATAGTCTTGTATATTCAGGACAGACCGAGATGATTAAAGAGCTTCGGCCAAACGATATATGGCTAATGGCACAACGGCGAGGTGGTAGCCTTTATTCACTTATCCTCTCCACGTCAATAGGTACAGGATCTATAAAACGCCACTAGGCGTGTTCACTTTAACCAAGGAAACAGCCCCCAAAAATGTGGGTTGTTAGCCTTCATAATTTAGCCATGAATTTTGTCTAAAAGATGAGGTACAACGGGCTGCCATGGGAACCTCACAGAGTCAAGATAAAAGAGGCATGTCTCCTTATTTCTACATACTTCGTCAACTAAAACATTGTATTCCATGGTACTCCACGCCGTCAGCTCCTTCATAAAATCACAGCCGTGAAGCATCGTAGGTCATGTCAGTTCGGGCTGCATGCTCGCATAGCTATCATGACCGAATCAAATGATTCGACCTTCGTCATCATTTTTCCCTTCAATCTGCATCCCAAGAGCATTGGGAACTCCAATCAAGATCTTGCCCTTCGGAACCCTAACATCTCTCACCCCAAAATTGCCAAACACTTTCAGCGTTTTCAGATTGGGGCAGCTTCTGAAGATGCAGCCGACCACAAAATCGTTGACTGCTTGGCAGAAACTGACATTCATCTCCACCAGCTCGGGATATATATTTTCGGCTGCGAAGACCTTCTCAAAAGTCTCAACAGATATATGGCGACATGAGTGGACGTTTAGGAATTTCAAGGCTCTACCAGAATGGTTCATAAGAGCTTCGAAGCCGAGAGAGCCAAGTCCAATGCCATCAGGGTTGTTTCGAGGTACTGCAGCGTCAATGTGACGGCATTTATGAAGGTCAATGTATCTTAGAGGCGGGTTATACCAATTGGTAAACAGATCCGCAAATCCCTGGTCAGTAAGAACTTCATTGTCCGTGATGCGCAGCTTGAATATGTTTTGGCAATTCTCATGTATGGCTTCGAGCACACTATCCTCAATATAATGCACCGTAGCAAGAGACAAGGTGCGCAAACCAGGACCAATGCCGTTTAAGATCTCTATATAGGGCTCAGAAGTCGTGGTTTTGTAGATCTCGAGACCTAGATGTTCGAGTTTGGCAAGCTTTGCAATGTGAAACAGTCCTGCGTCCGTGACCTTTTGGTTGTGTGAAATCTTAAGTCTTTGGAGATCAGGACAGACTTCAGCAACGATTTCAAGTGTCTCATCTCCGAAATGACCATCAGTATGATAGACCTTAAGAGCTTTGAGATGTGATCCTTTCTGCCTAAGGAACTCCTCCCATCTCTCGTCATCGATCAAATTCGCGCCGTGAAGACTGAAGCTCTCCAACTCGACGGTTGTTCCTAGGAGGTGGTCCATAACTTTGTTTTTGAATTGAATAGCATTGCGCAGACGGAGGTGTTTGATCTTTGGAATGATTTGAAAGATCCGGATATACTCATCCGATGTCAACTTCGCGCCATCGTACACAGAAACAGTATCATAATCCGGACGAAGAAACAGATTAAATGTTCCTGGATTTAATAGGCGTTTCTTGGACAGCATAGCAGCGAGTTTATCGACCATATGTGGTGCTAGTTCCCCAAACTCTTCTGCATCTTCTACATGATTTGCAAGCGTCTCGATACAGAGCGTTACCAAATCTTTAGCGCCGGGGTAGATTCCGTCGAGTAGGTTGCTTTGAATTTGCCGACGCGCACGTCCAGCATTAGTTTTCTTCTTTTTTCTCGCGGTGCCCTCCTTTTTATCAAGCTCCCTGGTACACTTTGGACACAATAGACCACCATCAGGACCAGTCCGTGTGTAACTAGTAACAGTAAATCTCTTGTCGCATATCTCACAGTTATCTACTTGATCAGGCAGCGGCGCCATGCTTGCTTCGAACAATGCCCGTGCAGCATCGTCCTCGTCAGATATATCGTCATCGGAGCCGTATTGACGTTTCCGACGTTGAAACTTCTTCGAAGCTTTGATTTTGGCAATTGCTTTCTTTTGTATTGTTAGTTAAAATTTAAAAAACATCAATGCCATGCTTGAAATCACCTCTTCCGCTTTCTTTCTCCTGGCTGACTGTGCTTTGGACTCATTCCGCCGCCGAGCAGGGGTAGGTTCTGGTTCAACATCCTCATCCTCATCCTCATCCTCGTCTTCTCCTTCCACTCCATTTGTAGCCTGCTGAGAAGCCAGTGCTGCAGTACGGCGTGCGTTTGCATCTTGTCGAATTTGGTTGGCACTGATATTATGGGACTATTGACATTAGTTTATACCTTGAAGGACTCGATGATCGCCACATACTGCGAGGAAGTCGGTTAAAGCTGACTGTCTACAGACAATCAGTATCTATGAAATATCTTCAAGAGGATTATTAAAGCTTACGGGCCTCTAATTTGACGGACAGCTCGATTTACCGGTGCTGGAGGAATACCGGCGGTGGGAGGAACTATTGAAGCCTGAGCCTGAGCTGGAGGATTGGCAGCAGGCGCATTTCGATTTGGAAGTGAAGTACGAACACGTTTTCTGGATCCTTGTTATTAATTATTCTGTTTGTGGCATGAGAAGCGCTTACGGAGGCATGGTAAAGATCGCTTTTCTATCGTGGAATCCTGTTGATATTGATGCTTTTGATGGTGGGATAAAGTACAGTGTGAAGTGGTTCACCCGATTGAAGTTCAGGGTTCTAATTAATTAATAGCACAGTCATGGGCTTTCAATAATAAGACGGAATGAAGCAAGACCGCAGTCGGCGCTCAGTCTGGTCTTCTCCTGAGCAACTACGGAGTAAAGTGCTTTTCTCACGGAAATGGGAAACGCGCCGGTTATCTTTATCATGTTTCCCACCTGAGTCGGCCCAGCCAATAAAAGGACGTCGCTGCCTGAATTGTCCATAAAGTGATCCCGCTTTTATTCTTCTTTGACCAATCATATGGCTTTGCATTGAAAAGTCACGTGATAGCGTGGTAGGCAATCGCCACCACTTTTCATGAAGCGCGAATTGGCAGGAGGAGGGGAACGCCGACAGCCCCCTGATCATCCCAATTGAGTATCTCTCTCCCTTCTTCCCATTAACCACGATACTCAGAGCACTGTCAACATAGAGTGTCTTTCATATCAAAAGACATACTCAATTACGTTTTTGCAGCTTCTCACAAATCCATTCGTCGTGGACATCAGCCTCGATTTCTTACCAGCCTGGGGTTTTCACAGTTACGCCGAAATTCTGCAGTTTCCGCATCCGCTAGACATTTGTTTATCACCACAAACCTCAGCATCGGGGTTGGTAAGCTCTCGGTTTTGCATATTCTAAAGCTTTATCTTATCGAAGACTTAATGGTAGCTAATTTCTTCTCAAGCTTGCACAAATAATCATCATGGCACCCATAGGAAAGCCTCGGGGTCGCCCAAGAAAGTTGACAGACAAGGCTAGCAGTACAGCAGGCTGCAGACGATCGTGTATGTTCTCTCCCTTGTCAGCAATGCGGCATCTATAGTTTTTGTTCTATGGATCTCTTTATGCTTTAACCGTTGTGTCACTTTGCACACAAGAGTGAATTAAACACTGCACCTGAGTTCTCTTCTGTCGTCCCCAAGATGATGCAAGAAGTCAATGTTCTAACAATTACTGAATAGCAACCAGACGGGCTCAAGTCCCAATCGATATCGATGATAACTCTTCCGATCTACTATCAGTTTCCAGTGAGTCAAACGCCTGGAGAAGATGGCATGCACAATACCCGTCCCCACGCTTCGTATTTGACAATTGCTAATTCAGCTCATCGATAGTGATTGGCACATACTCTGCACCGAAGAAGACTGGAGAACGAGATTCGCTATCTTCAGCCTCAGATCATAATGAAAGCACTGGGTATTCTACGCCTGCGACAAGTGCTTTTGCAACTCCAGCACCGCAGCTATTTGAGAAATCCTCGATAGTCCGCAGAGGCCGCCCTCGCATGACCACGATGCCAACAAGCAACTCCACGCCTGTACGTTCGCAGATAAGTATGTACTATCTAGTGCATTGAGGTGACTAATCTATTTAATAGGCAATCAGCGCAGTTGCAAGAGCTGCGGCTCTTCGCAATAGCGAATACTCTCTGAACACGGGTAATAATAAGCGGAAGAGAATAATAGAAAGCTCGGAGGATGAATTGGATGCAGATGGCGACAACTCGGCAGATGCGCAACTTGCTCTTGTCCTTCAAAAACAGGAGGATGAGGCTGCCGCTGGTATAGTTGTAAGCAAACCTGCCAGAAGACCGCGCAAAGCTCAGAAGATTCTTCCAAAGTTCGATTTCGTCGCTACTGATGACGATGACGATGATGCAGATTCAGACAGTGCATTCGCCCCAGTAACGTATCAGAGACCCAAAGTCGAATTAGATGCCAAAGGATCCAACAGTGTATCATTTGCCTCGAAGAGAAATTCACGGATCATCTTGGATTCAGATGAATCAGACAACTTTACGGATGAGGATGACTCTGAAGATGACAAGCCAATCAAAGCTTCTACACCTCGCTCTCGAAGCAAGAATGCTGCGCAAAGTTATTCTAGAAAGGCGAAGGCACAGACTGTCTCTACACGCAGAGGCAAGATGCTTCCACCTCAGGGCCCTTCAGTTAACTCGAGATCAGCACCTAGTACTAGCTCTATAGCAAATCCTGTTGCTGGACTGAAGAGGCAGGATACTGGTACTTCCTTGAGTTCTATTCCCGACAGCTTGGCCACTGAAAGCGAGTTTGATAGTGACCTATCGGAGCTCAGTTTAAACTCCTCAGAGTCAGATATCGAGCATGTTCCTACAGCCCTAAGTGGTGGACGTTTAGCCCGCCCGCGAGGCTCAATGACATCTGCCCGGCGAAGGGTAAACGTCCTAGAGTCTCGTCACGATCGCAGGGGAAAACAAGAACGAGCCAGGCTTGAATCACACCATCCAGAGTTGCGCACTATGTGGCAAGACCTCGAGAATCTTCCCAAGATTTTGAATACAAAGATTGAACAGCCGAAGAATATTAACCGTGAGCTCAAACCGTTTCAACTTGAGGGAGTTGCTTGGATGAAGGGAATGGAGGAAACAGAATGGGGAGGCGGCTTGTTAGGCGATGAAATGGGTATGGGAAAAACCATCCAGGCTGTCTCACTGATAATGTCCGACTGGCCAGCCAAACAACCCAGTCTGGTGTTGATCCCACCAGTCGCTCTCATGCAGTGGCAGCAGGAGATTTCTGATTATACTGATGGTACTCTGAAGACTTTTGTCTACCACGGTACTAATTTGAAGACGAAGGGTATTACTGCAAAGGAGTTGATGAAGTACAATGTTATCTTGATGTCTTACAACAGCTTAGAGTCTATGTACCGAAAGCAGGAGAAGGGATTCAAACGAAAAGCCGGCCTTCACAAGGAAAAGAGTGTGATTCATCAGATCCATTTCCATCGAGTCATTCTAGATGAAGCTCACAACATCAAGGTAAAATCTTCACTCACTATTCCGTCGTATACTAATGACCAATAGCAACGTACTACCGGCTCGGCCAAGGCATGCTTCGCATTAAAGGCGGACCATAAATGGTGCTTGTCGGGCACACCCTTGCAAAATCGCATCGGCGAATTTTTCTCTCTTGTTCGATTCCTAGATATTCGTCCATTCGCTTGCTATTTTTGTAAGCAATGTGATTGCTCAGAGCTCAACTGGGATATGAATGCCGACAATCGCTGTACCGGTTGTAATCACAGTGGGATGCAGCATGTTTCTGTCTTCAACCAAGAGTTGCTCAATCCGATTCAGAAATTTGGTAACAGTGGACCAGGAAAAGAGGCATTCAGAAAACTTCGTATCCTCACCGATAGATTCATGCTTCGGCGTGTGAAGCGTGATCACTCGTCAGCTATGGAACTGCCTGCAAAGGAAATTTACGTTGACCGTCAATTCTTTGGTGAGGAGGAGAATGATTTCGCTGGTAGTATAATGAATAGCGGGACCCGAAAATTTGAGACATATGTCGCACAGGGTGTTCTCCTTAACAATTACGCCAATATTTTCGGTCTTATTATGCAGATGCGGCAGGTTGCAGACCACCCTGATTTGATTCTGAAGAAGAATGGCGAAGGGGGTCAGAACATACTAGTTTGCTGTATCTGTGATGAAACAGCCGAGGAGGCTATTCGGTCTGTCTGCCGGCACGAATTTTGCCGCGAATGCGCAAAGAACTATCTTCACGCTTCTGGTATGTTCATTAATTGGTAACTGATTGCACAAGCTAATTAAATAGACTCCCCTGACTGCCCTACTTGTCATATTCCGCTTGCTATCGATCTTGAGCAGCCGGATATTGAGCAAGATGAGCAGCTTGTCAAGAAGTCTTCTATCATCAATCGAATCAAGATGGAGAACTGGACTTCGTCGTCTAAGATAGAAACACTTGTCCATGACCTTCACGAACTACGAAGCAAGAACATGTCCAGCAAGTCCATTATTTTTTCGCAGTTTACCACCATGCTACAGCTTGTGGAATGGCGTCTCCGCCGTGCTGGTATCACAACTGTTATGCTAGATGGCAGTATGACACCAGCTCAACGTCAAGCGTCTATTAACCACTTCATGACAAATGTCAATGTTGAATGCTTTCTAGTGTCTCTCAAGGCAGGTGGTGTTGCTCTTAATCTTACTGAAGCCTCAAAAGTCTTCATTGTAGACCCTTGGTGGAATCCGGCAGCGGAATGGCAATCCGCGGATCGTTGTCATCGCATTGGACAGGGTAGACCTTGCTCTATCACTAGATTGTGCATTGAAGATTCCGTTGAGTCCAGAATGGTGCTGTTGCAGGAGAAGAAGGCAAACATGATCAACAGCACTATTAATGCAGATGAGACTGCGATGGAGAGCTTGACACCAGAGGATATGCAGTTCTTGTTCCGTGGAACCTAGCTTGTAAATTTTATTAGCACGCAAAATCTTGTCTTATTGCATTAATTTATTGCTGAGCGACGTCTGACATCACAAAAGAAATGGGGACTGTCTACTAAGGTTCTTAAACATAGGTTTTAATGCCTCATAAAAAAGCCCTGTTATGAGACCAGTGTTTAGCGAGTGGGTATCAGGGCGCCTTCTTTTTTTCCGCACATCTTTTAACTTGCTTCCGGAACAAATAACGGAGTGTCCTTGAAAGTGGCAAGGCTGATGAATACGAATTGAAACGTCATTCCTCTATCTTCACTGCAAAGCAACATGTGCGTATACCTACACTCAGGTATGTTTTATACTACCTTAGTGCTATTGTTGTCACGGCCAAATTTTGTCCTACCACAAAAGCTCAGCACTATGGTTCTCCTATCTTCTCGCACCCATGGCTCATGACCTGCACCAGACCTTGTAGAAAATTATACAGGATGCTTCCACTGTTGGTAAGCCAACCAGGCTTGATAGCCGCCGATTGCCAGACCGGCAAATCCCAAGAGTATCGCGATTGCAACACCGACCAAGGTTGCCATCATCACATACCTGGCACCACTCTTCCGCTCAAACCATTTCTCTATACCTCGAGGGGTGGGATTCTCAACTTCTTCAAGCAGGTCTAAGAGTCGTGCGCCAAAGTAGTAATAGGGAATGTCTTGTTCGTCTAGTGTTCGTATTGCTGTCGACTCGAAACGGCCACAATCGGGATCGAATGCAAGTTTGGAAATCATAGTTCTGAGTAGTGCTTGTGACTTTGCGTCATCCCATGGAAATAACAATTTCTGCATCGAGTCAAGGGCCTCGAGAGCAAGTTGACGAGGTAATGCGCCTCTACAGAAGGAAAATTATTATTTATCTCATTGGAGCGTTGACAACGAATTTAACTTACAATTTCAATGATTCTTCCACCGATATATCCCGGGTTTTGCCTTTCGTTAGCCTCAGGTGCTCCTTTAGGAAAGCTGTATGATGATAAAGTTCGACTACTCCACTCTTCCGGTGAAGTCTCAAATGGCTATTCAGCTCACAGGTCGGCTTAAATTGAAGACCAGCACGCTTTTTTAATTTTCTGGCCATCAATGATGATCTGGCACTGCGTGCTCTATTCCCACTGTCGTCACTATCATTAATACTGGGATGATCGGAAGTAGGAAAGTTCGTCGTTAAAAAACGGCATAGGCTGGTAGATCGTGACCATGGCACTGTGAAGGAACCAAGCTCCAAGAGTGCTGAAGGCTGGTTGTGCGTAGAACAATTGATCATGAACATTGCCCTTACAACAAGGTCAAGTGCATTCTCCTTATCTACGCTTGGTATATGCTTATTTTCAAGATTGTCTGGATATAAAATGTCGAGAAGCTCATCGTGCGTCTTATGAGGACTCAGTTTCAGTGTTCGCATCACTTCAAAGATTTGTTTGTGAGTGCCGAGGGCGGGCTGTTCGTTATGTTTAATGTTAGGACTATAGGAGGCAGTCATATCTTTGTAATATTCAAAAAAAGGGTTGAGTCTGTTGAAACGTTTGTACGGACACGCCTTATCTAGGCATAATGCGACACCAGAACAACAAATTGGCCATGACCAAAGAATTTGGGCAAGCTGTATTACATCCGTCTCCGAAATTCGTGACAAAGGTTGGGAAGATTGGGACGAAGCCATGGCCGCAGTGGTCGTTGGGAATATTTAAGATGTGTTACGATCAATAACCCGTCGCTCTCATAAGAAGTTTGATTTTTTGAGGAAGCACATTGTAGTTTCTACGAGGCATTTTTGAGGGCTCACAATTCCACAGAGCCACATCAATTTTGATACGGGATTCGACTGGCTGACAGTTGGCGATCCTGTCCAGCACAGCCACCACGCAGACGTTGTGTTACCATACTATCTCAATCTCCAAACTCTAAAGCTCTCTTCCCAAGGTTTGAAATCTTTGCCCTCCATGTTTCTTGATATGCCCAGATTCATACGCGGAAGTACGAGTGTTACTATTCATAACGTGTCACTAGTTCCCTCAGAATACAGTCTACGCAGTTCATCACCTGTTCCGCAAAGTCGAAGCGAAATTCCTACGTATGCGCCGCATGGGTGGCAGAACGGAGCTCTCACCGGGCAAGATCTAACAACTACCAGCCCTCCGTCTTTGCCAACGCACCGTCACTTCTCTATGGGTGACTCTGGATACGGGTCCGATGGCTGCGTGGAAGGACTGGTCACAACTGGAGCAGTTTCGTCAGTGTTACGCTGGCCAAGAAGAAAGACAGTAAAATTCAGAGTATTTTCCAAAGATATCCCGGAAACTATGTGGGAGCGTTATGAGGATTTGGTGCATCTATTCGCAAGGCCGCTTGCAGAGCTTCTCAAGTTTCAAGGTCGACTCAAGAAGATTTCGATAAAACTAATGGTTCTTGGAAAAGATGAGGCAACGTCAAAGCCTTGGATTGTTGTTCAATGCGACCCCGCAGTTTCTCATATCGTTAGTCAATTCTTTGATAAGGAACACAACAAGGTGCATTGCTCTCCCAATGACTCCGATGGGTCATTGCCTTGTTTCGAGGTTTTTATCATATGCCGTCCTTTAAGAGAAATTGCCGCACTTGCTGAGATATATGTTCCATCGGAGCTGCCTCTCGAAAGCCAGAAGATATTATGTGGTACCGTTATTCGAGTTGGCCAAAACGGTCAAGCAGGGTCTACTGCGACTCTCGGTGGGGTGATAAAGGTTACTTTTGATGATCGCACCTTCGACCTCTATTATTTAACGGCGGGACATGTAATTACAAATGGCAAGGAAGCTGGTGAAACCGAAGTAAGCGAAGTCCTACATGGTCAACTCGTAAGTGGAGACAGTTTCGATCTTGAACTGGAGCCAAGAAACCTACAACCTGACATCGTTGCACCGAGCGAAATTTCGAGGCCGTATACGCCTTCCTGGGCTAAGGTTGGCAGCGTTACAATCGCCTCCCAAACCTCTCTGAAAGACGGCACTGACCTTGACTGGGCGCTTATTCGAGTCGATGATCCAAAATTGTTTCAACCTAATTTGGATCCAAGAGTCAACACTATTATAGGCCAGACTGATAAACAAGTGCTAACGCAACTCGGAGGCTCGACTCGGAAGCATGGCGAGAGACAGGTCTTTGTTTCGGCTGGCATTAGTGGAAACAGAACAGGTATTTTGGCTCTTCAAGGGTCCTATGCCACCATAGGGCAAGGAGAGAACTTATCCAATGTTTACAGTTTGCAGTTAGCAGGTGGAGCAGGTATGTTGTTTACTCTGTCTGTATCTATCATGAACAGGGCTAATCATTCGTGATAATCAGAGCTACGACCTGGTGATTGTGGATCATGGGTCATCGATATTACTACTTTGGAAGTCTATGGTCATGTGGTCATGATCGACGCGTTTGGGGAAGCTTTCGTAGTACCACTCCAAGACACATTCAGCCAGATTCAGACTCAATTACTGGCAACCGAGGTATCGCTAGCAACTTCAGATGACATTCATGTCATCTGCTCTGTAGGTACGACTCTTGAAAGACACCTTTGTATAAGCTGAGAGCTATACAATTAAAACTGAAAACGCTTATGAATTCCCAGGTTATGAAAGCACGCACGCCAGGCTCAGTAGTATAAGGAGCTTAAGCTCCCATCCTAACAACTTAACTTCCAGCAAAATGACTTCCAGCGACCTAAGTTATGATCCGAAAGAAAGATTTTCTGATCACGAAGGCACCTACTTCAATCAGGAGGAAAGGTGGAATTTTATGGACTCCGCCTCATTTCATGCCTTTGAGCAGAAGCTAATGTCCTGCATGGTCGTAGCTGTGCACGGCGAGCGATTTGTTCGCACTTCTATCTTCATAGAGTGGCTGCAGAGCAAAATAACCTACCACCAACATGGAGAACAAGTCGAAACCAATCCAGCCAACCGACTCCTGCATGCCGCTTATCGAAAACATATAGGCAACGGGGTCCTCCCCATCTCGGTCGACGCATTGAGCAGTGATAAAGACCAATCCCTCTTGGTATTCAGCATACTATTTGAAATAGGACTTGGCCATATTATCCACAGGCTTATGCGTTTGGACAAGGTTGACCGACATCTTCCGATACCATTGTATGTCTTGCAGGAGACATTTCGCGAGCTTCGTCTGGCGGATTGGGAGAAGTCCGCAGCACGATTCAATGACAAACAGTGGAAGTTCTGCCCTCCTCAGTTCGAACTTGGCAAAGCTCGCGATTTGCGTGGAAATCATATCCTTCCTATATGTCGCAGAAAGCCAATAAATGAGCAGAAAAGCGGGACTGCCAAACTTTTGCAGATCGAGGTTCTGGAAGAGTTCGTGGGGCCGGACTTGAGAGGAATAGTGAAGAACTCGCGTTACGAGGAGAAGGATGGCTTGGGTCCTGTATGTGGGGAACATTCATCGATCCTTCTATTAAATGAATGTAAAATGCTGACACGGTCGGTTTTAGCGCTATAAATTTGCTCTGAAAGTCTTCCACGAAGGAAGCAGGTACGAGAATGAGAAAAATGCTTTTTATGCTCTCCGAGGTCAAGGTGGAATTGTGCGCTATCTCGGAGAGTACACTCAAGGACCGAAAGAGATACATCTCCAGGAACAAAATTCTTTGACTGGAGGTGAAACTGAACAGGCGAAGACAACATATAACATCCTCCTTGAGTTTGGGGAATGCGATTTAGCAGAGCTTTTTATCGATCGCGCTCCTCCCATTCTTCCAGGCGAAATAGAGATATTCTGGAACAACCTGTTTGGCGTAGCTTATGCTCTCGATCAACTTCACAATCTCAGGACTAAGAGCGATGGAGTTGTTCATGAGTTACTTGGGTGAGTAAGCTCACTTATATACAAGAGAAAACTAAAAGATGATAGATGGCATGGCGACATAAAACCCGATAACATCATAATAATTGAGGAAGAGGATAAGTCGGGCATTCTACGTGAGAGTTTTAAGCTTGCAGATCCAGGCTTTGCAAAGTTTATTCCAAAATCTGATCGGAAAGACACTGCAGTTCTAGACGGAGGAACAATCACATTTAGTATGTATTGCAATCTCTTTTCAAGTCCTTCGACACTAACGCGACGTAGGTGCTCCTGAAGTATATGGGGCATCAGCTAGTAACCCCTGCCTCCAAACCATTGACACATGGTCCCTTGGCTGTGTCTTCTCCATAGCCGCCACGTGGGTTGTCCTTGGCTCCCAAGGCATCAAGCAATACACACGGCTTCGACAGAAGGCGGTTGCACGTAGTATCATGGAACTTAAAGATAAACATGGTACGACGAACCTGACTCCTGGTGATTATTTTCACGATAGTGTCAATGTCCTACAAGATGTTCTCAGTTGGCATATGACCCTGCGGATTGCTGTCCGGAATTCCGACCCCATGACTAAGAAGGTGCTTGATTGCGTTGATCGAGAGATGCTACTAAGTGATCCTAGAAAACGAGCGACGACAGAGGGCATTTGTAAGACCTTGAAGGAAATCGCAGAATTTGCAAAGGCAGCGGTGCAAGGTCAGCCTCCGATCGAGAAGAGTATTATCCAGATGCTCCAAGAGCTGGATCAGGAAGCGCCTGCAAGAGCTAGTTCAGAGATGCTTATCGGGCCTCCTACAGTCGCAGAAGCTCTCACCACGAGCCAAAGCCGCAAAAAACGAAAGTCCAAGTTTCAAGATGCCCCTCCACTGAGAACAGCAAACCGTTCTGAGTACCTCAAATCTGAGTTAAACCCAAGCCGGCAATATCCTCCAAGCCGCCCCCCTGAGGCATATGCCAAAGATACTCGAAGCATATCGATACATGTTCCAGACTCGCAAGATCTTGGAATCTCGGGGCAATTGCCAATTGATGCAATACTTGAGGATCACTTGGTCCTTGACCAAAATCACAATAGCCTTTCTTGGATAGCTAGTTCAGAGGACATCCAGCCTGATAATAGCACAAACAGCATGCTCGCCATATCATCCTCTGGATGGCAGAAAACCGCACCGCCACGAACCCTTTCTCAAGCAAGCAAAGAACTAGAGGCAAAGCTTCAATCAACAATCCTTGGTGGCAAGATAGGTTTACCTTCGATGTTCAGGGCTGGAGGCTGGCCAAAAAAAAGCAACAAGGAAAAGGACGAGCTATTCACCCGATTCTTTGAAAATAGAGATATTGTAAGCATCTACCATCTCATTGATTGAATTAACGGGACTAACAAGAATGAAAGAAATTTCTTGTGGACAACGCAGCCACGATGAAAGAATTCTGGACAGATGCTATAAGCCTTCTGGAGCATCTAGTAAGGCTGTGTAAGGGTCAGGATCTAGATAGCATGGATCTTAGGTTCACCAATGGTCGTGAGCGCGTAGATAGGTCTGATGACCCCAGAGCTTTCGTAGCGGCAATGAATAAGACGGACGCGATGCCTCGGGCGGATGTGCAAACGGACATTCGAGTCAAGCTTAACGAAATGATCGGAGAGTACCTCCACGACGCAAGCAAACCCTCTTGGATGAACATTAAGCCCAGGAATGTTACTTTGATCGTCTTTACTGATGGGAGATGGGAAGGCACTCTTGATAAAGATCAGGTGCGTCGGGATATAATTCACCTGGCTAAAAAAACTGCCGGGTTGGTAGGGGAACACAAGCAGAGGCCGGTTAGCATCGAATTTGTTCAATTTGGAAAAGACGTAGGAGCAACGTACAGGCTGAAATCGTTAGATAACAATTGGTACTTCGATGGCATTCTGTAAGTCTGTTATTCCATATACCTGAGGAACACGGAGGTTGACCTTGTTGATATAGAGATATCGTTGATACCGAGCCTTTTGGTGGCGATCTTAACAAAATGATGCTTGGAAGCTTTGTTGAAGCATATGACGCAAATGAAGATGATGCTAAGGACTTAGAATCTAGCCCTGCGTCACCAAATCAACAGTCAGATGTGTTCGGATCTCAGATCCCTAGTCGGGCATCCACATATCAAAACGCTTCAACGCTAGATGCGCAACTGGACCGAGTAGCAACACACCGGCTGCAACACGATTCCTCGGCGTTTCCTAGGAGGCAAACAAGCCAGTCAAAGAGGGCATCATCTCGACACAATAATTCAGAGCAAAATACCTCTCCTTCAACCAGGAAAAATTCGTCGCTATTCTCTTTTCGTGGACATAGGAAGCCTACTACCTGACTTGTCTGGCATGGATGTGGCAGTGTAATAATTGTTGCATGTACGGATTCGGCACGAGACCGAATGGAAAATTGGCGGATGCTATGGTGTTCAGGTGTTTTGGGTGATTTCTTACGATATACACAACAAATATTAATCCATACCGCGATGCCCAGTGCAATGTATATATGGCGTAGATGTGTTTGAATAGACATGATAGAATTGGACCAAAGTGGCTGGAGCTTAAAGCCTACAATGGATTGGATATTGATATGTTATTTATTATTTCCATTTCTCATAAGTACCTGACACGAGGCAATCGGTATAAACTTTGTTATATGCCTTCGGCACACATGACTGAAATTTAAATTTCCAACTAAATGATGCGCATGAAACGAAAGCGGCTAATGGAACCAAGATACGTCCTCTATGCTTTATTATGGCAACTACCAATGGCCTTAGTGCGGGGCTATGGATTAGACTGGGCATGATTTCGATATCCAGCTGTGGTCTTTCATTCGAGCATCACGCTCTGGGGATATTCAACCACAATCCATGCGATATACACGTAGATACCAACGTCCATGTTTATTACCCAATCTGCTCGATGACTTAGCCAGAGTGCGGGCTTCAGAATGAGATTTAAGTTAATCCCACAGCTTCTATGCTGGTCGTCAAGTCGATGGGCCTTCAACTCTCAATATACTTGTATGCCACCAGGCCATAAGTGCCATTACCGGGCCAGCCCTTGAATCCAGGCTAACTCTCAAGTTCAGGATACTCGTTATATACAGCCATTTCACCATTTTCCTCTGCGGGGTCTGGTAATCTTGATTAGTGACGCGCTGCCTCTCCCGGTCTGACTTGATGTAGCAATGCCTTCGCCAAAGACATCTCTACTTCTAGAGCCAACCAATTCATGCCTGCAAAATTGTATCCTGAATACTGAGAGCCTTCTCTCGCTCGTGTAAAAGCTGCGAGTGTTTCTTGGCAGCCTGTTCTGATGGGTAGTACTAGCGAGATCTAACCTCATATAAAAGGATTCCTTAACGGACATCGAGGAGTAGCGCCTCCTTTGCAGCACGCCCTGCATTGGAAGCTTTAATTGTGGCTTGCTCACCGAGATTAGCGCTGTATATTGTTCGGTCGTTGTCTCCAAGCAGATAAGATATGGGGTTATACCCTGACTTCCTCGGGTCGTTGAGGCTAACCGTCCGCCGATCTCGCCTCGTTTGGTGACTGCTGTATGCTTCATTCCAGAGAGGCACTTTCTTCCATATACTCGTTTTTGACCTTTTTATGGTTGTTGAATGGTCGGTTATGTACCGCCCGGTCGATCCAATTTCAACTATTAGTTTTGCTCTTGGGTTTCAAAGGATAAGCGCTTGCGTATCGGACAGGACTTGCTGTGGTCGGTCTATGGCGAAGGATGAGGAACTACGGAGAGAGGTAGGATGTTAGCCAAATACTTAAGGGAACACTCTCCTTCGAGTCGATAGACTTCAACCTGCTAGATCCATATGGTTCCTTCAAAATAGCGGATAGTACTGCCATTTGACATGGAACAGAAAATTCTTCTTCCCGGATAGAGAGCCAATATAGAACGGAGCATAGGTTAGATATACGCTGCGTAACATGGAAAGCCTGTCAGCAAAGAAGTGCAAAAGTGTGAATCTGACTGCCTATAATGAATGGAAGAGAAATGTCTGACATTTTGTGGAATAAACAGGAGCAAGAGGTGATCCTTGAATGTTTATACCCTGAACAGGTTGATACATGGCACTATTAATTGGATAGTATATGTCTATTCGTGAGAGGTGAGATGGGAGCCGGATGCATCAACGACGTCGTGCCACTGAGGTCAAGTTATTCAGACGCTTCTCCAGAATTAACTAACTATATTTGGGCACACATTAAGGTATGCATTGATATTACCCGACTAAGTTATGATTATAGCCGCGTTGCTATCAACTTGGCGCTTAATTTTCTTGTTATTACCTCGTCACTTCCTCTCCACAATTTTTTTTCCTGCTTCCCTCACATTCTGAATCAATTCTCTGCCAACAACTTCAGAACAGAAGTATGAGGAGAGGAATGAAGCAACCAACCCAAGCCGGCGCACGCCGCGCTGCTAAGAGTAACGCATCAAACGTATGAAGCCATCCAACTCGACAGCAATTTCAGTAAAGCTAAGCTAACGCATACCTTGTTCAGCCCCGCAAAGGCGATACAAAATCAGCACCAGCAAAGGATGCACGCGATGGTACTAAGGTATGCCCATTTACACATACTCTTACAAAGAACAAAAGCTCACATGGCGCAATATTAGCGAGGCAAGGCAACCCGTCGGACACCCGAGCAACGCCGTCAATTAAGGGTCCACTGGGAGAAAGGAGTCAGAAACCCAACTGCCAAGCAGTGCAAGGAGATTGGAGCTGAGACTGGACTCACCTCTGAGGAAGTCTATGTAATACCCACTAATGTACAACTTCCTAGTCAGGGACACTTACAGTGAACAGGAGTCTTTTCGAGAGGCCCGTCGCCTTCTGAACCCCATCACCGAGGCCCGAAAATTGCACTACAAGGGACCTCGGGCAGAGCCATTCAGTGTCAAGCCATCCTCTAAGGCACGTCTTAAGCGTGGGGCGCGTAGATCCAAGTTCAATCCCAAGTCAGCCGATCCAGCTGAAACTGGCGGTGACGAGGACGAATCCATGGACAAATCCGAGGACGAACCTGAGGACGAATCTGAGGACGATGATCTGGAGGACTTTTACGATGCTCTTGGAGAGGTTAAGCAACGTCACTGGACTTACCAATGCCTAGATATCGGCTGCTACTGCCAGGGATCATAATTTGGCTGACGGGACGTACGCTGTGAAGTGAGTGACCACGGGAGGACGCGGGAGGTCAACGGTACTAGCACCAATTGAAACTCTCAGTCTTTATTTACAAGCTTTCATCGCTGCTATGATGAAGTGACCTACACCAAGACTGAGAATAACACGCCATAACAGTTCCTTCTCGTGCCCAGGTGATATGTTTGCACTTAAATGGTTCGCGGATGTTTCACATAGGTGTGCGCCACCCCCCTTCCCGAAGCGAGAGCCTTCCCCTGTGCGAGCCGAGCTCCCTGCTGTGGCGCAGGCGAAATTATCAGGTGAACAATAAACTGAAAGATCAGGTTGTAGCTTGCTCTCTTCAATGCAATAAGGTTAGGAGCAGTGCATTAGAAGTTATTCGGACCCAATTCAGCTCCTAAACAGGTTTCTTTTAGAACCTGCCACCGCGAGCGGTAAACGTGTTACTTTCGTCCCATAAACGAGCTTGGGCTCTCACTCGGATTTTGCCATTGTAGAATATATTAATTGTAGTTCAGGAGCTTGATTGAAAAGTAGTGGTATCTATAATCGGGTAATGCCGTGTAGAAGTTACAATGTCTTTTCCCAGCATCTTGAGCAGATTCTTTCGGCTCCGTCAAAGCCCTGCACGGTTGCGCATGTGGCAGTTTAAGAATGAACTCTTTCTCATGCAAGGGTTTTGGATCTGGTGGCTCCAGGAACACTACCTGTCATTCAGGGAGTGTACAAAAGCACAATTGCCATCATCGTGGACTCCGCAAAACGTAGGACCATCCAATCTTGGTTTTCCCATCGAGGCTGAGCCATTACTGACAACATATGTAGGCACTGGAACTGCGACTACCCGCAAATTAGCTGTCAAAGCAGCCAATCATCTTATCAACTATCTCACACAGGCACCAGATGCCCATGCGAAACCAGCCGAAGACTTGCCTGCATAATATGGAGTGAAAGCGATTAGATACTGGTCGGACATGGGGATGCAAGAAGGCTGGGACCACATCATGTCAAGATGCAAGTCAGGTTCTTTACAGACTGATACATAGTTCACAGCGCAGTGTTACTCCATGCCTACCCTCTTGGGGCTGTCATGACCGAGGACTTTACCCAGATCTACAGCATGACAACTTTCGGCCAAATCTTCCTGGCCAGGGTATAGAAACCGTACTTGCTGACAGATCGCTCAGGCCGAATCAAGAAAATTTCAAGAGCTGTAAGCAAAGCCGGTCTGGAATATCTGGAACTGTACCGCGGCCCCAAATGAACACTCGAAGCCATGGTGCAAGCATGGCCATGAGAGCCGCTGAGTGCAGCCGAAACTAGCTGATGACTGGTGGCTTTGCTGGAGCGAACAATGGTCAATAGGTGAAGCCAATGAAGCCGGAGAATATGGAAATCATATAGCTTTACAATATACTAATATTATGTTAACGAAATCGGATATTTCGGAAGGAGCCGCACCACATCTTTCCTGCAGTGGACATGGGGCAGCCTTGACCAAAGACAAGAGGATGCGAATATCAGAGCTCGACGACGAGCAAACTCGGTAACCACAGAAGCGCAACTCTGTCGCAGACAAGTTCAATGCTCGGAATTTTGACAGATACTGCAGATATGATATTGGTAAGGTCTTGTTTTGAGTGCAATTACCTCCACGGAGACGGTCAATTGAACCTTTGACTAGGTCGCTTACATAATCGAGGGCCTCGGACAGTTCCGCCACCTGCCACATCTTGATAAGGAATGGGCCGGAGCCAAAGAAATGGTTGGTCAACAGCAAAACCATAGGCTATGATAATTGCCTTAAGAGCGTACTTCGGTGGGTCACTATGGATCGTTGGATGGAGGATGCCGGCGGTGGTGGCCGGCAGCCTTTGAGGTGGATGTATATAAGTTGCTGACCCCACTAACCGTCTACTTCTGCTCATACCTATCTTTCACACCAGAATCAGTCATTTACCTCTGTCACAAAGAGAAGCGTACGAAAAGAATAATGACAGTCAAAATTCTGGACGTCCGCCCCATCCCCGTCCCCTCTACTTCGGCGGTAGACTTTGGGGTTGAGATCGATAACGTCAACCTCGAAACTCTCAGCGACGAAGACTTCGATACGATCCGAAATGCTTTGTACTATCATCATGTGGTAGTCCTCAAGAATCAAAATGGTCTTTCACCTAAGGCTCAATTTGAGCTGACTCGCAGATTTGACCCTGCTTCAGAAAACTATGGCCATGGAAAGACCCTCGATGCGAAGCGATCCGTGCTGCACCCTGATCTGAAGACAATTCCGCATCAACCCCAGGTTCAAGTTATTGGGAATGGTTACTATGAAGAATATGAGGGGCTGAAGGGCATTACCCTCAAGCACCCGCACCACAAGAAATTTCACAAAACTGCTATTCCAGAGGAGGACGACTTGTCGAGCACAAGGTTCTTCCGCTGGCACATTGATGCAGCATTGTATGCACTCAACCCACCCAAGGTTACTTCGCTCATGGCCGTCAAGGTCCCTCAGGGCAGGCGCCAAACACTACGATACGATGACGGAACCGGAGATGAGCTCGATGTACCTCTGGGAACAACAGCTTTTGTTTCTGGACAAAACATGTACAATTTGTTGAGCGAAGAAGACAAGGAATTCGTCCGCAATGCTAAAGTCGAGTATGCGCCCCATCCATACATCTGGATGTCCCCAGCCCAATCTCGCTCAGACGGCCTGGGCATGGTCTCGGATGGTCTCGAACTGCCCCTTTCTGAATTGCCTCCTGTCAACGAGAAAGACATCAAGATCCTTCCCATGTGCTGGAAGAATCCAGTCACGGGCAACTTGGCAGTTATCATTCACCCCAGCGCTGTCCGAGCCATTCATCTACCGAATGGCGAGGTGATGACGGATTTGAAGGAGGTTCGAGAAGTGGTCCATCGGCTTCAGCGACCTGGAATCGCGCCACAATTCGTTTATCCTCATGATTGGGTTGAGGGTGACTTGGTCCTGTTCAACAATCAGGGTGTTCTGCACACCGTTGTGGGAGCCTTTACACCGGAAGAGAAGCGGTTATTCAGACAGTGCAACATGGCAAGCTCTGAAGGCGTTATGGGGCCAGATGGCAAGCTCTATTAGTGCGCCGGGAGGAAAGATTCTTAGACGGGAGAAGCGTTTGTTTTGCATTGAATTCGGATTGGAGCATTTACGAACTCGGCGTCGGACGCATCTAAGCCTCAGAAAGAGGAACTCGGCGTTTGAACGTAACTAAGCGTGATACCCCTTTTTTGCTTGTTACGAACGGATAGAATATATGTTATTTGCACCTTGACTGCGATTCCGTTTTCTTCGTGTGTGTGTGTGTGAGCAAGATGATCTCCCTTGGTATGAATGGAGTGAGGAATGCTCAAAACCAGAGTCTACAAAGTTACATGCGGTAAGCCAAGCCAGATGAGTATTATTTGATAGTCCACCACCTCGACCAGCTCGTAAGCTTTTCACCCCGTGATTTGAGGTACGGGATGCCACGCCTCTGTCACATGCTGTCACTGACGCCAAGATGTGCAGCCTCCAAGCATACCAACACCATCTCATTAACCTCTGGTTACACATATAAACCATCTCATGCTCAGTCTCGCACAACCGGGTCGGAACATTGGCCAGGTCGCAGATCCACACACGACAAGCCATTCGGTCTTGTTTCATTATCGGCCTCGTGGTACACATTGTGTTGAGCATGAGGGGATGACTCTCACCGTGCGCTTATTGGGATGCAAGAGGCGGATCAGCACGAAAACTGTCTTTGGTTCAAGCATAACACATGTCCAGTGACGATGAGATGATTATGATGATTATTATTATCCCGGGTAGGTGCTCGATCAAAATCGAAGCAAGGTATATCAGCTGAGTAAGCACATCAACGCCCTAAATAAGTACCGGTGTCCTCAAGGGAGGGGACCCCACAAAGGCCGGAAGTAGGCTCCTTCAGGGTAGCATATCAAGCATTACCGCATCATACAAAAACTGCTACTGTGCCAAATCCAGTCATTGTGGAATCGGAATACCTGAAAGAGGGCAAACCCCACGTTTCGCTGCGGGTTCTGGTCCGAGTCAGGGCACGTCGCCCTGCTGCAGGATGATGTTCCACTGCATAACCTTACTTTATCCAATCCCCTATTAAATAGATGAATGCAGTTGTCTCGTTGGACACAGAGAAACACCACACCCCCAACATGCCACGTCCAGCTCTCCCCAAAAAAAAAAACCTATCCTCATCATCCATCAGCTGCGGTAAAGAAAATAATCCACACCAAAACCTGACAAGGCCTGATTATGTGTGAGTGAGTGTGTGTGTGTGTGCGTGTGAATCAAGTAAAATGCGGGACTCAAGTGCTGATTTGATGACTCCATCGTGTTCAGGTCGTGTGACCCCACCAAATTGCACTTTCGGTCGTTTCCCCCCGGCCGCCGTCCCCATAATGTACCTGTAAATCATGACCGTCAGCTATTCAGGTCCACCGCTACTTCCATGATCTGTCTATATACTCCTGCTACACGCCATCATGTTCAGACTCTTGCTTGGTCCTGCCGGTAGGCTTTAAAAAAAGAAAGGAAGTGAGGTTTGGGCTGTTCGCAGATCTGTCAACTGTGGTTTAGGTTCATGGCTCTACGTTGCCGAGACGATGGTGCTACTTCAGAAGACTCCCGCTCTCCTTCTCGGTTGCGTCGATGATGGAGCCTCGACTGCAGCGCCGGTGCTCTCGAAGAATATCAATGAGATTATCAAGCGCCGGCGCTCCTCGGCGGCTCGGGGTTGGGGGCTGCTGAGTGCTGCGAACCTACTGAACAACACAGTCTTGCAACTACGCGATGGGATGACCGAGGAAGAACGGGCAGCTAAGGCAAGAAAGGATGAGAATCGGCAAATTTTGTCTCTGCGGATGAAGAATGCGGGAAATCTGAAACAGTGGGCAGATGCCGCGAAGGAGCTGGACATCCTCGAGGGCAACGAGTCCTGGAAGTATGACCTCGATTCGCTTGAATATAATGTCGAATTGCTACAATCGCGCCTGAAACAGCTGGATGAGGCTCGAATCAACTGTGATGTCAAGAGGATGCTGTCTCTAGTGCGGACCGCGCTTTCCAGAGATCTGGCTGGGATGGACAATATCCAACTCTACAAACACACGCACATTGGCACAAAGGATCTGATTGAAAGGTACATTGACTCGACAGTGGATACAATCAGAGCGTTGGTGCAGACAAGCAAACATGCTATGCCGGATGGAATGGGGCCGAAGGATATAATGGAGCAAGTAGTCTATGCCAGACAAGCTTTTGGGAGAAGTGCTTTGCTCCTTAGTGGGGGTGCTACATTCGGAATGAATCATGTGGGAGTCCTAAAGGCATTGTTCGAGGCAAAACTATTACCCAGGATCATCTCAGGCGCCTCCGCGGGTAGCATTGTCTGTGCCGTCTTGTGCACCAGGACAGACGAGGAGATACCCGCAGTGCTTGAGGAATTTCCTTATGGTGACTTGGCAGTCTTCGAGGAGTCTGATAACGAGGAAAGCGTATTGGAGCGGGTGCGACGATTATTGACGCAAGGCGTCTGGATCGATATTAAGCATCTCAAAAGAGTGATGAGGGAGCTTCTCGGAGACATCACTTTTCAGGAAGCCTACAATAGGACGCGGCGGATCCTTAATATTTGCGTCTCTTCCGCATCGGTCTACGAACTCCCAAGGCTACTCAACTATGTAACTGCGCCAAATGTAATGATTTGGTCTGCTGTGGCAGCTTCATGCTCTGTGCCATTCCTTTTCTCGGCGGCCGAACTTCTGGTGAAAAATCCGATCACGGGAGAGAGTTCATCCTGGAATCCGACGCCACAGCATTGGATAGATGGAAGTGTTGACAATGACCTTCCAATGACTCGTTTGGCCGAAATGTTTAATGTCAACCACTTTATTGTGTCACAAGTTAATCCCCATGTTGTACCATTCTTGGCAAAGGACGAGAAGGCGATTGCCAAAGAGGTTCAAGGAGATTCTGGACCGGGTTGGGTCCAAACTCTTACGCATCTTGCTAAGCATGAGGCTTTGCATCGAATGCATATGCTTGCTGAACTTGGAATCTTCCCAAATCTGGTAACTAAAGCTCGGTCCGTATTGAGCCAGAAATACTCAGGAGACATTACGATACTACCAGAGATCAATTACAAGGATTTCCCAAGGATGCTGAAGAACCCAACATCTGAATTTATGGTATCGACATGCCTTTCCGGTGAACGGGCTACTTGGCCAAAATTGAGCAGGATACGGAATCGATGTGCCGTCGAGCTAGAGCTAGATGCCGCAGTTCAAAAGCTACGCGCTCGGGTGGTCTTTAGCCCAAGTCAAGTTGATTTACGTCGAATGACTACAGGCAGTGTTCGAGGTAATACCAGGAGACTTGGACGGGCAGGGCGGGATAGCGATACTGCTGTCGCTGCCGGGCAGTCCTCGGACAACGAAGAAGATGATGAAAATGTTCATAACAGCAGGCAAAGTGTCTCGAGGCCGCCATCTATAGGGCCATCGAGAGCATCAAGTACCCGTTTCTTGAGACCATACATACCACCCCTTCCGGCGCCTCGTTCTAGTCATGGAACACCCTTCCATAGGACGCCTGCGCAGACGCCAGGACCTGATGGAAGCTTTCAACCCCTCGCATTTCCCTTCCCTAAGATTATCGATAACTTTCTCCCTGATTCATCCGCTGGTGAGACAGCCTACTCTGCGCAAAGCTCAGACGCGGATGTCGATTCTCTCACCGATGACAGTACGCCTGATGCGAGTGATACCATCACCCCTGGTCAAAGGCGGTATATCGCTATTCACCTGAGTGGCAAGGAGGAAGCTGTCATTGATTTCTTTTCCTCAAGCCAGCCCATCACATCACCAACTGATCATGTACTCGCCACCTCACCCGCATCTACACGAACAAAATTTCCGGCTATTCCCATAGCTTCCAAAATCGACGGCAAGCGGCTGCCTAATTGGCAGAGCCTCTCAATGCCCCCCAGTCCAGAAGCGAAACATAGAAAGCTATCAATACCAAACGCTTCATTCACCACCATCCCCAAGTAGGGCATTCTTTTATCATTCTCTTTTGTAGGCTAAATCATTGTAATTATACATAAGCACCGAGGCGTTTATATTAGGGCAGACTGCACAGATACGGCGTTTTGCATGTGGCCTCCGTTGGATTAGACACTTATTGGCATAGGGATGGATAATACCAGGATGAAAGTCATGACACAGTATATAGTGAGATGAAATCAGATATGTGACCATTTCAGGTTTAATCATGTTCTCAAAACAACTGAACTTCGGCACAAGTGTGCTCCATTTCGGTGAAAGTCTGCAGCTGAATCATATATTCCACACTTTCATTGCTGTTGAGACTTCGTCGCAAGCAGCGTGCCATAAGGAACGATTATCCTCGCTCAGCCCCCCTAAGATGAGCTACATGATGACGGCCATTACAACTTCCGCATCTCAAAAACATCACTATCGTTTATCCCCATTCCCAAACGAACAGCCCAATCGCTCATCACACAACCCTCAAAGCATATCCCACCTCCTTCGCATTAAAACCCGGAGGCATAACCATAGACCCATACAAACCCATGATCTACACCACCAGCCCTCTCAGCCCATCTCCCCAAATCAACTACAGCACGAGGCACTTTCCAAACATATCCGAGCACGACCCATCGCAATCGTAAAGTCCTCGTACCGACATCGCGTTCCCACCTGCCAACCAATAGGATCCCTCTCTATCCCCAGCCTTCCCATTGGCCAACCCGTCAAACCGAAGATCCGAGCTTGTGCGCCGTGCCGTATTAGGCGAGAAGGAAAAAGGGGGGGGGGGCTGATGCGCGCTGCCTTATGCGCTGCCTTGTGCGCTGCCTTGTGCGGAGGCCTTGTCTCGTACGAGGAAATTGATGGGGTGTTATTTCCGGGTGCTGTAACCGCCCATGAGCCCTGGTTCTGGGCGTGGTTTCGAGGGATAGGGTGGCTATTTGTTGTTGGAGAGAGAGAGAGAGAGTGGGATTGGGGGGCAAGGGACATGTACGTGGGTTTTTTGGTGCTATTTTTGGGCGGGGAGCATTGCGGGTTGCGATGGGTGGGAGGCCCTTATGTTTCGTTAGGATGGTCGGGGAACGTTGGTCGAGGGGGGCTATGATGGGCGATGGGAGGGATATAAAGAGCCTTACCCAGCATGTACAGTTTTGGAGATATCTGCTTTTTCCCTCCTTGTGCATTCGCTCTACCTGATTATACTATAGCCCTTTCGAGATACGCTCTTTCGATCATAATGCCTTCCGGCCTAGCAAAGCGAGGCGCTTTCTCGGATGCCTTTACGCTACCTGTGATTCTTGGAGTCGTCGTGATTGCCTTGGTTGCTGTCGGCGTTGCGGCCATGATAAACATTTCGAGAGGCAAAAATGGTAGGACGATGGCTGGCTAGGGTGAGGTATTCTGGAGATGGGTAAAGAGGTGAGCGAGTCTTGAAGTTGAGCGTCCAGTTCATCGTTGTAGCAGCTAACAGTGAATAGCCGTTTGTATTGCGTTCAGGGCCAACAAAAGAACCAAGCTAGGAGAGAACTCGGGCCATCGTTGGATAGAATACTTGCAAGGAGGAGGAGACTTCTACACCGTTGTTTGGCGGTCCAGCTTTCGTAATCAGGCTGCCTTACTCTTCTTCAGCTTCAAGTCTCGACTAAGCATCAACATTCATCTTGCGCCTACAGTCCTCTAAGTCGACTTAAGAAACCTCATGTATATAATGTCTTTCCAACGTAGCTCTACATCAGCTATAGCACAACTCTATCAGCACTGGCTAAGTCTACATGAACGGCTCTCTTTCGAGGCAATAGTTGGGGCGGCTTTGTGGACATAATCATGGAGTTCTCGAATGGACCTATTGTCGTTTCTTTATGGTTGGAGCTGACACATGTAAAGGGCTATGCACGTTTTAGTTTTGTACGAACAATAAATACAGATATACAATGCTAGATTATCTCACACATGTATCATGACTCTTATTTCAAGCTAGCATTAGCATTCGATAGGACAATAGAAATTAGAAAGTCCAATTCTTGTTAAACAAAAGTCGCTCTCTCTTTCTCTCTCCCTCTCCCATTTGACAGTAGAAACTATCACACTCCCGAGCTCTCCCGATTTTTCATCCGCTAGTTAGTACTATGCTAGCGTATTCGAGACCCCTAAGCTGTATTTTGTATATTGAGAAAAGAGTTCTTCGCTCCTTACTTCCTGCGATTCTAAGCAGAAACACAGCATTGGCCAAAAACAAAGCAAAAGTAGAATGACAAGAACTCCTTTCAACCGCTAGGGCCTCTATCGGATTCAATAGGCAATCTATTAGCCCGGTCCTCTCGTTCCGGTTGCCGGCAATATCAAATGTTTGCATAGCCACGCTCAAGACGGGGGGGTAGCGAATTAGCTCGCGTGTTCAGGGGGGGGAGGAGGGGGGACGCAAAGATTGCTTCTTCGGGAACCTGCGATCCTTCCGACTGATCTGGTTGAAAGCCCATCGAAACTAAGAGGGGATCATGACAGGACAAGGATCTAAAACATCAAGTAGTGGAGAAACTATAGTCAAAATTGGCCTTTGAAGCACAACCGAAATGGAAGATTGATAATTATGGGTTTGAAGACTGTTACCCTCCTTGTAACTTGCATACTAAAGGCCATGACCGCAAGTGTTGATTTTGAGTTATCTTTAGAAACAAATCACGGACCACAAACGGGTCAATGATCGAAGAGCTCACCTTCGTCGACTCTCTTCAGGTGTCCTTCTTTCAGTGAGGCTCATGAGACTGCATTACAGTCTCGTTTGGTGTCTCATTCCATAACCATTGTTCAAATTTCTCGAACCAACAGAATGTCTTCGCTCATTAGTGGTCAGATCAGCTCCGTATCGTATATAGCCTCTTCTCAACTCCTTACCACGAGTAAATTCGATCAGAATATTTGCAACAAGCGCCGAACAACCAACGAACAGAACATGTGCAGATACAATTTCCTCGGAAAGAAATTCCATACTTCCTATGCCAACCGCCTTGAGAAGGTAGTAAGATGCCCACACGGTTTCAGCTATATTACAGAATGCCGGAACATGGAGCGCACTGGCACATGTTCTGTCAAGTGTCCCTTACAACTGCATAAAGGTTGTTATGAAGATAATATAACTCAAGGATTGGGAGAGGTCGGGCGCATATATAGCAAGAATTGGTGATAGGAGCCTAGTATAATTACCGGGTAGAAGCACTAGACAGAACATGAAATAAGGAATGTATCATATATTGTCGTCATTCCAATAATCCTCCTTCAATTTCGGTTTTCATAATGCATTACAATTGCGTAACGCCATGCTACTCCCCAACCCTTTTTTTTAAAACATAGACAATGCGGACAAGTCTTTAAATGAATATAAGTAGCAGCTCACTTCTTCGCAACGGCATTAGCAAGATCAGCCAATGCCTCTCTACGCTTGAACTTCGCATCCTCAATGACGCCCGCATCCGCATCGCTCGAGAAGTTGCCCGACCATTGGATAAAGGTGTGGCCCTCTTGTGATCCGGAGGTGATGGGGAAGAGGCGGATGGTGCTCACGACGGAGGAATAGGTGAGTTGGGGCTGGGCCGTGATAACTGAGTAGGTGATGAAGTGGTCAATTGACTGCCTACCAGTCAGTTACATGCATAGCAGAAAATTAGAAGAAAATAAAGGTTTGGGGGTCCTCACGGAATGCTCTTCCTGCTTAACCTCCAACACGGTACCGTCCTTAAAAGTCCACTTCACGACGTCGGTATCAGCACTGACGCCCTTAACAAACTCGCTAGACTTGAGTTTAGACCAGAAGTTGCCTTCAAAATTTAGTATCCATTAGGCTCCATGATCTTTGGAGAGGGCATATGACTCCAATCAGAAATTGTCGGTTTGCACTTACTGAAGTTTTCAAGCTTGATCTGGTGCCAGACATCGCCAAATTTGGCCTCAATAACGGCTGATTCGGTGACAGAAGATGCGGTTGGGATTCTTGATGTCATGATGTTAGTATGGTATTTTACTCTGGAGTTTTCGGCTTTCCGTTTCGTGGTGTTGTTGATTAAGGAGGGAGATGTTGAGGGGCAGCTCTCCATTCTTAAGGGTTCTCAATGACGTAAGGCATGCGGGGTCTTGCATACTTTGGGAAATCTGCTGTTTGCTCCCTCTCCTCTTTGCTTTCTGCAATTACAGGAGAAACAAATGCAAGATCATCTCCCCTTGCGCCTTTATCTCCATAGTTTCCCATCAGTTGAAAGGCGATACATTGAATTGAGGATATACGAAGCGCTCCACTTCCGAACTAGCGTGTCTAATAGTTTGAGCATCAAAACATGTGATATGCCCCGTGATGCTTCCAAAAATGTAGTACCTCATACAATATTCTTTATTGCTTTGCATCAAATAACTATGTGTCGTAATCAATGTACTTTTCTGGAGTAGCCTCCATGTGTGGTGCGAGGACCGCCTGTGGAAGAGCCTGGGTGAGAGACACAACTATCAATTCTCACACCAGCCAGTGCCAGCCAGAAGGAAGAAGGGATAGTAGACCTGAAAACAATTAGCTGACAACTCCTTGCTCTTTTCAAAAGAACATCGTAGGTAATCCGACATAAAGTCTGCTCTCAAAGCTCTACTCGCATCAACAACCACCGACTTACAAGTAAACAGATCAACCACTATCAGTCCAGCCGGAAACCCAACATTAGGCATAGTAACGCTATATGGCTCAGCTTTCTCGCTCAGGATGTTCAAGGCCATAGTGCCTCTCGATCATAGGGGTCCGCTGCGCCCGAAGAGTGTTGTTCTTGCCCTTGATAAACGATAGTTGTCCCATCCTGTAACGTGGTTAGAACTACAACGGCCTTGATAAGTGTCAAATCGTTGGTCTCATGAGCAAAACGTGCCTGATCACGATTCTCAGAAAATGAGCCAAGCAACGTTCTATCTTCGCACTGGTCATTCATTGCGCGAAACTCGTGTACGAAGTCCAGCGAGGTTGCGGCGGGGTTGGAGAAGAATTTCGTTGCGATATAGGATGTTGGATAATCGAGCACTCCATCCACATAGTTCTGGTACGGATAAACATAATTCACCCTTCCGTACTACTACCTCTCCCATATTGAAAACCCCCAAGGCGGAATTCAAGACCCTCTAGAAACCGCCTTCGACATCCTTGACGGTATTTAGCCTCAAACCATCAATAGAATATTCCTACACCAGGTGCCTGATCCATGAGCCATACATATTTCATACATCTGTCCTTGATGTATCCAGATCCGGAAGTGGGTAGTCATTGTTTCCCAGCCAGCGCTGTCGGCTTCTGTCTGGTTGTTGTAATTTTTGATCCAGCGCACATCATGGAAGGACTGCTTGTTATTGAAGGGATTCAAAATAGCAGAGTTAATCGACCTGACTGGATCATGTGACGCCATATGGTTTCCTATAACGTCAACCATCAAATACATCTCTCGACTTCTGCGCCATTCTATTGCAGCAAAACAAGGTGATGTCAATAGAGTAAGAAAACCCGGTGAAATTCTTGAGTTGAGGTAGCCAATGTTGGCACCTAGCTATCGGTTACACACGTTAAATCTAGGGGCTCGATTGGCCGGAAGAATAAGCAGTGTAAGCCGCGTCCCTCTCGACTTCAACATCTCGCCCAAGTCCTTCACAACTGCCCAACTGTACTCAATCAAGAGTCTGCACAAGATGCCCTTGGCGGCTGATTCTCGTTATGTGGAAAGTCTTTGGCTACTTATGGTGGGAGATGTACCGATGAATTCCAGGTTGAAAGATTTGGTAAGCATGGGTACATTGCCCCCACCTCGTTGAGTGTGCAACTTTGAGCTCCAGAGCCAACAATGTTCATCGCAGTACGAATTTGGTTTTATCCACCAAAGCTACGACCCTACACTAGGCGACACAGATAAGCCAAAGCGCGTTGATGTAGAGGACTCATGCTATCGTGTCGGCCTGATGCATGGGGGGGACTACGAGAAAGCAGTAGACTATCCCGCAATGTTTCACCTGCTGGCTCAGGTGGTCGTTATTACCTATGACATTGCTTCGAAAGACGCTATTCAGAAGCTTGAAAGGCTGTATTCCCAGATTCCATCACCACCAGATAGGAGAATCCACTTTCGCGAGGCGAAACCGGAAATGTTCACCCCCATGGACTACTATCCCAAGATTCTCATCGGATGCCGACACCCCGCGGATGGCGTAAGAGAGGTTGAGAAAGAGGATATTGAAAAGTTCATGGGTGACCATCCAGAATGCACGTTTGCTGGCGAATGTGAGCCTGATGATATCTCGATTCAGACCGTCGACAAAGTGATCCAAGCTGCCATCGAGGTCTATCATGGAATTCGCAAGCAGGCACAAGAAGTAGAGCCGGTGCCAAAAGTGCACTTAAAATTGAGCGAGGGCGTCTGAACAAAGAATCCGGTTTCCAAAAGGAGGGTAAGGAAGTGTTTGTTAACGTAACAGTCTTTGCCTTTGCCTTCTGAATTATCAGGCGCCTTAATTTGTCTTTTTCGAGCCCCAAGACGCTTTGTTGATAAATAGCGCTATACAACTTATTGTCCCTCTCTAAAACTGTCCATAGTACAGCACCTTTGACCTTGAACAGGAAGCCAATCGCTTCTGTGAGCAACCTTTGAGAGTATTCAGAAGCGAAAGTCTACTCATACTCGCTACAAGTGTATGCTGAGCTCAATTCAAAACTTGCTCTAATCTTCAAATCTTATTCTGTGGTAATTTGCCATTTTCTGTCTAGCATATTACTCGGTATGTAGTGCCTCCAATTGCATAACAACTTTTTTTTTATTAAAAAGGAACCTTACTCAGTATTCAGTCGTCTCGATACTGTTAGCGACATCATAGGCAGTCATGATTGAAACCTTTAAAGTAGTTTATCCAGTCAGCTCTACGGCCTATTCTATGCAATTGCGAATTTTCATCCGAAATGAGGGGTCGAAACAGCCATAAGGCGTAAATACAAAGGTGGTATGGGTGTATAAGTTTGCCAGGATCGATATTAGGCTCCATGTCCAAATTTAATAATATCAACGGTGTTACTATTAAACAAATGGTGGCCTTTAAATTACTTGGAAGTCGTGTAACACAGTAGCTAACGGATTCTTGTTAAGATTGCAATTTGTGTCCTTGCTCGATGCCAAAAGCATGATTGCCAGAGTACAATGCTCGTTGATGTTGAGCGATGTGATCTCCTTTTTGTTTCTGCGGACAAGCTTCGCTTATACATATTTCTTGTCATAAATCTTATTCTCCAGCTAAATCCTATTCAAGTCCCAGCCCTGCTCCGAGTGGCTGTATGCACAATATTTGTGGGTAGCTGGTTGTTGGTTTTGGCCAAAAGTGCGAGAGGTTTGTATTGAATACCCAAGTGCTTATTAAGTTACAGTACGAAGATTATTGAATGAAAAGAGTGTTCTTATAGGATCGTATTTAGAATATCAGTACAAGGAGCACTCGGAAACAATGGATGTACTTCTCAAAAATATTAGCCCGTAACTCCTATGCCTCTCCCTTTCCACTACTTATTCAGTAGTATCTACCACCTTCAAGCTGTAAAGCCACAATTAAGGGTTGTAACAAGCTGAAGTGTCTTGATTTCCCCTAGGTACAATACTATTAATACTTTCAGGTTTTGATGCTGAGGCTCCAAAGAAGAATTTAATAACCATTCGCTCATACCCAGGACATAATCTCTTGTTGAATAAGCTCTCGTTTGTCCAGGCTCGTGATGCATACGAGATCTACTTACTTGGGTTCTCTCGATCCTCAACATTTTCTCCTTAGTTTAGTATTTTTGTAATAGAACCTCCCTATCAGCCGCCCTACAATGCCAAGGAATTGGATTTGTGACATCTTGCTCAAATACGGACTTTCCTTTCCTTTCTAGCTTTGATGTAAATAGTAACAAAGTAGTTAGTTGGCGTCCATTTAATTTGAGTCGTTCATAAAAGTCTTATATTCTACAAAATAAAAGTGCAAATAATCTCTTTAGCTTTCCCTTGCAGATGCTTAACAAAATATACAATAAATATCGCAAAGTATGCTACTAGAACAAACAAAAGTAACGTAATCTTCAAAGATGCAATGTAGTCAACCCTTAAAGTTATTAGTATATTTATTGCAACCGTCACACAAAAGAATACTAACGAAGTCCACCAAAGCTAATATCACCAATCGCCGTAGTACAGTGATAAACACCTAGTTTGGGAAGACATTAGCAAAGCTGTTTTATATATATTTTTATATAGAAAGGGTAAGGCAAGAAACTCGGTAAGACGAATGATCTCGGTTGGCGCGTCACACATTTTTGGTGAATGAAAGGAAACTCAATAGTACAAGGATGATATGAGGCGAATAAAGTGTAGCAGTGGCGAGCAATGGAGGAAGGCGCACGCAGTTTGCCGTGTTTTGCAACTTCTCTTTATACATTGAAATAGATCTCGACGTTTGAAAAAGGTAATACTTAGATAAACAAGGCCTCGCTCAACCGCTTGCACTTTCATACTCTGTCGTAACTGCCTCTGTCGAATACGATCGGCAATGTTTGGATCAGCTCCGTATCGCAACAACACATCGAGCGCGGCTGAATCGCCGCGAGCAGTAAGCCTAGGGTCTGCACTCTAACGCTCCTGAACTCATATTGTCCTTCTAGGTTCTCATTACAGTTTTGCTACTGCCCAACTTCACTGGAATCCAACGGGAGGCCGCGGTTTGGCACAACAGTTCTGAATCCGGAGAGTGGGACGCTCATGAGCTCCGGGTTATCCAACATGGTGTGCAAGATGTTTGTGTATGCCCTTCTTTGCACGTTGTGGAATTAATACCGGGCAGCTAGGACAAAGCTTGCCTAGTAGCCAATTCAAAATTCGTTTCGAGGGGCTTTTGAAACGACCTTCGAGTGGAAAATATGTGATCAGCTTCACAGTCAAGTACAGAATCGCTAGCGGATAATGGAAGTGGGCCAACGAGGAGTCAAGTGCCGGAGACGCGGAGATAGTCTTTTTACGAAAGGGAGAAATGCCCGCTTCAATGCATCACTACCTTCAACACATGGATTCAAGATGGTCTATTGCTAAATGCATTGAGAATTCTCCTATAGGATGTTCGCAGTCTGAGACGTATGGTTGACCTTTTTCGAGCTCCATCCCAGCAGCTACAGACTAGCCATCATTCCCACATATCAAACTTGGTCTACCAACGAACGTACTCAGGTGGTTCTGCCTGGCTAGAGAATCTCATCAATGGTTGTGTCCGAGGCAAGGTAGGCGCAAACTGTCTCTTGATGAGGACGCAATTCTGGTATTATTTTTCCGTGATGATGGCCTACACCTTGTGTTGCTCGCCGTTAGCCTCGGCAATGCCCTTGCTGTGTTCGAATCTGACGAAGAGGGGAGCTTGGTTGCAGTAGCACGAAACAAACGATCCGTCGCTGGTACAGTAAACATCCTTGCTGCTGTTGGAAGAACCTTTGAAGAAGCGAACAAAGCAGTAATGCTCCATGCAAAACAGGTAGTGGAAAAGGACTCTAGACGAATGAGGAGAGAGATTATATCCATGACAAAAAGCATTTTCTCAGAGTCACTAGATAAGTGGTACGATAGCTTCAAGTACTGTACCTGGAATGGCCTTGGCCAAGATCTTACAGAGAAGAAGATTTCCGACGCTCTTGATTGCATGTCCAATTCTGGTATTTATTTCTCAACAATAATAATAGATGACAACTGGCAGTCCATAGACGATTTCGGACCTGATGAGCACGGTATGGGATTGATCAGGCAGATGACGGCTCACAGCATGGAGGAAACAATCATCTTAAGACCAAAGGTCGCCAAAACGACTCATGTCTATGCTAATAGCAGAGAAACTCGGTTATTAAGAACCAGCACCTCTACAACGGAAACTCAAACGGCAATGCTGGGTATTTTCAACATAAATCAACATCGAGTTGCCGAGATCGTGAGTTTGCACGACTTTCCAGACCTTACATCTGCAAAACCTCACATAATTCGGGCACATACCTCCGGGAACATCACCAACTCATTGGAATTCTCGGATTCCGACCCTGTTCAATTTCTCAGCTTAGATGTGAAAGGATATGAAATACTGACGGCCTATCCCCTACGCACAATGTTACACTCCACGAAAAAATCTGCCGTAAATGTTGCGGTCCTTGGCCTACTGGACAAAATGGCAGGAGCGGCATCTGTGCTGAGATCGACATTTCTGGAAACAACGGAAGGAAGTATTGTACAGGCTGTACTGAAAGCAATGGGGCAACTCGGTACGGAAACACCTCTCTCAGCGTGGCATAGTGAAGGCTAAAATTTTGCAGGTATCTACGTCTCTTCAGAGTCGGCCATAAAGATCTCGAGGGCAAAAACTTTGTGCTGTCTTAGTCCTAGCAGAGAAAGTGGCGTACAACCTAATGCTTCGCTATTTCGAGTTTGACATGGTGATAGTCTGGGAAACTATCAAGGAGAAGAACCATTCTAAAGTGATTACCTTTGAAATATTGATCGATTGAAAAATCTTTATCCCTTTACAAGAGCCGCTTGAACGATACGGATCCTCTCGACAAAACAATGCTTATGTTGCCGTACAAGGCGTACAGCCTATTCAAAGAAAAGAGCCGACTAATTTGAGCCAGTGCTGTACAGAGTAGCAAAGCTTAGATAATCGAGACCGCTACTTGAGATCATGAGGTCTAGGTTTGCCAATACAGTATTAGCCTGCAATGTCTAGTTTTTCAAGCAAATGTGATCATTCCGTATTCTGAATTCTGCTCCCAGCGTGTCACTAAATATCAGTACTACTCTAATAATTGCAGTCCGTTGGTTCAGCCCATATTTGAATCGCATCCAGCATGGCATAGTGACCATCAAGCCAGGAATTTCAAGGTAACATCAAGTTACATCAAGTGCTTCTGTCACCAGGCTCTATCAACTAACAAATTTTCAATCACTGGCTAGATATCGCTTCCTGTATGCCTCCATCTTCTCTAGGTCCTCGACGTTGCCCTTTTCCTTCAAAAGCGCAATCAGATCGTCCAACGTGACGATACTCGAAGTTTGTACGCCGAATTCCTTTCTGATCTGGCCCATAGCGCTCATTCTCGGCTCTCCATCATCAAAGCCATCTTTCTCTCTTGGCCCGGGCATTTTCTCCACGCGATCAAGCGCAACCACAAATCCAATCACTTTGCCATTTTCCTTGTTAACAAGGTCGAGTGTTTCCCGCATGGCGGTACCGGCTGTAATCACATCATCAATGACCAATACGTTCTTCCCCTTCAGCGAAGCTCCAACAATATTCCCACCTTCACCATGGTCTTTAGCTTCTTTACGATTGAAGCTATAAGAGACAGACGACCACGTCTCAGGATCAGAGCGGTGAAGCTGAAGTAATGTAGAGCACGCAAGAGGAATCCCCTTGTATGCAGGGCCAAATATAATATCAGGCTTTGGGATTGAAGGATTAGTAGCGAGGAAGGATACAATGGCCTGGGCGTAGGCAGTAGAAATAGAGAAGAGAAGCTCAGAGGTATGGAAGGAGCCAGCATTGAAGAAATATGGAGATTCTATGAGCAAGTAGATTAGTAGGCGAGGCCATTGTTATAGAAAGGTAGACGCGTCGTGGTAGGCTGGAATTGTACATACGTCGGCCGGATTTAAGGGTGTAGGAGCCAAACGTGAGGACGTTCCCAGAGAGGCAGGATTCGAGAAAATCGGATTTATACGCGGGCATGACTGAAAGCGTAGACTGGGATGAAGCGGCCATCTTGACGATGAGAGCGAAGTTCTTTGCTTACGATAATGGCCAGATTATGAGCAGCGGAAATGATGTTTAAACTTGTAGCCTCGCAGATCTTGCAAACCTTGCAAAATTTGTGGCCTCTAACGCACACGTTAAAAGTGGCGGCAGGGCCATCCAGCCACACCTTGCCCGAAATGGGGAATCCTATTCCCAGAAGGGCAAAGCTTAAATATTTATACATAATTAATAATTCCAATTAATACTCATGATCAATCGATCTATATCTTCTTCTTCTATATAATATTGTAACTTCTCCCGGAAAATCCGTCACTGTCACATGATGTCTACCAGTTTTCCTGGTTATATGACAACCCGTCAAAAATGTCTGAACCATCTGAGCCCTCGGCGGCACGTCGGGGCGAGGTAAAACGTCGAGGCCTCTCCGTCGAGCCTCGTAAGAATATAAATCTCCCAAGACGTTGATACGTTTTCCGGGCTACGAGACATACAGTAGATGCGTCTGAGCGCTGGGATCGATTGAACAACTAATAGAGGATGAAATCTTTATTATTTCCGTCTGAAGGTTTAGCCCGCAATATATGCTCTGAGTATATAATATTGCTATTTCGATTAAGGTAATGCTCAAGGAAGGTCTTAATCTTTAAATAGTACAAGATTAAGTTTTGTTAAGAATCCCTAATATCTGATATCTGCTAGTTGCAAGACGATTTATCAATAGGGGACCCTTATAATACAGAGTTTCTAGGTCAACTTCCAGCTTCCATTTAGCACATTAGCCGCACTGCTATAAGGTTACTACCTAGCCAAAACTAGGAGTTTCGCTGCCTGTTTTTATCCACTACCTTACTCGGCTAGATAAGAGCTGCAACTCATAAGCAATACAAACGCCTTGCACTATACAGATCGTTTGGCAAAAGACAAACGGATTGTTTAGTTCATTTTGCTGCAGCAGTTGCTGCTTATTGAGTTCCTCTGGTACATTTAAGCTATACAATGTATCTAGAAAAATAATACTAAAGGATTTGAATACCTGAAGATTGAAGAGTATCTCTAACAAGAAAGTGCAAGGACCAAGAACTAGTGTTGGGTTATTAATTATCTCTTGGATTTTAAATTTATTGATAAGATAATTAGTGGCTAGGAGAGATTGTGAAAGTACTATTTCTAAATTTGACTGTATTAACAATACATGGTAATGAGTCTAGCAGCTAAGTCTCACGTAGGTGTTGGGAATAAGATGGGATGTCCCGAGACCAGCAATAGCACGCGATACCATAGGTATGGAAAGCAGTAGGATAGGGAAAGGCATGAATATAACGTCTAACTCTCTGAAAGGTAGGAGGAGTAGCTAGCTATGTATGTGGACCTGTCTTAGCCTAGGTGCCTGAGGCTTCACGGTAATATCTGATGCATCAAAGCATTTTAGCAAGTGCGGAGAAATTGATGCATAAGAAATCCTACGATCATAGTATTCCAATCTACATGGGAGCTATTCATGGGGTGCGTGATGGTGTCTCTGCATTTAGGCATACAGACAGGATAGGCGCTCTGTGTGGTTTCGTAATTTGTGCTAGAAGTATCATCCTACGGCTTTAACAAATAATTATCTATGACGGCCCTTACATCACTTGCTCCAAGCTTTCATTAGGTGTATTGTGGGAGATAGGACTTCTGTACTCCAATATACTGTTTC
>CAKJVC010000029.1:10000-12583 GCA_918026815.1 Chalara sp. BL73 | reverse complement strand
AGCCTTGCACCCTCCCCCAGAACCCAAAGACTTTGATTTCTTTAAGTTTCAGCCGAGCGACCATACTCCCCCAACCCAAATCTTTGATTTCTCGTAAGGTGCCGAGCGAGTCAAAAGATAACATCGCCCGATCCCTAGTCGGCATAGTTTATGGTTAAGACTACGACGGTATCTGATCGTCTTCGATCCCCTAACTTTCGTTCACTGATTAATGAAAACATCCTTGGCAAATGCTTTCGCAGTAGTTAGTCTTCAATAAATCAAGAATTTCACCTCTGACTGAATACTGATTAACTATCCCTATTAATCATTACGGCGGTCCTAGAAACCAACAAAATAGAACCACAACGTCCTATTCTATTATTCCATGCTAATGTATTCGAGCATAGGCCTGCTTTGAACACTCTAATTTTTTCAAAGTAAAGTCCTGGATCCCCGACACACCCAGTGAAGGGCATGCGGTTCCCAGAAGGAAAGACCCGGCCGGACCAGTGCACGCGGTGAGGCGGACCGGCCAGCCAAGGCCCAAGGTTCAACTACGAGCTTTTTAACTGCAACAACTTTAATATACGCTATTGGAGCTGGAATTACCGCGGCTGCTGGCACCAGACTTGCCCTCAATTGTTCCTCGTTAAGGGATTTAAATTGTACTCATTCCAATTACAAGACCCAAAAGAGCCCTGTATCAGTATTTATTGTCACTACCTCCCCGTGTCGGGATTGGGTAATTTGCGCGCCTGCTGCCTTCCTTGGATGTGGTAGCCGTTTCTCAGGCTCCCTCTCCGGAATAGAACCCTAATTCCCCGTTACCCGTTGAAACCATGATAATCCAATACATTATCATCGAAAGTTGATAGGGCAGAAATTTGAATGAACCATCGCCGGCACAAGGCCATGCGATTCGTTAAGTTATTATGAATCACCAAAGAGCCCCGAAGGGCATTGGTTTTATCTAATAAATACACCCCTTCCGAAGTCGGGGTTTTTAGCATGTATTAGCTCTAGAATTACCACGGTTATCCAAGTAGTAAGGTACTATCAAATAAACGATAACTGATTTAATGAGCCATTCGCAGTTTCACGGTATAGTTGCTTATACTTAGACATGCATGGCTTAATCTTTGAGACAAGCATATGACTACTGGCAGAATCAACCAGGTAACTATCTTGAACGCAAGGGCGCGAGGGCCCAGGCGAGCCATGCCATGAGGCATGGAGAGCGTTATCTAATCGGGGATGCCTACCTTCAAACGCGAGGTTTGCGGGCCTGACATCCCAACCACTGCGAGCCCCAGAGCAAGGCTACGACGGGGTCGCGGTGGTTATCAATGCCCCCACTGAGTTCCCCAAGAGCCTGTCCACCGCACAAGACATCAGCGCCGGAGCGCCGCTGCCAGGTGTGATATGAGACCCTCAGGAGGAGGATACCGTCCACCGGCCACGTTCAGAGAACGGATGCCGGCTTAGGCTTTCCCCAAATGCCTAGAGATAGTAGTGCACATCGTGCAATCATCTATAGACCCCAACGAAGCCCGCTGGCCGGAGCCAACAGGACGTCGGACCACTTTTCGGCCCTTGGTACGAGACCATGAGCTTTCCGGTGGGTGTACCCCCGCCCTTACCGCCATAGAGCAGCCGTAGCTCAACAGACAAGGTAGGTTACGGGTAGGAGGTCGCTGCAACTATGGGACATGTGGTGAACGGTACTGGCCGGCGCTAGCATAGCCAGCTACAGCGTTCCGAACGCTCACCGAGGAAAAGCCCCCAAACCATCGCTGCAAGACGCGGCACGCAACCACTGCAGACTCCAAAGCCGGTAGCGCGAACCTTACAAGCCTGAGCATAGGCGCAAAGTACAGCACAACGTCCTAGAACAAGAGGGATATAAGCCCCTACCTGTGGTACTACCACAATCCCACAAGCCACGACTAACTAAAGCGCGCAAGACCTACAGGGTATGGGAAGTGCCCAAGAACGCTGTACTGAACCCTATGCCATGCTAAGGCTTATAAGCTACAGCACACCGCGAGAGGTAGGTAGAAAGGTCGGCAGAAGCCATTGTCAGACTTTTGCTTTTCCTTTCAATCCACCTCTCTTACATACCCACCGACTTTATTTAGCCATTCGAGTCGGTCGCAAATGATTCTGGTGAAAAAATCTTTTTCCGACAAATGATTTACGTGTCAGGGGAAGGGATTTTTTCCATACAGAATTTTTGGCACGTTAAGCGTCCGCAGAGGTGCCTTGGGCAAATTCTAGGCGGGCGGGCTAAGGAGGGGGTCTGACACGTGACATCTCACCACCACATTCGCGGCGAAGCGGCCGTGGATTGCGTCAAAGAGTCGCACAGGGTAAGTCCGACGTGGGTTGGGTCACCTGCAGAATCTTGCCGAGGCGGGCCGGGGCGGCAACAAGAGGTACACTGCTGTGACCAGGGCGTACGTTTGACCCAGATGCATCATTTACGGCACCAAAAAATAGAGTAGTATAGCTTCGATAACGGTCAGGGCGAGGCCGGCGCGCGGAGGGCCCGAACGATTTCAGCGATAGGCGCACGAGGAGCTTTGCGCACGGGGTTGATAC